>JBBDGP010001659.1:1200000-1632627 GCA_037952835.1 Lithobates septentrionalis
CCCCATCTGAGGAAGGCAGCATCAACACAGTTTTGATATACTAATGTCTCATATGGTCTTCACTTTAGCAAAGTCGAACTTTGTAAGTTCCTCTGTTGGGGATTTATATCTTATGTTTTTAAACATGCCTGTTTAGCCACAAAAAAACAAAAATTAATGTCAAACATACATGTCATACACCAAGATCTTGGTTTGTTCAAAAACCGCTTAGAACGCACATGTGAATGTGCTTGGAGTAAAATGTTTTATTTTTATACTCAACAATGTGTGGCTTCTCATTTCAATGCTCAATACCAGTGTATTTGTTAAGTTGGTGTAGTTACAGTGACAATGTGCTGTACAATGTGCCAAACTCAGGCAATTTAGAGACTCCACGCAATTAATTCAAGGAGTTGAAAAGGCAGAATATTTTTTATCATTAATTTATCACATACATTAACAACAAAAACATTGTATGTGTGTGTAGCAGACCCACAGTACAACATAATAGTTAGCTGAAGAAGAGATTGTAACCTCATGTAGCAAATAAGTTATGTTTGCACTATTATATATATATATATATATATATATATATATATATATATATATATATATATATATATATATATATATATATATATATATATATATATATATATATATATATTATTATATATTATAACTATATCCTCTGCTCTGGGGTCATGTTCCTCATGGGGAACAGCCTCATGAGCTGTTCCCTCAGAACAAAGGCTTCATCCGATACAAATACAAAGTTGAGGCCCTCCACATTCTCCTCAGGAGGTGGCAACCGCAAGGTACCATTTTGTAGCCACCAGTAGAACTCTGTCTGGGCTATCACTCCTCCATCAGAGATTCTGCCATTCTTCCCAACGTCCAGGTATATAATCTCATAATTGGCTGACACCACCGCCAACATGACAATACTACAAAAGCCCTTGTAGTTGTAGTAATAAGAGCCCAAGTTGGGTGGTGGGACAATCCTCACATACTTCCCATCTATTGCAACACAACAATTGGGAAAATCCCACTGGTGGTGAAACTGGGAAGCCACGGTCTGCCATTCCTGTGGGTTGGAAGGAAACTGGATTCAAACAAGAAAAAAGAAAATTAGTACTTTTGCACATAACATTGCAAGCAGATTAGACACAAACATTCTTGGCCAACATAAGTATAACATTTATTGAAATGAGTATTTAGAGACAAAAGTATAAGGTCCATTTATCAGATTACACACCCCTCTGGTGGCCCATTGGAAAAATGTTATGGGGGGGGAGTTTTGGACAGGTAACCCTGTCCACTTCATTGAGAGCTGAATGCATAAATAATGTGTGTTACTTTGGCCAGCCCCTCCTTATTTACACTATTGGCAGCCCACTGGACAAGTAAGAAGTGTCATAATCCAAAAATATGGATACATACTGTCCAAATTGAAGCACAATTTTACATTCATAAATTACATATCAAGATAATAGGAGACCAAAACTTTGAACAGAACCATTTGAAAGTATTCAGGCAGGCCTTGCACTACATGCTTTGGTGAATTCATGCATAAATATGACCACAATAGAGGTAGGTATAGTGTGTATGGGTTTGGCAAAGTCAGCAGATAGAGTATTGGTATCGGTTGACATAGCGGTTGGGGGAGGGAGGGTTCCAAATGAGTTTGGGCCCCCAAAAAATAGCCTGTTGCACTCTGCCTGAATTTAAGGACAACATGGGGTGTGTATGGGGTGTTTAGGGTAAGCACTAAAATGTAGCTGACAAAATACATTGTTAAGTTACTAGGCTAGGTGTGTATGGGCCCAGGATAGCATGCTGGGGTGGTTAGTGAAGGACAAAAAAGGAGCATTAAAAGCTTACAGCATGAAAGAGGACAAAGAGGACATTCACAGCATATTACAATCATGGTAATTATTGAATGATGAAAGAAATACAATACATTAGCAAACATTAAATACATAGAATGTGATGTTAAAGGAAAAAACTTACCCAAATATAGTCCTTCTGCAGGACTTGAATGATAGCAGAACAGGTCTCTGGAATAATGATCCCCAGAGCCTGGGGGGAGATCCCAGTCATGAACGAGGCATTAGAGTGAGCCCAACTTCACACCAAGTCCAACTTTGAAATTGTGCAGCTTCAATTGAAGTTGCACGGTTTCAAAGCCGCAGGTCAGTTCGACTTCAGGTGCGACTTGGCTGACATCTGTGAGATTTCATGCACAGATGTGTATGCAATTCACACCTGAAATTGCAAAAAATAGTGCAGGAACCTTTTCTTTCAAATTAGCGCAGCAGCGAACAGTTCCATTGGTGACAATGGGGTGCCACTTTTCATGAGATTTGCACCTATCAAAGTGTGTGTGAATGGGGGCTAACAGGCGGCTCCAGCTGCATGAACAATCCACTCATTTACACGGCCAGAGTACCTGTGTAAATAAGTTATTAGGGCTCACTCACATGTGAGGTTGGGAAAGTGCAGTAAAAACCCCATGGATGAGCTACGCTTTTACCGCCCACCAACCACTATCCCCTTTAGCAATGGCTAGGGGTGTACACATGAAATGGCCTTGATGCTTCACAGTCATGGCAGAAATTATAGAGTGCAAAACACATGGGAACAAGTCTTTCATTTTTTTATTATTTTTCAGAATTTTCATTTTTTTTTTACTGTTATGTTTTTTATTTATTTATGTAAACTGTGTTTGTGTGTGTTTGTGCGTGTGTGTGTGGGGGGTGATATATCAGTAGTCTAAACAGACCTCTGATGCCTCACATTTGGACATACGTTCTTCAGTCCCTTCCCCTGTAGCCTCAGCTGCACAGACGAATGAATAGGAAGTACTCTGAGGCCTCCAGGTTATTCACAAACTGAAGCATAGTAAACGCAGTTTTCCATGCTTCAATGATGAATGGACACAGAAGCGATCAGTTCTGATCACTCACTGTGTTCATTCAGGAAAGGAAAGGGCTGGTAAATATCCCCTAGTGTGCTACAGGCACACAGGGGAAGGTTTCAGGATGAAGAGCAGGGGAAGGGGCCAGTAAATATGCCATCAATTCAACCCGCTAAGCAGGAGGCAGGGCCGGTCCTAGACGGGGTGCACGGGGTGCAGTGCACCCAGGCGCCAGAGAGGTGGGGGCGCTGAAGCGCCAGAGTGCTCCACTGCTCCCTTCCCTCCTCCTCCTCCCCTTGATTGTGTCCGGCGGCGGCTCCAAGAAGAAAGAGGCGCCGCGCCGCTGTTTGCTGCTCAAGCCCCTCCTCGGAGAAAGACAGCAGCTGCCAGCCGGAGATGACATCGGAGGCAGAGCGGCTGGTCTCTGCGTGGAGAGAGACCAGCCGCACAGTGATGTCGCGGGGGGGAGCGGAGGAGCGGAGGAGCGGAGGAGCGGTGGAGCGGTCCGTGCCTGACACATTCTCCTCTCTGTGTCTCCCGCTCCCGCTCCTGCCTGCTTTGATCTGCTCTGCTCTCCACCCGGGCGGTGCGGCTGGCTGCACATTGTCCTCTCCTCTCCAGCTGCCGCCCGGGTATATTTATGTACCCTAATGGAGGGGAGGGGGCTGTACTGTACTAATGGAGGGGGGGGGCTGTACTGTACTAATGGAGGGGGGGCGAGGGGGGCTGTACTGTACTAATGGAGGGGGGCTGTACTAATGGAGGGGGGCTGTACTGTACTAATGGAGGGGGGCTGTACTAATGGAGGGGGGGCTGTACTAATGGAGGGGGGTTGTACTGTACTAATGGAGGGGGGCTGTACTCATAGAGGGGGGGCTGTACTAATGGAGGGGGGCTGTACTAATGGAGGGGGGCTGTACTGTACTAATAGAGGGGGGCTGTACTAATGGGGTCTGTACTAATGGAGGGGGGGCTGTACTAATGGGGGGCTGTACTAATAATGGGGGGGTCTGCACTAATAATGGGGGTCTGTACTAATAATGGGGGGCTGTACTAATGGAGGGGGGGCTGTACTAATAATGGGGGGGCTGTACTAATAATGGGGGGGCTGTACTAATGGGGGGTCTGTACTAATCCAGAGGGGGTCTGTACTAATGGGGTCTGTACTAATGTAGGGGGTCTGTACTAATGGGGTCTGTACAAATCCAGCGGGGGTCTGTACTAATGGGGTCTGTACTAATGGAGTCTGTACTAATGGAGGGGGTCTGTACTAATGGGGGGTTCTGTACTAATGGAGGGGGGTCTGTACTAATGGGGGGTCTGTACTAATGGGGGGGTTCTGTACTAATGGAGGGGGGTCTGTCCTGGGGGGTCTGTACTAATGGAGGGGGGTCTGTACTAATAGAGAGGGGGTCTGTACTAATGGAGGGGGGTCTGTACTAATGGAGGGGGGTCTGTCCTGGGGGTTTGTACTAATGGAGAGGGGATCTGTACTAATGGGGTCTGTACTAATGGAGGGGGGGTCTGTACTAATGGAGAGGGGGGTCTGTCCTGGGGGGTCTGTACTAATGGAGAGGGGGTCTGTACTAATGGGGTCTGTACTAATGGAGGGGGGGTCTGTACTAATGGAGAGGGGGTCTGTACTAATGGGGTCTGTACTAATGGAGGGGGGGTCTGTACTGGGGGGTCTGTACTAATGGAGGGGGGTCTGTACTAATGGAGAGGGGGTCTGTCCTGGGGGGTCTGTACTAATGGAGAGGGGGTCTGTACTAATGGAGGGGGGGGTCTGTACTGGGGGGTCTGTACTAATGGAGGGGGGTCTGTACTAATGGAGAGGGGGTCTGTACTGGGGGGTCTGTACTAATGGAGGGGGGTCTGTACTAATGGGGGGTCTGTACTAATGGGGGGGGTCTGTACTGTGGTGGGGTCTGTACTAATGGGGTCTGTACTAATGGAGGGGGGGTCTGTCCTAATGGGGGGGGGTCTGTACTGGGGGTCTGTACTAAAGGAGGGGGGTCTGTACTAATGGAGAGGGGGTCTGTCCTGGGGGGTCTGTACTAATTGAGGGGGGGTCTTTACTAATGGAGGGGGGCTGTACTAATGGAGGGGGGGTCTGTACTAATGGAGAGGGGGTCTGTACTAATGAGGGGGTCTCTCCTGGGGGGTCTGTACTAATGGAGGGGGGGTCTGTACTAATGGGGTGGTCTGTCCTGGGAGGTCTGTACTAATGAAGGGGTGGTTTGTCCTGTGGGGTCTGTACTAATGGAGAGGGAGATCTGTCCTGGGGGGGTCTGTACTAATAGAGGGGGGGTTACCTGAGGGGGATCTGTACTGGGTAAGGTCTGTACTGAGGGAGGGGTTTATACTTAGTGTGGGTTCTGCACTGACGGAGGGGGGTCTATATGTAGTGGAGGGGGGTCTGTACTGAGGGGCGACTATAGTTGGTGGAAGGGGGGTGACCCTAACCCTAGTGAAGCCAATGCAGCTGCGGGCTCTCCTTTTCCCCCTCCCTCTCCTTTCCCCCCTCCCTCTCCTTTCCCCCCTCCCTCTCCTCCTGCGTGCTGCTGTACTAGTGAGCGGTGCTTGCCAGCACAGCTGCCCACAATGTTTCTTCCCCCGCCTTCATATCAACCAGGGAGGAAACAGTATAGAAAAAGGAGCAGAGAAGAGGATTGTGGGACATATAGTCCCGAGGACTGGCAGCCCCACTGTAACACAGAAACTGGAGCCCACACAGCATGCTCAGGTGAATGGGAAAGAAAGAGAGAGACAGGAGCCTGGGAAAGCTTTCAGGGAAGTACACCCAGGACTCCAGAGGGAGAAGACAGTGCTGAGAGAACACCATCAGAGAGAGAACCCCGCTGCCCTGCGCCACCAGAGAGAAAGCCACACAGCCTGGTGCCATCCCTGGCAGAGAAAGGAATGGAGTCTTTGCAGGAATACAGATCTGGGTGCTACCCAGCGGAGTCACCATGGGCAATTCAGAGTGAGCTGACTCCTGATCAGAGGAACCGTTGCTGTATCGCTGGGTCAGGTGAGAGGGCCGATTGGCCATTATGTACTAGTGTCCATAGGAACTGCAGTCTCTGACCATCTCCTGTAGTATGTCTGCAGTCTCTGACCATCTCCTGTAGTATGTCTGCAGTCTCTGACCATCTCTTGTATTATGTCTGCAGTCTCTGAGCATCTCCTGTACTATGTCTGCAGTCTCTGACCATCTCCTGTAGTATGTCTGCAGTCTCTGATCATCTCTTGTATTATGTCTGCAGTCTCTGAGCATCTCCTGTACTATGTCTGCAGTCTCTGACCATCTCCTGTAGTATGTCTGCAGTCTCTGGCTATCTCCTGTACTATGTCTGCAGTCTCTGACCATCTCCTGTTCTATGATTGCAGTCTCTGACCGTCTCTTGTATCATAACTACAGTCTCTGACCATCTCCTGTACTAAGTCTGCAGTCTCTGACCATCTCCTGTACTAAGTCTGCAGTCTCTGACCATCTCCTGTACTATGTCTGCAGTCTCTGACCATCTCCTGTACTATGTCTGCAGTTTATGACCATCTCCTGTACTATGTCTGCAGTCTCTGACCATCTCCTGTACTATGTCTGCAGTCTCTGACCATCACCTGCACCATGATTGCAGTCTCTGATCGTCTCCTGTATCATAACTACAGTCTCTGACCATCTCCTGTACTATGTCTTCAGTCTCTGGGCATCTCCTGTACTATGTCTGCAGTCTCTGGCTATCTCCTGTACTATGTCTGCAGTCTCTGACCATCTCCTGTTCTATGATTGCAGTCTCTGACCGTCTATTGTATCATAACTACAGTCTCTGACCATCTCCTGTACTATGTCTGCAGTCTCTGGGCATCTCCTGTACTATGTCTGCAGTCTCTGATCATTTCCTGTACTATGGCTACAGTCTCTGACCATCTCTTGTACTATGCCTGCAGTCTCTGGGCATCTCCTGTACTATGCCTGCAGTCTCTGGGCATCTCCTGTACTATGTCTGCAGTCTCTGACCATCTCCTGTACTATGTCTGCAGTCTCTGACCATCTCCTGTACTATGTCTGCAGTCTCTGGGCATCTCCTGTACTATGTCTGCAGTCTCTGATCATCTCCTGTACTATGTCTGCAGTCTCTGATCATCTCCTGTACTATGTCTGCAGTCTCTGATCATCTCCTGTACTATGTCTGCAGTCTCTGATCATCTCCTGTACTATGTCTGCAATCTCTGACCATATCCTGTACTATGTCTGCAGTCTCTGGGCATCACCTGTACTATGTCTGCAGTCTCTGATCATCTCCTGTACTATGTCTGCAGTCTCTGATCATCTCTTGTATCATAACTACAGTCTCTGACCATCTCCTGTACTATGTCTGCAGTCTCTGGGCATCTCCTGTACTATGTCTGCAGTCTCTGATCATCTCCTGTACTATGTCTGCAGTCTCTGATCATCTCTTGTATCATAACTACAGTCTCTGACCATCTCCTGTACTATGTCTGCAGTCTCTGATCATCTCCTGTACTATGTCTGCAGTCTCTGATCATCTCTTGTATCATAACTACAGTCTCTGACATCTCCTGTACTATGTCTGCAGTCTCTGATCATCTCCTGGACTATGTCTGCAGTCTCTGATCATCTCCTGTACTATGTCTGCAGTCTCTGGGCATCTCCTGTACTATGTCTGCAGTCTCTGATCATCTCTTGTATCATAACTACAGTCTCTGACCATATCCTGTACTATGTCTGCAGTCTCTGACCATATCCTGTACTATGTCTGCAGTCTCTGACCATCTCCTGTACTATGTCTGCAGTCTCTGATCATCTCCGGTACTATGTCTGCAGTCCCTGATCATCTCCTGTACTATGTCTGCAATCTCTGACCATATCCTGTACTATGTCTGCAGTCCCTGATCATCTCCTGTACTATGTCTGCAGTCTCTGACCATATCCTGTACTATGTCTGCAGTCTCTGGGCATCTCCTGTACTATGTCTGCAGTCTCTGATCATCTCCTGTACTATGTCTGCAGTCTCTGATCATCTCTTGTATCATAACTACAGTCTCTGACCATCTCCTGTACTATGTCTGCAGTCTCTGGGCATCTCCTGTACTATGTCTGCAGTCTCTGATCATCTCCTGTACTATGTCTGCAGTCTCTGGGCATCTCCTGTACTATGTCTGCAGTCTCTGATCATCTCTTGTATCATAACTACAGTCTCTGACCATCTCCTGTACTATGTCTGCAGTCTCTGATCATCTCCTGTACTATGTCTGCAGTCTCTGATCATCTCCTGTACTATGTCTGCAGTCTCTGATCATCTCCGATACTATGTCTGCAGTCCCTGATCATCTCCTGTACTATGTCTGCAGTCTCTGGGCATCTCCTGTACTATGTCTGCAGTCTCTGATCATCTCCTGTACTATGTCTACAGTCTCTAACCATCTCTTGTACTATGCCTGCAGTCCCTGATCATCTCCTGTACTAAGTACAGGAGATGCCCAGAGACTGCAGACATAGTACAGGAGATGGTCAGAGACTGCAGACATAGTACAGGAGATGGTCAGAGACTGCAGACATAATACAGGAGATGATCAGAGACTGCAGACATAGTACAGGAGATGGTCAGAGACTGCAGACATAGTACAGGAGATGCCCAGAGACTGCAGACATAGTACAGGAGATGGTCAGAGACTGCAGACATAGTACAGGAGATGCCCAGAGACTGCAGACAATGTCTGCAGTCTCTGACCATCTCCTGTACTATGTCTGCAGTCTCTGGGCATCTCCTGTACTATGTCTGCAGTCTCTGACCATCTCCTGTACTATGTCTGCAGTCTCTGATCATCTCCTGTATTATGTCTGCAGTCTCTGACCATCTCCTGTACTATGTCTGCAGTCTCTGACCATCTCCTGTACTATGTCTGCAGTCTCTGACCATCTCCTGTACTATGTCTGCAGTCTCTGATCATCTCCTGTACTATGTCTGCAGTCTCTGATCATCTCTTGTATCGTATCATAACTACAGTCTCTGACCATCTCCTGTACTATGTCTGCAGTCTCTGGGCATCTCCTGTACTATGTCTGCAGTCTCTGACCATCTCCTGTACTATGTCTGCAGTCTCTGATCATCTCCTGTACTATGTCTGCAGTCTCTGATCATCTCCTGTACTATGTCTGCAGTCTCTGACCATCTCCTGTACTATGTCTGCAGTCTCTGACCATCTCCTGTACTATGTCTGCAGTCTCTGACCATCTCCTGTACTATGTCTGCAGTCTCTGATCATCTCCTGTATTATGTCTGCAGTCTCTGACCATCTCCTTTACTATGTCTGCAGTCTCTGACCATCTCCTGTACTATGTCTGCAGTCTCTGACCATCTTCTGTATCATGTCTGCAGTCTCTGACCATCTCCTGTATCATGTCTGCAGTCTCTGACCATCTCCTGTTTCATGTCTGCAGTCTCTGACCATCTCCCGTATCATGTCTGCAGTCTCTGACCATCTCCTGTATCATGTCTGCAGTCTCTGACCATCTCCTGTATCATGTCTGCAGTCTCTGACCATCTCCTGTATCATGTCTGCAGTCTCTGACCATCTCCTGTATCATGTCTGCAGTCTCTGACCATCTCCTGTATCATGTCTGCAGTCTCTGACCATCTCCTGTATCATGTCTGCAGTCTCTGACATCTCCTGTATCATGTCTGCAGTCTCTGACCATCTCCTGTATCATGTCTACAGTCTCTGATCATCTCCTGTATCATGTCTGGGGGCTCTTTCTAACAGACTCTCTAACAAAAGCCCTCTTTGTGTGCATCAGAGAGACTCCCCTCCAGGTCTCATTAGTGTACGCTCTTCCTGTATTTTTTTTATTGTTAAAAGATCAGGGGAGGATCTATTCCTAGGGTAACAAAGACTTCTTAGGGGAGCATCTCTGTGTTTGAGTCGTTGCCATAGAAACATTTATAAAGGGGAGGAGTTGGTAAGATGACCACGCCCATGTGGGGGGCGCCAGAAATATTTCTGCACCCAGGCGCCGGTGACCCTAGGATCGGCCCTGGCAGGAGGGCTGGCTGTACTGCCTTATTGCAGACATCGATCCTCTTCTCCACTCATCCTCTTTCCCTCCTCCACCACCCTCCAGCTGCACTGCAGGGGGAGGAACCAGAGAATCATTATCTGCAATAAGGCAGTACAGCTGGTCCTCTTGCTTGTCAGGTGCCCAGGACTTCCTTTTGAACTGATGATGACTGGGCCGGGTACAGGAGGGCCGACAGTACTGCCTTATTGCAGACACTGATCCTCTTCTCCAACCACCCCCCCCCCCCTGGCTGCACTGCAGGGGGAAGAACTAGAGAATCAGTATCTGCAATAAGGCAGTACAGCTGGTCCTCTTGCTCAGCAGGTACCCGGGTCCTCTGAACACATTGTCCATATATAAACACCATGACATTGTTCTGTATGATAGCAATTTAAATATATGCAATAGTTTATAGACAAGCAGGCCTTTATATGTGGCATTTTAAGGAAGAATACAACATGATGTTAGGGTTAAAATGTGTCAATTTATTATTTTACTAATACAAAGTAATAATACCTATCCAGATTGTTAAAAGGGTGAATATACACTCACCGGCCTTGTCACCGGCCTTGTCACCGGCCTTGTCACCGGCCTTGTCAGTGCGAATTGAGAAAAAGCCAATAACCGGCACTTCCTGGTTACGATGTGACCAGCTGTGATTGGACACAGCTGATCACATGGTAAAGAGCCTACGTCATAGGCTCTTTACCAAGATCGGAAATCCAGTATGTCAGAGTGACACACCGCACCACCGATCATCCTGCTGGATGGCATATGACGCCCAGTCAGGATAATGAAACCACCGCCCGGCCGTCATTGTGCTATAGGTCGGGCAGGATGTGGTTAAGAACGACACACAGACTCCGAGTTGTGAGAATATGAAAGGGTATAATGGAGAGCCACGGGCTCGTTATGTGGAAGTATGACAATGTAATCTCCTATAGGTCATGATGCCATGGCAGAAATGGGTCATGTATTCCATGTGCAGCTGCCAGATACTTCTGTTTCTCTTGGATGGATGGGATTCTTCTGATTCAGTCATTCTAATTTATATTTATAGAATGACCTCCTAGTAACTTGAATCCGACTCCATCACTTTTTTATTTTTTTACACAACCTTTAATTTCAGAACTCCTATATCTGTATATATATAAAAAGTGGAAGGCGCGCACACCTAGTGCATTACCAATGACATTTAATAATAGAATTCATAAAAAGTGGGTACTCACAAATAGCAACTGGATTGTGTCATAAAAACACACAGTAAGAGACATGTGCCATATACCATTACAGGGTATAACTAACGCGTTTCAGGGGCACAGCTCTGTGGAAGAGGGTGCGCCCCCGAAAAAGCCCCAGTTGCTGTTTGTGAGTACCCACTTTTTATGAATTTTATTATTAAACGTCATTGGTAATGCACTAGGTGTGTGCGTCTTCCATTTTTTTCTTTTTTCAGTGTGACGGAGTCAGTTTGGGCAGGGGGCCCGTGGAACCCAGAATCCCTTGGGGTGGTTAGGAAAACCTTGTTTCAGCTCCCCATGCACCTCCTTTGTCTAAGTCACCCTGTGTCTCTAATAGGGGCACAGAGTGACCCAGAAATCCAGTCTGATCTGTACTAATCGGACTCACTGTTTAGCCACACTGGAATGTTGTATATATATATATATATATATATATATATATATATATATATATATATATATATATATATATATATATATTGTCTCATTTTGTTGTGTACTCTTTGCGGGGTCGTTTGGGGTGTGGCTGTATTCCAAAGTTCTATTGCATCTGTCTGCCTTGGATATTATGGGATGTCTATGTAGATTAGCTGTGAGATTGGTGGGGGCAAATTCCTCCAACAGCTCTCACTGCTGATTGGACAGTCTACCCCACCCGGAATGCAAAGGGGGGGGGATTGTCCAGAGTATTACCTGTGTACCTGTGTTTTTCAATAAAACAGTTCATGTTCAGCAACCAAACGAGTATTGCCTTGTTTTGTGGTTGTTAGTGGTTGGAATATCTGATATCTATATTCAGACTGGGAGGAAGTGGTATAGGCTAAAAGTACTCATGCAGAGTGTGAGACGTTTCGTTACATTTAGTACCTATCGGATTACCCCATCTGAGGAAGGCAGCATCCACCCAGTCCTGAGCTACCGATGTCCCTGTTGCCCTTCACTTTAGAAAACCCCTTAGTGCTGGAAGTGACTGTCTTTTTTTGTTATCTTATATCTGTATATACTGTGTATAACTGTGTCTTTATGTCTTCCATGGAAAGCTGCACAAATATGTGAGACATGTTTATTACAAGAACCCACACGGTGGTGATATCTACTTTAACGATAGAAGAGAAGTTCCATCCAATCTTAATTTATACAACTTTCATTTTTTTAATGCTTCATTTTCTTTGTCTAGAACAATTTCCATTATAAAAGGCCCAGATTACATCCCTGAAACATTTATCAATATAAGTGACCTCGTCTACTGGAAAAAAGGCAAAGTAAGGAATCACTGGATTGTTTTCTCTTCATATCATTTGCTGAGGATGTTCATATTTTGGATTCATAAGGAATTTCTAGTCTTATTTTAAGATATACTAGTCAATGGAACAGGTACATCCGAGTTACTACCTCCTGTGTAATGCCTGGTGAGCATCAAGAACACGGCACACAGCCTGGGAAATCTCTGCAAACCTCCATGTACAATCCCTGCAAAAAAGGGAGGAAGGCTGGTGCCATGGAAGTTAAAACTTTGTTTTATTAATGCAGGTGAACAACAGTCAAAAATGCCAACGCGTTTCTGCCATCAGGACTTAATCATGATTAGGGTCTGATGGCTGAAATGCGTTGACTTTTTAAACCTGCATGTTTTAGCCAACTTCCATGGCACCAGCCTTTCTCCCTTTTTTATACCGATACTAGCCAATGTACCTGTTCATGAATGGGGTCATTTTTGGAGACAAATAAGTTTATGAACTTAGAAATAGTGGGGAACTGGCAAAGTATACTACCTTCTAAAATGGTAACCCCGGGTATCATCCTATGTAAGAAAGCAGAAACTTTTTTTTTTATATAAGCGACTCTATTGATAACTATTGGGAACCCATAAATACATCCAACTGAACAAAATCACAAACTAAAAAAGAAAAAGGATGTGGGACTTTGAGTGAGGCACACGGGAGCAGAAGTCAAACTAGAATAAAGTTTCAATTTTTTAATATAAAGTAATACATAAATTCATAAGTTTACATTTGTAGGCACATAGCTCAATAAATATAATTTGTATTCAGTCATAAAATACATTCCAACAAGGACTTCTATGTAAACATATGAGGATATGAATAAAAAATGCATAACAGTAAATATGTGGCACGCAGTGTCACTAGACACTTTCTTTTATTCGTTTTTTACTCCAACCCATTTTCACTGCTTCATATTCTCCCTTCATTTTTTCACACTATTCTTACCTATTCACTTCGTGTTTTTGCTTTTCAGGTCCTTTTTTTTCCCCTTCCACTGAGGTCACCCCGTCACACTCTGACCCAATCTGGGGGTTTCTCGTTGCCGGGTCTGCTGCCTGGACACGCTCCCTCAGCTTCGGACCCTGGCATTGTGGGTGGGCTCTGCATTTAGGGCTGTGCCGCCTTTGCACGGACCCATTTGTAAGTTCATGGTCTTTGTGGAAGAATGTGGAATTTTATGTTTTACATTTGCCCACTCGTCATTTAAACTACTCTAAATATTGCTAATTTCCCCTAATTTATAGGTGATTAATACAGATATGCTCCTGATGAGTGGCTATAAGGTCTCGAAAAGGCGTAGAGCTTACAACTACCGTTATTCATACACCATTATTAGCTATGTATGGACGGCCATTGTTATTGCATTTTGTCTTTGCCACTTTTTTCTAGTGACACTGCATGCCACATATTTACTGTTATGCATTTTTTATTCATATCCTCATATGTTTACATAGAAGTCCTTGTTGGAATGTATTTTATGACTGAATACAAATTATATTTATTGAGCTATGTGCCTACAAATGTAAACTAATGAATTTATGTATTACTTCATATTAAAAAATTGAAACTTTATTCTAGTTTGACTTCTGCTCCCGTGTGCCTCACTCAAAGTCCCACATCCTTTTTCTTTTTTAGTTTTTAATATTGAACCGGGATGGAGGAGGGGTATGAACGGCCCCACTATCCTCATTTAAAGTCCCAATACTGCTGATTTCTCTCCTTTTTATTGAACAAAATCACTATTTGTATTGCAGGACACGGTATAGAAAAGTGTGACAAATGAATGAACACAATATACTGGATATCAAATAAAAGAATTGTATATTGTTGGACATTATACATAATATACACTCACCGGCCACTTTATTAAGTACACCTGTTCAATTACTTGGTAACACAAACAGCCAATCACATGGCAACAACTCAATGCATTTAGGCATCTAAACTTGGTGAAGACGACTTTCTGAAGTTCAAACCGAGCATCAGAATGGGGAATAAATAATAAAAAGTGTATGGTTGTCCCTCGCGCTACTCTGAGTAATAGATGGATAAATGAAAGAAGAAAAATAAATAAATTAATTAAACAAGTCAAAAGAATCTGCAGCAAAACCTAATGGTGTTCACAGCACCTAACAATGAATGAGAGGAATAAAGTGATCTCACGCAGACTAGCAAATATTCAAAATACAAAAAGTGCAATGTGCAGCCAAGAAGGGGTGAGAACTTCACATATAGTTTGAAGAAACAAAAATTGATTACAACAAGAGACATAAAAATATTGACAAATGAAAACAAATATCCACTAAATGAGCAAAAAAGTGGAAAAAATCAATAATGTGCAAAAAATTGCATGTGCAAAATATAAAAACAATAATAACAAGTGAAAACAAATGGCCACTAAATAAGCAAAAAAATTGGAGAAGGAGTCAATCAATGTGCAAAAAAATAAATTGCATGTGCAAAAATGCAAGAAGAATGCATATATGGGCACATAAAAATTAGTTCACTCTTAAGGGAAAGAAAGATGATAATATATGATATAATGCCCTGTACACACGGTCGGACATTGATCGGACATTCTGACAACAAAATCCATGGATTTTTTCCGACGGATGTTGGCTCAAACTTGTCTTGTATACACGCACAAAGTTGTCAGAAAATCTGATCGTTCTAAACACGGTGACGTAAAACACATACGCCGGGACTATAAAAGGGGCAGTAGCCAATAGCTTTTGTCTCTTAATTTATTCTGAGCATGTGTGGCACTTTGTGCTTCGGATTTGTGTACACACGATCGGAATTTAACCGATCGGATTTTGTTGTCGGAAAATTTTATAGCCTGCTCTCAAACTTTGTGTGTCGGAAATTCAGACGGAAAAAGTCAGATGGAGCCCACACACGGTCGGAATTTGCGACAACACAATCCGATTGCACTTTTTTTCGTCGGAAAATCCGACCGTGTGTACAGGGCATAAGGGTAATAAATGTTCATGAGGTAGTGCACAGAGATGGTGTGGTAATGAGAAAGCAAATCAGTGCTGCTCAGTATCCATGTAAAACTTCATAAATAAATTCATTCCCGAACAGTCAGTCTCCCAGAACTCTCACCTCATATACTGTAATAAATCGCATGGTAAAATGGACATCACTCTCCACCGCTCCCCTCTGGCTCCTTCTCCAGCTCACATACACTTCAACAAGGGTTAGGGGCACCTTCTCCTGCTGTGAATGTCTTTACTCAGACGTCCCTATGAACTATATTAATAAGGTAGTGATGGGGAAGAGAAAGAATAAAAGTGCCTCCAATAGTGTAGTGGGGTTAAGAAGACCAAGGTACGTTTTATTAAAACAATTAAGTGGACTCTTACATGAAGAACAAAAATAACAGACAAGAACAGTTTAAAACCGGTGTTTTCGGCACCTCCTTACGTCACTTCCGGTGCGCGTCTGACTCCAGCCACTCCCTACGCGTTACGTGACTTAATCTGGGGACTCCCCAGATGGCATAGAATATAATAGAATAAATCTGGCAAATCTGGGCCTTTGGTGGTGGTGTGATGGTGTTGCCACAACACTGTAAGCCCTCACAGTTACTCCTGGTGGGCGCAGGAACAGGCCCTGCTGTGAAATATTAGATCAAAAATTGTAATTACACGCCCCTGTTAAACAGGGGCAGAAAAATTGGGCTTTAGGCACTGGTGGCGGTGCCCAGAACCAAAAATGTTCTTACAAGCTATTAACATGAACATTGAGGAGGAATAGGATAGTCACTCAGCATAACAGTATAGTCACTCAGCATCAGCATAGGCAGTCTTCAAGGGATCTCACATTCATAAAAAAAATAATCGGTTACATCAGCATCAGGTGCTTGGTAGCTGGTGATCCAAGACTGATTCATTTTTATGAAGGTGAGCCGATCAACCGAGTCCGTATACAGGCGCACTCTGTGATTTGTTACAAAGCCTTCAATAGCACTGAATGTGCGTTCAGATAGAATGCTGGATGCAGGACAGGCCAGTAGCTCAATTGCATAATGTGCAATAGGGATGAGCTTCGCGTTCGAGTCGAACATCGGCTGTTCGATCGTTCGCCGGATTGCGAACGATATGGGTCATTTGCGACAAATTTGTGTGGCGCGTCACGGCCCATAATTCACTACGGCATCGCAGTGCATTGCTGGCTGATGATTGGCCAAGCATGCACTATGACCCACATGCTTGGCCAATCACAGCGCTGTCGGTAGAGAGAGCTGTAATTGGCCAAAGCCAGGGTGGCTCAGGGGGTTTAGAACACGCCCCACACTATATAAGGCCGCCTGCACGGCGGCCCTGTGTAGTGTGTTTTGGCGTTGAGAGACAGAGACAGAGAGAGAGTGTCATTTCATTTGAGTTAGCTAGATTAGGCAGGACAGCCAGTTACGTATTGGGTGACCACGCCACCTCTGACGTCACAGGGAAGTCCCCGTCAAGTCCCTGTGCGTCAAATGGGGGTGGGGTCACCGGATGGCCCTGCCCTCCATTATTTAAGAAGTGTCAGAAGACGAGAAGCATCACATAGCAGGAGCCTCCCATCATGGATGCGGAGTGGCCCAAGAACAAAGAAGGGAAGAAGACGCCACGAAGGAAGATGCTGGACGAGAACACCGGAGCAAGAAGCAGAGGATCGGAGGAAGAACCAGAGAAAGAAGAAGGAAGAAACCGAAGGAAGATAGAAGAAAGAAGATAGGAGAAAGAAGATGGAAAGAAGAAGACTTTAAATAAAGGAATTGTCAAAAACTGTCTCTTGTCATTTTTAACATTTTTGACACTTTTTTTGTGAAATGGTAGGGGTACTTTTGTACCCCTTACCATTTCACACAAGGGGAGCTGGGATCTGGGGGTCCCCTTGTTAAAGGGGGTTTCCAGATTCCAATAAGCCCCCCACCCGCAGACCCCCACAACCACCGGGCAAGGGTTGTGGGGATGAGGCCCTTGTCCCCATCAACACGGGGACAAGGTGCTTTGAGGGGGAGCCCAAAGCACCCTCCCAATGTTGAGGGCATGTGGCCTGGTACGGTTCAGGAGGGGGGGTGCTCTCTCATCCCCCCTTTTCCTGTGGCCTGCCAGGTTGCGCGCTCGGATAAGGGTCTGATATGTATTTTTGGGGGACCCACGCCATTTTGGCGCGGGGTTCCCCTTAAAATCCATACCAGACCTGAAGAGCCTGGTATGGAATTTAGGGGGCCATTTTTATCAATGAACTTTTATGTGTATTTATTGTTGCACTTTAAGCATTATTAAAATCACTGCTCCCGAAAAAATTTCCCTTTTTAAAACTTTTTTTGCATTGATCCATGTCCCCTGGGGCAGGACCCAGGTCCCCAAACATATAAGCCTTTAAAATTAGCACTTTTGATTATTCATATTCGAGTCTCATAGACTTTAACGGTGTTCGCGTGTTCAAACAAATTTTTTGCCTGTTCACATGTTCTGGTGCGAACCGAACAGGGGGGTGTTCGGCTCATCCCTACTGTGCAAGCTCTGGCAAGTGATCCATCCTCAAGACCCAGTAACCCAGTGGATTTTCAGTTGAAAAGGTCTCCAAGTCTGATTTTGCCCAAATGTTTTCCTGCACCATGTAAATCAGACGCTGGCAATGGTTGCTGGAACCGATCAGACCTTGGGGCTGCGGACTAAAAATTTGTCTGAACGCATCGGTCAGGCGGCCACCTTCTCCACCGCTTCATCTGTGACTGACCGAAGCCTCAGCAACATGTTGTGCAAGAGGATCAGGAAATTGCAACCTCCCAGGCTCTGAAAATGCACTGCACAAATCTTTCTGCAAGGCCTCCCAAAGGTGTTTCATCCTCTGCTCCCTCTGTGAAGGCTGGATAAGTTCCGCAACCTTACCCTTGTAACGTGGATCAAGAAGGGTTGCCAGCCACTATTAATCCCTCTCCTTGATACCAGGATCAGGTAGGCCATGTAGCGTAGGTTTGCTAAAGCATTTGGTCCAGAGTCCTCTGGGTCACTAAGAACGACATGATCTGCAGCCACCTCCTCCCAGCTATATACAAGTCCATGGGTTTCTGGAAGATGAAAACGATCCCTTGAAGACTGCTGCTGATGCTGAGTGCCAGGTTCCACCTCCATGCTAACACAATCCTTCTCCTCCTCCTCTTCCTCCTCTTCCTGTGTGATAGGCGGGCCTGCAGGAATACTGTCTGGATAAAGGGGGCCTTGAGTAAAGGAAGTCCTCCTCTTCCTCCATCTGTTCTGCCTCAAGTGCCCTGTCCATTATTCCACACAGCATGTGCTCCAACAGGAAGACAAGAGTGAGAGTATCACTGATGCATGCACTGTCACTGCTCACCATCCTCATGGCCTCCTCAAATAATGACTGGACAGTAAATGCATCCTTGATCATTAGCCACTGGCGTAGCAAAAAAAGCCAAGCTCCCCTGACCCTGTCCTAGTGCCATACTTGCACAGGTAGTCATTGACGGCCCCCTGCTGCATGTGCAGCCGCTGCAGAATTGCTAACGTTGAATTCCACCTGGTGGGCATGTCACAGATGAGGCGGTTCTTGGGCAGGTTGCATTCCTTTAGAAGGTCAGCCAGCCAAGCACTGGCATTATATGACCGGCGGAAATGCCCACAGACTTTCCTGGCCTGCCTCAGGAGATCCTGTAAGCCCAGGTACCTGCACAAGAACCGCCGCACCACCAAATTAAGTATGCAAGCCAAACAGGGAACATGGGTCACGTGTCCCTGTCGGAGGGCGGAAAGGAGGTTGGTGCCATTGTTGCAAACCACCATTCCTGCCTGAAGCTGGCATGGCGTCAACCACCTCTGAACCTGTTCCTGCAGAGCTGCCATAATCTTTGCCCCAGTGTGGCTCCTGTCCCCTAAGCAGACCAACTCAAGCACCACGTGGCATCTTTTTGCCTGAGTGCTTGCATAGCCCCTAGAATGCCTACTAAGCACCGCTCTGGGCTCACGTTACTGCCTTCATCATCAACCTGGGCTCCATCATCAGAGCCTTCAAAACGCTGCGCATCCTCCTGCAGCATGTACCCGACACTGTGGTCGAACAGTTCGGGGGACTCCTCAGGACATGATGGTGGGGCTAGGGAAGGAGTGACTGATGAAATTGAGCCGATGGAATAGGCCGCTTTGGCAGCTGCATTGGCAGCCAAACTTGTCTTAGCCTAGGTGACAGAGGATGAGGACGGCTTTGTGATCCACTTTACCAATTCTTCTGCATGTTGTGACTCAACAAGAGCAGCTGTCGAAAAAAAAGGACAAGCATGCCCCACGGCCACATGCTGAGGATGCATGTCCACGTCCAGCACTGTTGGCTGTAGACACAGAGCCTGCTTGCCCTCTTTTAGTGACCTGTAAGCATCTGTCTTTCCTTGGTGGCCTTCCAGACATGCTGTAAAATTGGATTAGCAAAACACCGCCTGAAGTTTACTAGAAAAATTTCACCAGGAATGGCCTGCAGTCAGGTATAGGCTTGGCTAGACTAGAATGCAGTGGATATATATATGTAGGAGACTGTATATATATATTTTTATGCACTGCAGATCGCTGAATCACCTGCCTGCCAGTGTCATTGAAAACGTACACCAGGAATGGCTGCAGATCACTGAATCACTTGCCTGCCTGCCTGCCTAAAAGTGTATTTGAAAATATACACCAGTAATGGCCTGCAGTCAGATATAGGCTTGGCTAAACTAAAATGCAGTGGGTATATATATGTAGTAGACAGTATATATATTTTATGCACTGCGGATCACTGCCTGCCTGAAAGTGTATTTGAAAACGTACACCAGCAAGTAGTTAATGGTCTCTGGCACACCCCGAAACTTAATGTTATTCCTCCTCAATCCATCCTCCAAGTCTGCGACTTTACCTTGCAGGAGGTGTATTTCCTCAGCGTTTTGATCATGGGCATCCGCCATTTCATTGTAGGCCGCAGTGTATTCAGCATTAGCTTCTCTAAGTCATCAGTGCAGTCTTCTACATGATCAATTCTAGAGTGCAGCATGGGAATAGAAGACCGGAGCTCGTTGCTAATATCTCTTGGTAGGGAGGGCAGCATGAGCTTGAGGGTATGATCAGACGCAGGTTGGTCAGAGGCAGGTAGAGAAGCTAGGGAGTCAGAGTGAGTCACTTGAGGGTTTTTTCTGCTGGGGAATCCCAGTGTTGTTTTTCTTAGCAAAGGAGAGGGGAAAAGGCTGGAGATTGAGCAGCTCTCTTACCTCAGCGGGGGAAGTCTGAGAGGAGTCAGTGTCAGGAGTTGAGCTATCTATCTCTTCTGGCATGGCAGGTTGTTCCTATTTCCCTCTGGTGTCTGGAGGGGAGGCACAGGCCACTGCTCCGGCACCATCTTTACTGTGCTGCATGGCCAGCTTGGTGAAAAATATCCATGAGGTGGCGCGGCTTGTGCAGTGTATTGTGTCTCCTTATAGACATATCGCCGGGTGCCACTCGAGTCTTCTCCCCTCCGGTGTGACACAGAGGGGAGAAACGCTGTCAGGAAGTGCTGTGGGTTGCGATCTGTCCCACGGCTAAGCGGAGCTGAAGTATCAAGCAGCCATTTCACTCCGTGACCAGCCACGCCCCCAGCCTAACTTTTATTTTATCTATGGGATAGGGGTGTGGAGAATGTAAGCAGTATAATGTGAGGTGCTTTAGGTGCACACTATTCTTGCACTTAGTTTTCTTTTGGTCATGGTCAGGGGCGATATATTTCGTTCACAGCACACTGGGTAACTCTGCTTGCAACTCAAAGGATGCAAGGCAAGGCTCCGTTCTGCAGCTTGTTGTGCCACCATGTCTCCATACAGCTAGAGGTGATGATGCAAGATTTGTCCGCTCTACCCCCTCCTCCTTCTCCTCCATGCCCTCCTCTGCTGAATTGTCCTATGAACCACCAGTACCCCCTAAGCGTTCAAGGGGCTATTCAATGAGTCAGGCTAAAAGGTGCCCTGCAGTGCTTCAGCTAGTGTGTCTACGGCAGTGTTTCTCAACCCCAGTCCTCAAGGTGCCCCAACAGGTCATGTTTTCAGGATTTCCCTCAGATGAAACGGCTGTGGTAATTATTAAGGCAGTAAAACTGATCAAATCACCTGTGCAAAATACTGGAGAGCCTGAAACCATGACCTGTTGGGGCACCTTGAGGACATGCTGAGAAACACTGGTCTAGGGGACAGGAACCACACTGGAGCAGAGATTCTTGCAGCCCTGCAGGAGTAGGCAGGCCCAGAAGTGGTTCACGCCATGTCAGCTGGAACCAGGAATGGTGGTGTGCGATAATGGCACAAACCTGCTGTCCGCCCTTAGAAAGGGAAAGTTGACACATGTGCCATGCCTGGCACATGTCCTCAATTTGGTGGTTTCCTAAATAGGTCCCCAGGGTTGGAAGATCTGCTAAAGCAGGCCAGAAGAGTCTGTAGCCATTTCAGGTGATCATACACAGCCAGTGCTCGGTTGGCTGAAATTCAGCGGGAAACTCAGCGGGAATTCCACCTGCCCGTAATGTGCCTGGTTTTTGACATGCCCACCAGATGGAACTTGACTTTGGCAATGCTGCAGTGGCTGCACATGCAGCGGAGGGCCGTCAACGAGTACTTGTGTGAGTATAGCACAATGACAGGCTCAAGCCGACTCTGCTTTTTTTTCCCCCTGAAAATCAGTAACATAAAGGATGCATGCATGGTACTGTCACCATTTGAAGAGGCCACAAGGATGGTGAGCCGTGACAATGCATGCATCAGTGACACAATCCCTGTTGTGACTCTGACTCTGTGACACATAATCCCTGTGTGTGGCATTATGGACAGGGCATGCGATGCAGAGCAGCAGGAGGAAAAGGTGGACTTCCTTTGCTCTCAAGGCCCACTTTATGCAGACACCATTGTTCCTACGCCACAGAACACACAAGAGGAGAGGGAGGACGTTTCTGGCAGTTCTGGAGGCATTGAAGCAGAGGAAGACCTATGTCAAACAGTAAGAGATGGTTTTCCAACCCCAGGACCCTTGGGAGTAGTATGTGGCTGGGAGGAGGCAGGTCCAGATACTGTAATCCTCAGTGACCCCGAGAAGTCTTCTTCTCATGCCATCTCAATTTTGCAGTGCATGGTCTCCCTCATGCTTCAAAGCCTGCGAAAGGACCCAAGAATACTTGGCATAAAGGCGTGGTTGGCAACCATCCTTGACCACCATTACAAGGGGAAAGTCTCAGAACTCATCCCATCCCCACAAAGAATACAGAAGATGATACCTCTTGAGGAAATCTTAAAAATTATTTTATTTAATGCTGTTCGTGACTCTGGTAAGTTACAGTGTCATGGAAAATGTATTTTTGAGGTTTCTTTTGGTCAAGAGAGGAGTGGTGGAGAGGGCAGCCACCTAAGGGATGCATTTCACAATATTTTTAGTACCCACCGCCCAGAGCTGTCAGCTTCCACATCCCATCGGCAGCATCTTAATCACATGGTGGACGATTATCTAGAGGTGAATACAGAGATGGAGAGCTTTCCAGTCTAAGATCCACTGGCTTATTGGGTCATGAGAATAGACCACTGTCCAGAACTTGCCCAGTATGCAATTGGGCTGTTGGGCAGCCCTGCATCCAGCATGCTTTTCGAATGGGCATTCAGTGCTGCTGGAGGTTTTGTTACTGATAATAGAACGCGTCTGTCCACAGATTCCGTGAACCGTCTGACATTTATCAAAATGAATCAGTCCTGGATTACCAGCAGCTATCAAGCCCCTGATGCCGATATGGCTGATTAAGTGTTTTTGGGATATAGAATCTCTGCAGATCCCTGACATCCCCCCCTTGAGACAGAGAAAGAGGCTGAGGACACAGATTCTCCAGTTCCTTTCTCGGCATTGAAGATGAATGGAAAAAAGATTATTCTGCTCAGGTATTACAGGACATAGAGAGCGTTCACTATCAATTGCTCTCTATGTCCAATTCAGAAAAGGAAGGAGTCGGTAAATTATATATTTACTGGCTCCTTCCTCCGCTCTCCATCCTGACACATCTCCTGCAGCTGCTGAGAGAGGAGGGAGCTGGTTGTGGTGAAACGAGGGGGGGCGGAGGAGGAGGAAAGGGGGCCAGAGAACACGGGGCTCGAGGAGGAGGACACAGCGCTTGGAGGAGGAGGACGGGGGTCTGGAGAACATGAGGCTGGAGGAGAAGGACACGGCTGACATTGGGGGGATGATCGGTGTGGCAGAGGGACAGTTGCGAGCACCAATCTACCTGGCATTTCAACTGACAGCTGCAGGAGGGAGAGGAGGAGAAGCAGCTGTCTGAAAAGCCATGCAGAGAGATCGTAGCTTGCAACTGTCCCCCCACTGCACTGATCATGTTTAATGATGTTCTAGATGATGGGGAGGAGGGTGTTGTAGGTAACTGGGAACCCGCAGTGGTGTGGAGAAGGGTGTCCAGCAGATTGTAAGTTGTGGGATGTGGGGATTCCATAGTTGACAAAGTTTTGTTGGAGGATGGGTGCCACAAGTAGTATAATTGGTCCAAGATAGAGGCATAGTAGTAGCATAGTAGTAGCGGTGAAGCCCTACCCTGCCCTGGTTATGGTGTCTTACTAATATGTGGTGAGCGCATCTAGGTGGCTTTTTATCCCTTATGAATTTAGTGATCTGTCCTTGTATGGAGTAAAAAAAAGCTTGGGGAACTGGCAATACTACTGTGCTAAATAGGTATATGAGTTTGGGCAAAATGATCATTTTGAATGAGGCCATTCTCCCCAGTCTGGATAGTCCAGAAACTCGCAGTTGGTGGAGCATTTGGAGAAGTTGTTTTTTGAAGGCTCTATAGTTTAGGTCATATAGCTTTGGGAGTGGAGAAAATTTAATTCCCAGGTATGGGATAGCTTGGTCAGTCCAGGTAAAGGGGAGACTCTTTTTAGTAGAGATTCATGTTTGTTGGAGAGATTCAATGGGAGGATTAGGAGACCCCACTATATTAATTAACTACATTCTAGCACCTATCTAGGAGGGTGCTGCATATAATAAACACCCCAAATAAATAAATACCCCAAAATACTGACCCCTGATTGCAGAGGAAGGCAACCTTAAAGAGGTGGAGATCTACCTGAACAACATGGGAGAAGTCAAAGAGTGCACAGTGCCGTCCAGTGTCACCTCCTCTCACCCGATTCAAACCTCTAATTGTCGGTCTTACTGTGTCGCAATCGTGTGCATATCGCCTCCTCACCACCTGTCAAACACACTCAAATCGCTTTTTTAGAGGAGCAGCAGTGCCTGCTGCATTTCTGAATGAGCCCTTAGTTGCATTCATCAGCAGCAACGGCTAAATCCCTACCCACTTTAGCTTTAGGAATTGAGTCCCTGATTGCTTTTGGTGGGTGCTACCATCTGCCAACCATGACCTATTTAGGGAAACAGGGACACTCTGCAATCACCTTGCAACTGCATGCTTCTGTGGGTTCCAAGGGGTTAAAGCAGGTGGTGAGAAAGCAACATAATGCTGCCTGCCTTAACCCTTTGTTTGCTGTTTTGCACAAGGTTGTAGGACACTTACAGAGCGGCCTCATTCACTTAAATGGGTCATGCTTGGCAGGTGCTACACCCATCAACCATGGCAGAGCGTATAATGCTTGCTATGGCTGCGATATGTGTACACTCCTGTCAACTGCAGCTAAAGGGGGCGTGGTTGGGGCAGTAAAAACACATCTTAGCTTTAAGGTTTTACCACCCCCCAAACTACAAATGTAAATGAACCCTTACTGTTCTGCGCCCCCTATAAGGCTGCTTTCACACTGATGCGCTGCAGTTTACCTGAACCATGGGTGCAGCGCAGTGCATCTGCAACTTTCCTGGGTTAGCTGCACTTTGCTATAGACTTCTATTATATCCTGCAGGTGTGGGGCACTTTCTGAAAGCGTATCAGAACTCCTGCATTCAGAAAGTGCAGCAAACCTGCAGGATATAATAGAAGTCTATAGATAAGTGCAGCAAACCCGCAGGATATAATAGAAGTCTATGGCTAAGTGCAGCAAACCCACATGATATAATAGAAGTCTATGGCTAAGTGCAGCAAACCCGCAGGATATAATAGAAGTTTATGGATAAGTGTAGCAAACCCGCAGGATATAATAGAAGTCTATGGATAAGTGCAGCAAACCTGCAGGATATAATAGAAGTCTATGGATAAGAGCAGCAATCCCACAGGCAAGCTACAGGTACATTGCACTGCATCCGTGGTGTGGGTAAGCTGTAGCACATCACTGTGAAAGCAGCCTTATACTATTATGCTCGGTGTATTGCTTCACATTGACCTGAAGATCTCTTCCTTCTGCTGCTGGCACCACTCTGGAGACCACTAGATGGGATAAGAGGTGGAGTGCAGTTGGTATCAATTGGCATGGGACAGGAGCCAGCACTACAGAGGAGACATCTGATTATGCGGCTCTTCCTCCCTACTACACTTCCAACTTTACAAGGAGTCCCTCTGTATTGCACTCTGTGATGTTCTGGAATTGCGGATAAGCAAGCCCAGACCTCCATCTACCAGTCACCTGTCTGTGATCAACAGGTTGCTGACTAGGGTTGCCACCTGTCCGTGATTCACCCGGACAGTTTGGGTTTTAAATCATGTGTCCGGGTTTCAGTCCGCCTGAAACCCGGACACAATATTCAAATAGGAATGTGGCTCAGAACTGGGCCTGATAGGAGGGTGAGGAGGCACTATGCACGCCACATTACTATTCTCTTTGGAGCTCCCAAAGGTGTCCCAGGTCTGTTACAATCCTATAGGGCAGGGGTCTCCAGACTACGGCCCTCCAGTTGTTCAGGAACTACAATTTCCATCATGCCTAGTCATGTTTGTGAATGTCAGAGTTTTACAATCCCTCATGGGATGTTTAGTTCCGCAACAGCTGGAGGGCCGTAGTTTGAAGATCACTGCTATAGGGTATGCTAAAAAAAATGTTTTTGTTGTGCGCCGCTTGGCTTGAAGAAAAAGTGGCAGCCCTATTGCTGACCCCCACCTGATTGGATATCAAACCTGAAGAATTCAACTTGAACCCATGGTGAAGGCAAAGCCAAACCTCATTTGTAACACTTTTGAAAAGCCTCATGAAATATGATGGATCTTTAAAATATAATAATATTAATAATAATAATAATATTATCTGATTTTCAGGTCACAGTATCTCGATGTTCGGATCCTTGTATTCCCGGCACCAGAAAAAAGTTTGGATCTTCAATTCATAAATGTTGCTATGAGTGCGTCTCATGTCCAGAAGGAGAGATCTCCAACATTTCTGGTAAGATTTGTATTTGTCTTTATGAAGTCCTGTACATCTCTGTCACCCCCATGTTTTATCCTTTTATAGACCGATTCCGGCACTCCTCTCCTACATGTAAAAATCATTGTAACAAAATTGTGTCCAAAATAAATATTTAAACACTAATAGCGCTTTATGCCGCGTACACACGAGTGGACTTTACGGCAGACTTTGCCCGGCAGACTGGATTTCGTCGGACAATTCGATGTGTGTGGGCTCCAGCGGACTTTGTTTTCTCAAAAGTTGGACGGAATTAGATTTGAAACTTGTTTAAAATTTATCCGTTGAAATCGAGTCCGGTCGAAAAGTCCGCCGTCTGTATGCTAGTTCGACGGACAAAAAGCCACGCTAGGGCAGCTATTGGCTACTGGCTATGAACTTCCTTGTTTTAGTCCGGTCGTACGTCATCACGTACGAATTCGACGGACTTTGGTGGATTGTGTGTAGGCAAGTCCGTTCCTTCACAAAGTCCGTCGGAAAGTACGTTGAAAAGTCCGCCGGGCAAAGTCCGCCGTAAAGTCCGCTCGTGTGTACGCGGCATTAATATTCTGAAAGTCTTTCAAACTTGATACACAGTCCACTTTTGACAAAATAGGCAGCCAAAATGTGAGAAAGATGAAGGAAAATCCGCTCCAAAAGAGAAATGTTCGGGGTAAATTATAATTAATTACTCCAGACGATTAACCATCACCGCGATGCCTGAATGACAATCCCCCAAAAGAAAATTACTTACCGGATATTCTGCTGCCCCCGTCCATCCTTCTACCTCCCTGTCTACCCCTCTGCCCCTTGTCCATTCTGCTGCCCCCCCTGTCCATCCTGCTACCTCTCTGTCTACCCCTCTGCCCCCTTTTACATTCTGCTGCCCCCCTGTCCATCCTGCTACCTCCCTGTCTACCCCTCTGCCCCCTTGTCCATTCTGCTGTCCCCTGTCCATCCTGCTACCTCCCTGTCTACCCCTCTGCCCCTTGTACATTCTGCTGCCCCCCTGTCCCTCCTGCTGCCCCTTTGTCCATTTGGCTGGCCCCCTGTTCATTCTGCTGCCCCATTTTGCTGCCCCCTGTCCATTCTGCTGCTCCTTGGCTACCCCCCTGTCCATCCTTCTGCCACTTTAAACCATCCAAAAGTGTCCAAGGTACTTTTACAATGTACAGGTGATACTCAAAAAATTAGAATAACATGAAAAAGTTCATTTATTTCACTAATGCAACTTAAAAGGTGAAACTAATATATGAGATAGACTGATTACATGCAAAGCAAGATAGTTCAAGCCGTGATTTGTCATAATTGTGATGATTATGGCTTACAGTTCAGGAAAACCCCAAATCCACAATCTCAGAAAATTAGAATATTACATGCAATCAATAAAACAAGGATAGTACATAGAACAATATTGGACCTCTGAAAAGTATAAGCTTCCATATGTACTCAGTACTTGGTTTGGGCCCTTTTGCAGCAATTACTGCCTCAATGCAGTGTGGCATGGAAGCTATCAGCCTGTGGCACTGCTGAGGTGTTATTGAAGACTAGCATGCTTCAATAGCGGCCTTCAGCTCTTCTACATTGTTCGATCCCATGTCTCTCATCTTTCTCTTGGCAATGCCCCATAGATTCTCGAGTTTGAGTTCGAGTGTGCTGGCCAATCAATCACAGTAATCCCACGGTCATTGAACCAGGTTTTGGTGCTTTGGGCAGGTGCCAAGTCCTGCTGGAAAATGAAGTCAGCATCCCCATAGAGCTCGTCTGCGGAAGGAAGCATAAAGTGCTCCAAAATCCCCTGGTAAATGGCTGCGTTTACCCTGGACCTAATGAAGCACAGTAGACCAACACCAGCAGATGACACGGCTCCCCAAATCAACGCAGACTGTGGAAACTTCACACTGGACTTCAAGCATCTTGCAGTGTGTGCCTCTCCATTCTTCCTCCATACTCTGGGTCCTTGGTTTCCAAATGAAATGCAAAATTTGTTCCCATCAGAAAAGAAGACTTTGGACCACTGAGCAACAGACCAGGTGTGTTTTTCTTTAGCCCAGGTAAGACACTTCTGACATTGTTTGTTGTTCAGGAGTGGATTGACAAGAGGAATGCAACATTTGAACCCTGTGTCCAGGATCCGTTTGTGTGTGGTGGCTCTTGATCTACTGACTCCAGCCTCAGTCCACTCCTTGGGAAAGTCCCCAACACTTTTGAATGGCCTTTTCCTGACAATCCTCTCCAGGCTGCCGTCATCCCGGCTGCTTGTGCACCTTTTTCTTCCCCACTTTTCCCTTCCACATAACTTTCTATTAATGTGCTTTGATACAGCACTTTGGGAACATTCAACTTCTGTTGCAATTACCTTCCGAGGCTTCCCCTCCTTATGAAGGGTGTCAATGATGGTTTTCTGCACAACTGTCAGGTCAGCAGTCTTTCCCATGATTGTGATGCCTACTGAACCAGACTGAGAGACCATTTAAAAGCTCAGGAACCCTTTGCAGGTGTTCTGGCTTAATTAGCTGATTAGATTGGGACACTTTGAGCCTAGAATATTGCACCTTTTCACAATGTTCAAATTTTCTGAGATTGTGGATTTGGGGTTTTCATGAGCTGTAAGCCATAATCATCACAATTATGACAAATCACGGCTTGAACTATCTTGCTTTGCATGTAATCAGTCTATCTCATATATTAGTTTCACCTTTTAAGTTGCATTAGTGAAATAAATGAACTTTTGCACGATATTCTAATTTTTCGAGTATCACCTGTATAATACAAAAATAAAAAAAAAGGTTGCTGTGCATGAGAAAGGTGTTTGGGTTCAGCCTGAAGAAAAGGTGGCAACCCTACATGAAAGGTCCTCTTTATGGAGAGATCTGGGGGTCTATCTCTCCTCTAGGCTGGAAAGACTGAGATTAAAAAAAAAGCAATTTCAGCCTTTCCACTTGAACACACGTCAGTGTTTACAACTGCTGGGGCCGGACATGATGTCATAACACCACGTCCAGCCTTCGAAGGTCATAGAGACTGCTGGGGACCATCTGGTCCTCTATATTCTCTATGGTGAACTTCCACCGCCGGCCGATTCCTTCTCCGTATCGCCGATCACACGAGCAAGTCGTTAGAAGCACCCGAAGGGGCGACCGGAGGGTGGACATCCTCTTCCGCCGCCTTTTAAAACAATCAGGCTGCTGAACAGCTATGATTGTTTTTTATTGTGCAGGGAATCGGCGGCAGAAAAAAAAGATATTTGAATGATGACTGTAGCTGCACCCGTCATCCTGATATCACCAGTGAAAGCCCAGGATGTCATATGATGTACTGCAGGCTGGAAGTGGTATAAGGGCCAGTTTATAATACATGCAGTCCAGTGCGTTTTTTTTCTTGTAACAGTGGCAGCCCATCCATAGGGGGCACACAGGCATCACTGCCCCCTATCCATGAGTGCGCCCCCTAATCTACATGCAGGGCACTTGATCGCATGAGTTTCAATGTTTTTTTTTTTTTTAGAAGCACGTGATTAGAGCCTGAGGCTCTAATTGGCTGCAAAAAAGGGTGCACTGCACCCCAAACCCACCCAGTTGTGAGACATTGGCGAATGAATATTCTGAAGACCCGATTGGCCAGAAGGAGAAGACGGAGGCCGGGACACGGAAGAGACAGAGGGAGGAAGCAGCCGTCGATGGATTCAAACATGGCAAAGAGCCTGACCTGCACAGGGTAAGTGTGCCGGCGTCCGGAGGGGGGGTATGGTGCGCAGTGGTGGGCTGGAGTGATAGGGGGTGGGGTCCATGGTCCGGTCCATCTGCCTCCCCCAACCGATGGAGCACCAGCCGCCACTGGATTGTAACAATTGTGGAAGACAATAGAACAATAAGAAAACTTCACCTCTCCCAAAACAGCTGAAATGTAAAGACTGATCAGGTCCATTAGAGATACACTATATTACCAAAAGTATTGGGACGCCTGCCTTTACACACACATGAACTTTAATGACATCCCAGTCTAATGCCGCGTACACACGGTCGGACTTTCTAGAAAGCTAGGTCCGACGTACTTGCCGCCAGACTTCCGGCGGACTACCGCCGGACTTTCTGAACGGCCGGACTTGCCTACACACGGCCGGACTTTCCGGAATCCGGTCTTCCCGACGGACTTCCGCCGGACTTTCAGAATGAACGGACTTTCCCACACACGGACAAGTCCGTTCATTTTGAACGTGACTCGGGTACGACGGGACTAGAAAAGGAATTCAATCTCGCCGCTTTTTTTGGCGAGATTGAAACCTTGCGAGCCCCGTCGCAGGCCCTTAGGTCTGGTATGGAACTTTAAGGGGAACCCCCTACGCCGAAAGACCGGCGTGGGGGTCCCCCCCAAAATCCATACCAGACCCCGATCCGAGCACGCAGCCCGGCCGGTCAGGAAAGGGGGTGGGGACGAGCGAGCGCCCCCCCCCTCCTGAACCGTACCAGGCCGCATGCCCTCAACATGGGGGGGGTGCTTTGGGGGAGGGGGCGCCTTACGGTGCCCCCCCACCACAAAGCACCTTGTCCCCATGTTGATGAGGACAAGGGCCTCTTCCCGACAACCCTGACCGTTGGTTGTCGGGGTCTGCGGGCGGGGGGCTTATCGGAATCCGGGAGCCCCCTATAATAAGAGGGCCCCCAGATCCCGGCCCCCCCACCCTATGTGAATGAATATGGGGTACATGGTACCCCTACCCATTCACCTAGGTAAAAAGTGTTAATAATAAAACACAACACAGGTTTTTAAAATAATTTATTAAACTGCTCCGGGGGGCTCTTCTTCCGTCTTCGGGGGTCCCTCCGCTTCATCTTCTCCCGGCGTCCGGTTGGTTCTTCTCCGCTCTCTTCACCCGGTGTTCCAGTTCTTCGGCCGGCTCCTCTGCTGTGTTCAGGTAGCTCTCTTGCCAGCAGAGGTCCGGACTTCTGAGCTGCTGGGCTTCTTGTCTTCTCTTCTCTTCTCTTCCCCCAGATGTTGACACGACGCTCTCTCCGGCTGGACTGGTCTCTGAGGGCTGCGTTGTGACTTATATAGGCGGAGACCCCGCCCCCATATGATGTCACAGGCCCTGGGCATGCTGGGACTGTGACGTTTTAGGGGGCGTGGTCGACCCCCTCGGATCGGGGTCTGGTATGGATTTTGGGGGGACCCCCACGCCGTTTTTTCGGCGTAGGGGGGTTCTCCTTAATGTTCCATACCAGACCTAAGGGCCTGGGATGCCCCCCGCGCTCGCCGCAATGGGAAAATTTGTTTTTCCTATTGCAGCGAGCGCGAGATGCAGTAACCTGCTCCTCCGTCGTATCTGGTCCTTCGGACCAGCATACAGACGAACGGGCTTTCCGTCAGGAACTGAGTCCGGCGGAGGTACGACGTAAAGATTTGAAGCAGGCTTCAAATCTAAAGTACGTCGGATTTCCGCCCGAAACGGTCCGTCGGAAGTCCGATGGAGACCACACACGGTCAGATTTTCCGCCGGACTTGGTCCGGCGGCGTCCGTCGGACTTTTGCAGGTGAAAAGTCCGACCGTGTGTACGCGGCATTAGTCCATAGCGTTCAATACTGAGTTGCCCCCCCTTTGCAGTTGTAACAGCTTCAACTCTTCTGGGAAGGCTGTCCACAAGGTTTAGGAGGGTGTCTATGGTAATGTTTGACCATTCTTCCAGAAGTGCATTCGTGAGGTCAGGCACTTATTTTGGACGAGAAGGCCTGGCTCGCAGTCTCCATTCTAATTTATCCAAAAGGTGTTCTATCGGGTTCAGATCAGGACTCTGTGTAGGCCAGTCAAGTTCCTCCACCCCAAACTCCCTCATCCATGTCTTTATGGACCTTGTTTGTGCACTGGTCCAAATCATTTGGTGGAGGGGGGATTATGGTGGGGGGTTGTTTTTCAGCGTTTGGCTCCTTAGTTCCACTGAAGGGAACTCTTAAGACGTCAGCATACCTAGACATTTTGGACAATTTCATGGTCCCAACTTTGTGGGAACAGTTTGGGGACGGCCCCTTCCTGTTCCAACATGACTGCACAACAGTGCACAAATCAAGGTCCATAAAGACAAGATGAATGAGTTTGGGGTGGAGAAACTTGACTGGCCAGCGCAGAGTCCTGACCTCAACCCGATAGAACACCTTTGGGCTGAATTAGAGTGGAGACTGCGAGCCAGGCCTTCTTGGTCAACATCAGTGCCTGACCTCACAAATGCGCTTCTGGAAGAATGGTCAAACATTCCCGTAGACACACTCCTAAACTTTGTGGACAGCCTTCCCAGAAGAGTTGAAGCTGTTATAGCTGCAAAGGGTGGGCCAACTCAATATTGAACCTTACAGACTAAGACTGGGATGTCATTAAAATTCATGTGTGTGTAAAGGCAGGTATCCCAATACTTTTGGTAATATAGTGTATATATATATATATATATATAAGTGTAGCAATAACTCGCGGTGGAGCTGCTGATTTTTAGTGGGCTGTTACCATCACCTTTTTACCTGTAATTTCACCAGTACCGGGTCTAGGGTCCCGTTGAGCTTAATATTGGACAATGTAGGCAACAGTCACTTGAGTACGTTTCCAATGCTTTAATGGGAGATTACTGGAAGAAGTAGCAGGAAAGATGTAGAAGAAGAGTTGTAGGGAAGTTCAAATACCTTTTCTTGGTGTAGCACTAAGGAATTGAAATCTCAGGGATGAATGTATTTTCCTTTTAAGATTATATCTTTTGCCCGCCCGGATACGTCTCTCTTACCAACCTAGCAGCCGGTACGCAGCAGGAACAAGACGTCTCTGCCACAGACTTGAATGAAGCAAAACCCGTACGATCCTCTGCCACAGGATGTAGTAGTTTTCGATGAACAGCAAACACAGTACCAGAACCTTTAAGCTGACCCGGCAGTACTAGTGCGGTAGGGTAGTTTAGGATATATCCTCCAACCGAGTCACCAGGCCCTTCTTAAGACCAGCCTTGCATGGTCTCTTCCAAGATGGGTCCTCCCCTGGATCTTCCCGATTGTCCGGCTTCTTCCCACAGGACAGACAGCTCAGGACCATCCCAGCGATAGCAGGCCCCAGACAAGCTTCTGGGTCTACCCGCACAGCTGCAGCAACACAACCCTCCAGGCCAGAGGGCTACAAGGTAGAACTCACTGACACATACCTCTAGGCCAGGAGAGCCACAAGGCAAAAAGACTCCCTAAAATATGGCGTCTGTCCCATAAATACCCTCTCCCAGAATGCAACTCGGAGGACCACCTCCGCCGAGTTATCTCCGGGACAGAAGAGCACTCATACACTTCAGCATGTTGCTTTTCCAACACCGACCCCTGGTGACAACGACACCCACAGGCGCAATGTGAAACTACACGCAACACAGCCAAACTGGAACAGAGGCTAAATCTGACAATAAACTGAATCTAAACTATGTAGAGAACAGATGACCCACTAAATTTACCTATAAGCGGTAGATTGAAAAATCTACCAGCGCTACATAAGTGCTGGAGCCCAAGTCATTAATAAGACAACACAGATATCTTCTAGATTTTTGTCATTGTTTCTGTGTGCTGTAATGTCTGTTTCTGATGTGTTTAACCCCTTCAATACTGGACACTTCACTCCCTTCCTGTCCAGGCCAATTTTCAGTTTTCAGCGCTCTCACACTTTGAATGACAATTACTCAGACACATTTCTCTTTGTTTCTGTTATACAATTTTGCAAATAAATAATCTTTCTTCATATATTTAGGCCAAAATGTATTCTGTTCAATCTCTTTGGTGAAAATACCCCAAATAGGTGTATATTATTTGTGTGAAAGTTATAGAGTCTACAGACTATGGGATATATTGTATATGTGAAAATTGATCAATCCTGATGTAGTGACGGCCGATCTCATTTTGTGAGGCCCTAAAATGCACTGATTGAAACTCTGACCCCGATGTTCATTGTGTTTGTATTGTTCTTCTTGCAGACAGTGAAAACTGCATGAAATGTCCTGATGAAGAATGGCCAAATTTGAAGAAGGATCGATGTGTTCCAAGACTGGTGGAATTTCTTTCCTACACTGACACCATTGTTGTAGTATTTTCGACTGTCTCCATTCTCTGTTGTCTTCTGACTGGTTTAATATTGGTGATATTTATACATTACCAGGACACCCCCATTGTTAAAGCTAATAACCGGAACCTGAGCTATCTTCTCCTGGTCTCCATCATGCTGAGCTTCCTCTGTGTCTTCTTATTCCTCGGTCATCCAGTAGATGTGACCTGCATGCTCCGTGTCACCTCTTTTGGTGTCATATTCTCAGTTACGGTCTCTTCTCTACTTGCCAAAAGTATCATGGTGTGTATTGCTTTTAAAGCCACCAAACCTGGGAGTCCCTGGAGGAAATGGATGGGAGCCAAACTACTCACTTTTATCATTTGTGTCTTATCACTGGTTCAAGTCTTAATCTGTGTCACTTGGTTGTCTATTTCTCCTCCCTTCCAGGATCGGGACACTCACTCTTATCGGGGGAAGATCATCATTCAGTGTAATGAGGGTTCAGTTATCGGCTTCTACTCTGTCCTGGGATATATGGGGCTTCTGGCAGCTGTGAGTTTCGTTATCGCTTTTTTAGCCAGGACATTACCGGACAGTTTTAATGAAGCCAAGTACATCACCTTCAGCATGCTGGTATTCTGCAGTGTCTGGATTGCCATGATCCCGGCCTATCTGAGTACCAGAGGAAAATACATGGTGGCTGTGGAGATTTTTGCTCTAATAGCCTCAAGTTCTGGACTTCTTGGTTGTATATTTTTCCCAAAATGTTACATAATTCTGTTCAGACCTAACCGGAACACAAAAACACTTATCCACTAATAAGTATGGAGCAACACTGGGTTACCAGTAGTTATAGCATTATCTCTATTATTGTTATTTGTAGTATTTTGCTAATGTATTGAGAATGAACCTTATTAAATCTGAACATTTCATACTTACCTCTTAGGTGGACGGTGGGTTTAATTTTTGTTCTGCACACTGCTGGGATCAGACATGTTGGGTTTTTTGGAATCCTTGTCTCCTGTGGAGTGTAGTGGTTCCTCCCACCAGCTGTTATATCATTAGAGAATAGTGTGGTCACTTAGTGAGGAGGAACCACAGAGACCAGAGGGGGACAAAGTATCAAAAACAACCTAAAGTGTCAAATACCTGAGACACCCATCACCCTTCAAGAGTGGGAAGATGTCACCCATCGCCTTCCAGAAAGATCAACAATAATACAATTTTAGTTTAGTGGGATCAAATATCTATGTAGTTGTATCTGTCTATATTAATAATTATATTTTGATTGGTGAATTCTAAAATGATTATTAATACGAGTTAAAGTTGATGAGAGCATGTTCTCAGTAATTTCACATTTTAAGTGATAGGTTGACTTCATTTTAAAGAACGTTTATGTTATAGGATCTAATCAGGGCTTTTTTTTTCTCAGAGATTAGGTGCAGGAACTCCCGTCTCCCAAGTCACCCCTTGTCTCCGCCCCCTACCCACCTCCAAGCACAATCCCTTGTCTCCGCCCCCTACCCACCTTCAAGTACCATCCCTTGTCTCCACCTCCAAGCACCATCAGTTTTCTCCACCCCTTACCCACCTCTAAGCACCATCCCTTGTCTCCACCCCCTACCCACCTCCAAGCACCAACCCTTGTCTCCACCCCCTACCCACCTCCAAGCACCATCCCTTGCCTCTGCCCCCTACCCACCTCCAAGCACTAAGCATTGTCTCCACCACCTACCCACCTCTAAGCACCATTTCTTGTCTCCACCACCTACCCACCTCCAAGCACCAACCCTTGTCTCTACCCCCTACCCACCTCCAAGCACCATCCCTTGTCTCCACCTCCTACCCACCTCCAAGCACCATCCCTTGTCTCCACCCCCTACCCACTTCTAAGCACCATCCCTTGTCTCCACCCCTACCCACCTCTAAGCACCATTCCTTGTCTCCACCCCCTACCCACCTCCAAGCACCATCCCTTGTCTCCACCCCCTACCCACCTCTAAGCACCATCCCTTGTCTCCACCCCCTACCCACCTCTAAGCACCATCCCTTGTCTCCACCCCCTACCCACCTCCAAGCACCATCCCTTGTCTCCACTCACTACCCATCTCCAAGCACCATCCCTTGTCTCCACTCCCTACCCACCTCCAAGCACCATCCCTTTTCTCCACCCCTATCCATCTCCAAGCACCATCCCTTGTCTCCACTCCCTACCCACCTCCAAGCACCATCCCTTGTCTCTACCCCCTACCCACCTCCAAGCACCATCCCTTTTCTTCGCTTCCTTCCCACCTCCAAGCACCATCCCTTGTCGCCATCCCCTACCCACCTCTAAGCACCATTCCTTGTCTCCACCCCCTACCCACCTCCAAGCACCATCCCTTGTCTCCACCCCCTACCCACCTCTAAGCACCATCCCTTGTCTCCGCCCCGTACCCACCTCCAAGTACCATCCCTTGTCTCCACCTCCAAGCACCATCAGTTTTCTCCACCCCTACCCACCTCCAAGCACTATCCCTTTTCTTCGCTTCCTTCCCACCTCCAAGCACCATCCCTTGTCGCCACCCCTTACCCACCTCCAAGCACCATCCCTTGTCTCCACCCCCTACCCACCTCCAAGCACAATCCCTTGTCTCCACCCCTACCCACCTCCAAGCAGCATTCCTTGTCTCCACTCCCTACCCACCTCCAAGCACCATCCCTTGTCTCCACCCCCTACCCACCTCCAAGCACCATTCCTTGTCTCCACCCCTACCCACCTCCAAGGACCATCTCTTGTCTCCACCCCTACCCACTTCCAAGGACCATATCTTCTCTCCGTCCCTACCCACCTCCAAGCATCATTCCTTTTCTTTACTTCCTACCTACCTCCAAGCACCATCCCTTGTCTCCGCCCCCTACCCACCTCCAAGCACCATCCCTTGTTTCCACCCCCTACCCACCTCCCAGTACCACCCTTTTTTTAGAAAAAAAAAGAACCAAGTATTGTTTTGTGGTGCTAAGAAATCTGTATGGAATTTGGTAATTATAATAAGAAAAGCCGTAAAATGGATTCCAGCCAGCAATAATAGCCCCCAAGCAAAAATAGATCCCCTGCAATAATAGTCACCTTTAACTATAATAGATCGCCCTCCAGCAACAATAGACTGCTTGCAAAAAAATACCCGACTATCCTCAGGGTGATGAGTGGCTGTACAGGTGTGTCTCATTGGGGATGGTAACCAGACACACGTGGGTGCAGTCGATGGAATTAAAGTGGGGAGAACAAAAAGGGCCACATAGCGTAATTCCGTTAGGGTACACAATAAAATTTAATGAGGTTAGAAAACTTACATTTAGCAGATAAAAACAGCGCTTTTTCTAAAAACAAATGGCAGTAGTAGATCCCTCCCAGCAACAATTGACCACCAGCAACATAAGAACCCCCAAGTAACAATAGACTCCTGCCTTGACAATAAATCCCCCCAGCAACAATAAACCCCCCAGCAGCCAGCAACAATAGACCCCTCCCTCAACAGTAGATCCCTCCCAGCAACAATTGACCCATTAGCAATATAAGATGAGGGTCTTATGTTGCTAGTGGGTCAATTGTTTCTGGGGGCAGCAACAATAGACCCCCAACAATAGATCCCCTAGCAGCTGGCATCATCGAACCCTTCAGCACACCCCACTATTTCCGGTCACTGCATACAGTCAGGGCTGGAGGTGCTGGAACTGTACTCCCCCCACACTCCCGCTGAAAAAAAGCCCTAAAAGTATTTTTCCTTGTATAAAATTCTGTGAAAACTGTTGCCACAAGGGAGAGTTCGGCTTTCCCATTCAATGCTGCAGAGACACTCCTACCCAACACCTCTCCAGATCCTGATATGAACATCTCTAAAACAAACAACAAGTTCCAGGTGCTCATTGATTAATCAGAGGTTTTATTCTGAAGAAGTCATTAAACTTCAGAATTACAACAACCGAGGAGCTCAGTGCACTTTTCACTGGAGGGTCATACTCATAAGGGCCCTGTAAGGAGGTATGTGGGCAAGCTCTAAGATCTCCTGGTCAGACTTGTCAAAGGCAAAGCTTGAAGGAGAAGTACTGGTGAAGCTCGTTTGGTTGTTCTTCTCCTGTGGATCCCAGGAGTGTAGTCCATTCTGCACCCCTGTGACCTTTTTTCAGCAGACAGCGGGTTGAAGCCTGTCAGCTGACATCACAGAGTCAGTCCAGGCTCGGGCTAGAACACAGCCATATGGTCGGGATCTGCCCACATGCCTGGACCGGCACCTGGCTCAGGCTCTCAGCGGCCGCTCCCGCCCCCTCCCCCCCCACAGCCCAGCACTGGGGGGGGCAGAGCAGAGAGCCGGTGACTGACAGTTACCAGCTGTCTGCTCTTGGAGTGTGTGAGAACTGAGTGATTAGCAGGTGTTTGATCGCTCGGTTCTCAGCCTTAGAGCTGGCGGGGGACAGGAGTAGCATCGGACCAATGCTGCATCCACTTAGGTAAGTATCATTCTTTAAAAAAAAATCCTTTACCCTTCTTTTAAGAGTAGATTTAGACATGTGTCTAAATCTAGAGATGAGAGTAAAGCAATACAGGATGAGAGTCTATTGGACAGTATTTTTGTTAAGATCTTGAGATCGTTGTTAATTAAAGAGATAGGACGATAGTTAGGCACCAAAGTTGAATCCTTACCAGGCTTAGGTATAACCGATATATAAGCTAGGTTTAGGGCTTTGTCCAGGGGAGAACCAGACCTGAGAGAATTAAAGAATTTGACCATATATGGGGCAAGGGTGGTGGCAAATTTTTTGTTTAAGCTGTTTTATTACTTCAAGGACTTCCACTTCAGATATCGGCTCGTCCAGGAGGTCAGGATGTTTCATTGAAAGTTTTTTCTGGAAAGGGATATTATTTAGGAGTTCATCTATGGTAGGTTGAGTACTTAAATGCTTGTTTTTATATAAAATGGTGTAGAATTCTTGGAACATTTCCATGATGCAGTGTGGGTTTTGAGTCAACTCCCCCCCGTCTGAGCTCGTATCTTTGGAAAGTTAAGGGATCGGGGTTTGGGGGAAGTTTCACTGCCAATTGGGCTCCTATTTTGTCTTTCTGGGAGTAGAATTGTGCTCCTGAGCATCTCAGATGTTTCTCAGCTTCGGTGGTCAGAGCAAGATTCAAGGACATTCGGGCTGCTTCAAGGGATTCCAAAGACTCTCTAGGGATTATGTTTATGGGCCTTACTTAAGGATTGGAATTCCCTGGTGAGTTTGTTGATATCTGCCTCGCTTTCCTTTTTAAGTCTTGAGGTGATTTGGATAGTCTTTCCCCTAATCACTGCCTTGTAGGGTTTCTGGGGAGATGGAGTCACTATTGTTCAGGAGGAAGTATTCTTGTATTTCTCATGTGAGGATCGTGCATTGCACTGGGTCACTTAAGAGCCCTTCATTGAGGTGCCATATAAATTTCATGTTGGGGTTGTGGGTATGCTGTATGTATAAAAGAACCATAGAGTGGTCGGACATGGTGGTGTCCCTGATGATCTCTTTGGTGGCTGATGGAATGTTGTGGGACTGAATAAAAATGTGATCAATTCTAGTGTAAATTTGGTGTGGTGCAGAGTAGTGCGTGTAGTCTTTGGATCTTGGGTTCAGTTCCCTCCAGATGTCTACTAGGCCCACAGAGTACAGTGTGGAGGCTATCTTGGTGCTCTGTTTTGGAGGTTTCTTTGGCCGAGAGGGGCCTGACCCCGATGTGTCAAGGGATTGATCGAAGGGAAGGTTTGTGTCACCTCCCATGATTATTTCCCCTTCCAACTGTGGACCCAGTGTGGACATCATGGAGGAAAAGAAGGCTGCCTGGCCTTTATTTGAGGCATAGTAAAATAAAAATTAATACTGTGTGCCTTCTATAGAGCCCTTTACTAAAATGTATCTGCCTGCTTGGTCTCTTATGGTGTCTGTTAGGGAGAATTTCAGGTTTTCAGAGAAGCATATGGCCACTCCCTTGGTTTTATTACCTGCATTGGAGAGGTAAAACTGGGGGTAGTTACCATGTAGGAAGGAGGGGTTGAACGAAGACGGGAAATTAGTTTCCTGTAATAAGAGGACTTCAATCTTTTGAGATTGGTAGTGTTTAAAAAGTTTTTGTCTCTTAATTGGGGAATTTATCCCCTGGACATTGTGAGTAGCAATACATAGGGGGTAAGATGTGTTGGTGTCAGAGTGCATGGATCAGAGGGGGGGATGTACGCATAAATCTTTGGGTTCTTACCCTGACCTCCTGAAGTGGATTATAGATCACAGTTACCGATGTCCGAGGGCTTAGATGATGCTTTGTGAAGAGCCTCTGGGTGACCTGGAACAAGAGAGAGAAGGGTTATAAGGGGGGGGAGACATGGCTGATCCTAAGGAAGATAGACAAGGCATGTCAAAAAACATTATACGTAACAATATAACAGGCAATAAAAATGCAGCTTAAGTAGAACCAAATTCCCCTTGCAGGGAGAGGGGGCTGCCATCCTCTCCCCACAAGTTTTTCCCAAAAAGGTAACCCCAACCAGGGGGGTCGTTTAGCAGTCTCCAAGTGGAGGGAAAGCGCCACTCCGAGACAGATGGAGGCGAAGTGCGGCCGCTCCAGCCATTCCGCCAGGAAAAATACTAAAAAAAGAGAAAGGCAATAGAAAAATAAAAAATCAAAGACTGTGTAAGCAAAGATTATAGGCAGCAAACTAGGACTAGTATATTATGAGTGTTTTTGAATAAAAGGACATAATAGTCCCGTTATTGTGGAATGACCACACATCTTTGGTCCGAGATTCCTGTCTCCTTTCCCCAGACAATATGTGAGGGGAGGGAAAGGGAAATCAGCTTTAGAGCCACCAAGAGGGTGAACAGATTGTCATGAAACTGACTATAGGAAGTCTTTTTCCCCCCTGTAAAAGAGAAGGTTACTAATTCACATCAGAATATGTTAGGATTGGGTAGTGTCTTTTAGGGTCTGAAAACCCAGGTGGTAAGAGAACAGCAGGGAATCCAGGTCTGTGTAGTAGAGATTTGGGGTGGTTATCGTTCTGACGTTATTGGACGTGGAACAGGGCTTGTCCATGTAAGGCGGGTCGGGATGACTTGGGGAGCCATTTGGCCAGAGATCGGTCAGTAAAGTCCCGGAAGGAAAATAAAAGATTAATTGCAGGATTCTCATTAAGGTGGACATGCATCTTTAGATCTCTTAGCTTGTTGTTTGCTCCATATGGGTTGAATAGGGCTTGAGGGGGGAGGCTTTTTCGTGGAGATTGGAGTCTTGGGGTCCGGTGCCAGGGCAGGAGATTGGGAGATGAGGCCCAGTTGAAGTAGCAGGCATTCTCCGTTCACAAAGTTTGCGAAGCTGTACGATTTATTTTACCTAATGGTAAAGTCATGAGGGGAGGATCGGGGGGAGGAAATATTACAAGATCAGTTTTAGCATGACATTCATACTGATATGTCGCTCAGTAAATTTGTAATACGTGAGGAGATAAAGGTGGTGAGCTGGGGAGTATAGAAATAGATCTGGGTTTTGTTGGTGTAGAGGTGGGATTGGAAGCTGTGGGAGACTTCAGGGAAGAGGATTAGATGTAGAATAGGAGGCCCATCTACTGGCCCAGGGAAGAGGATTATATGTAGAATAGGAGGGGCCCATTGACAGAGCCTTGTGGTACCCCAACAGAAAGAGGAAGAGGATTGGAGGAGATAGAGTTGTAAGTGACCATGAAGGTACACTGAGATAGGTAGGAGGAGAATCAGGAAAGAGCAGAGTCGTGGAGGCTAAGCAAGTAGAGTTTATTGAGTGGGTGGTCAACTGTGTCAAAGGCAGCAGAAAGGTCTAAGAGTATGAGTATGGAGTAACATCCATTGGTTTTAGCAGTTAGTAGGAATTTCATGAGTTTTAGTAGAGCAGTTTCAGTGGAATGTTGTGGGTGAAAGCCAGACTGTAGGGTGTCGAGAAGGTTGTTGTCATTGAGGCAGCAACTTATATGGTTGTGGACAAGGAATTCAAGAAGCTTTCGAGGCACCAGGAGCAGAGAGGTGGGTCTTAAGTTATTCAAACAGGTGGGTCCAGTGAGGGTTTTCTCAAGTATGGGTGTCACCAGTGCATGTTTGAGCGAGGTAAGAAAGGTGGAGAGATTGAAGATGTGTGTTACAAAGAGTGGGATAGAACAGGAAAGGGGCTGTCATAGTTGTGAAGGGAGAGAGTCCAGGAGACAGGTAGAGAGGTGAGCCTCAGAAAGGAGTTTGGCAACTTCCTCAGGGTAAGAGGATTGAAGGAGGAAAGTACTGAATGTGTTGTTGAACCTGTTATGTTGGATGGAGGAGACACTAATCAATACTGATCAATTTGGTCTGATGGCAGGGAAGGCTTCCCGTCATAACACACAATAGCACAGCGGGAGTGTCCCCCCCCCCCCATACTCCTCAAATCTGCATTATGTACTGCACCTTATAGGGGCAAAAGACACAAAAGCAGCAATATTTGGATGTTCAACACCAACAGAAAACTAGGACCACAATGTACACATTGAACATCACTTTACAATTATTTAATAATTCTAGTTATAAAAAATATTATTATTATTATTATTATTAATGTTAATATTATTATTATTATTGCTATTTTTTTTATTTGTATCTAATTCCTATTCACATAAATGAGGTGGTGAATGAATAGGTGAAGTGAAGGAGACATAGTATGACTTGTATGATGGGAGTTTGTATTGGAATAGTGATGAGTAAATTTGGCGTCTGTTTCCTGGGGAATCCGTCAGAAACTTTCATCCAGTAAAATATCACATTTTGTTCTTTGGTGACTTAGTTATTGTTTTGTTGTATTGTGAATGGAGCGGTCCCACCACTGTAATCATGTGCCGGTCTTGTGGGGTCTCTAGGGGGCGCTCAGCTCAGGTGTCGGTAGTCCTGGGAGAACGGCACACAGAAGGTTTACAATCACTCTAATAATGGAGAACGATGTCTCCGGATTTACTATTCTCTGCAATGTTAGAAATCTCACCAGCATATGGTAACCAGCCTCCGGAATATCACCTATCAGGGGAATCCAACACAACACGGAGAATAAAGATAGAACCGCTTTCCAGTATCAGCAATGCCAAGAGAAATAATCCTTGTAAAGTTTAGTCGTTTTTTATTTTTTTAATATATTCTGAATATATTGTAGATAAAAAAAAAAATGACAGAATAATATAATTGTTATTAGTATGTAAAATATTAAGAAAATGTATATGATAATTAAAGATAAAATGTTCTGTTCAATAAAATAGCAACAATAATAATAATAATAATAATAATAATAATAATAATAATAATAATAAATGTAACACATATAAAGTAAATATTGGACTTGTGATTTGTGAAGAAGATTCTGTAATATAGATGGAAGTTTTGTTGCTATTATCTTCTTATCCATGGCAGTTCTCACTCCTGTACACCGCCTATGGCCCAGAGCAATGCTCACATTTCTCTATCAACCTTTAGATTCAGCAATAACTTTGTAATAAAAGTAATACAAATACTTTTTCTTAGGACAAAAAATGTATACATTTGTGCTCATAAGTTTACATACCCTGGCAGAATTTATGATTTCTTGGCCATTTTTCAGAGAATATGAATGATAACACAAAAAAACTTTTCTTTCACTCATGGTTAGTGTTTGGCTGAAGCCATTTATTATCAATCAACTGTGTTTACTCTTTTTAAATCATAATGACATCAGAAACTACCCAAATGACCCTGAACAAAAGTTTACATACCATGGTGATTTTGGCCTGATAACATGCACACAAGTTGACACAAAGTGGTTTCAATGGCTATTAAAGGTAACCATCCTTGGGGCGTGGCTTGGATGGCAGCGGGAACAGACGCACGGCACTGAAGCTCCTCATCTGGCCTGCCTGCTCTGCCATAAAACATCACCCATCGCCTGCACCATCATGGGCAAACCTAAAATAAACAAGGAACCCAAGACCCAGGGACTCAGCACTAGGTCCTCCTCTGCTCCGCCGCCACTCATTACGGAATACTTCAGCCAGGAAGCTCCGACACAAGGCCAAGATGGCGCCGGCCGCCTCCTCCATAACCTCTCCTCCCGCACTCACATCCCCGGGAGTCACAGGTATGGATTGGAGAGCAACACGGGCCTCCCCCCCACTCTCAGGTTGGGGTCCTAGCTCCTGTCAGCGGCCATCCTATGGACTGCGTCTCCCAGCCGCTTCCCCCCTGCCTAGTGGCGCTGACCTTGTCCTTCACAGACACCTCTCCTCCAAGCACTCCTTTGGGAGTTGGGAGTCACAGAAGCAGCATGGAAGGCATCGCTACAACTATCCGCTCTGCAGACCCCCCTCCCGCCCTCATGCAGGGGCCCCCACTGCCCACAGTGATCGCCCACTGGATAGCCTCTCACAGCTGTTCCCCCCTGTCTTGTGGAGCCTGCACCTTCCATGTTAGCCCAGACCATCCATCCATCCACATCCTGGGACACCCTCACCCCTGACTGGGATCAGTGTTCTTTGCCACAGCGATCCCAGGTGCGCAAAGACAGATCAGCTTCTTCTCTCCCACACCAGGGGGATTTACCCCGCACCACAGCCTACACTCAGCCCCACAAGCTATGGGACAGCAAGGGACTCACTCCCATCAGGGACATGCACGGGGCCCTCCCGCTAAGGCAAAACACAGTGTGCCAAATGCCTATCAATCATCCCTGGGTGATTACGCTGTGCAGGCAGCCGGAGTAGTCCCTGCATGGGGCACCCAGGCACAGATAGTCATGGACTCTGACACGGACCCTGAGACATACACCTCCTGGTGAGACTATGTCCGCTGCATGCCCACAAAACAGGACTTCCATATGCTCATTCTGGAGGTGCAGGAGACCTGCAGATCAGTGATTAACATGTTACGGACGGACCTGCACCATCTCTCCACCAAGGTTTCGTCACTAGAAGAAGATGGCGGTGACCTCAGGCTCAAAATCTCCCAAATACACTCCCAACTCTCCTCGCAAGCATCCACCCTCCGGGACTTTCACCGACACCTCGAGGACCTGGATAATAGCGGCTGGGCGCAACAATATCAGGGTCCGAGGCTTCCCCGAGGCGACTCAAGACGAGGACCTACCTATCACCCTTCAAGCTATCTTCAACAACATCCTGGTCCGCCCAGGACACCAAAAAGTCAAGTTAGATCGGGCCCACCATGCCCTCCAGCCTCAAGGGCCTGGGTCCAGACCTCGAGTTGTGATACGCAGAGCCCACAACTTCACCCTCAAGGAAGAAATCATAAGGCTCGCAACATGCACTCTATCGACTTTGATGGTGCCCCCATCCAGCTTTTCCCAGATTTGTCCTGGATTACTCTCCAGCAGAGATGTTTTCTACTACCACCAGCTCCTTTCACTACTGAGGGAACACGATTTCAGATACCATTGGGGTTTCCCCTTTAGATTTACGGCAAAGAAAGACAGAGGATCCACCTCACTTAGATTCCCGGAAGAACTCCAGTCCTTCTGCAGAGACCTGAACATTCCTGTACCACCTACTCCCGGCTGGGACCCCTTGCCAGTTCCCCCACCACGTCCAGCCTCCTGGACCCAGGTCGCCGGAAGAAAACACCCGGGGACCCGTCCCTCTGGCTCCTCTCCATCCTCCTGTATGCATTGACTCTTTGCTTCTAGAGTGAATACTTGATCCCTGATGATCTGAAGAGCGGTTGGCCTCACAGAACCCATGCCAGGGTCTCTAGATAAGATCTGATCATACACTCTCTTACACTCACACTTGCTGGTTCCTACCCCCCAGGGGTCGATTCACTATGGAGGAATCCTACCCATTCCCTTTGTTTGGTGTGGGTCCCCCTTCCCCGGTGCCCCTCTAGGGGGGCATTGGCTCAATTTTTTAGATCCTCTGATTCCACTCCCCCTCCCCCCATTCACTTATGAGCGGTTGGCTCGCTAAAATGTTCCTAGGTTATAATTACAGATTTAGTTAAAGATAGGATTATAGTTATGCACGTAGCTGGGTGCAGGTTTATTCCCAACTACATAGGCAGGCAGGTCTGGGAGCGCACCGTATCTCGCTTGGTCATGCAACCTCTTCCCCCAGGGGCTCCCCAAAGGGCTTCCTGCTTGGCAGTATTGTTCTGTTTGTTAACTCCCGATGGGTTTTTTTTCAGCATCCCCGTCGGTGGTGGTCCTTCGGAGACCCCCAACTCGCCACCTTTTTTAGGTGGGTTATACTTTGTGATATTAACAATAGTTGAATTTTTGTGTTACGTTTTTGTGATATATGTTTTGACCACTGTTCTCTGCCCTCTCCTTTTCTCCTTTCCTCCGCTTCCCCACCTTTTTTCTCTTCTACCTCTAATTCTTTTGGGCGTCCTCTACCTGTGGGACGTGAACCCTGGCAGCCCGGCCATGGTCCTCCGTTATGAGATCACCCTAGAGAAGCAACAGATGGATGCCCTGACCTTTTGGCGTATGACTACCTGGATGGGTAAGTGAATGCATTTCCTGCTTCTGTATCCGCCATGATTGACATACTGTCGCTAAATGTAAAAGGCCTTAACACCAATGTTAAGCACAGTCTAGCCCTCTGTGAGTTCAAAAGTTCTATGGCAGACATTAACTTTATCCAGGAGACCCACCTTGATAAATCTGGCACTATGACATTTGCCCTCCAACACTATCCCCAAATATACCTTGCCTCCAACCCACATAAATGGGCAGGCGTAGCGATCCTATTTAAACAAGGTTCTCCCTTCCAATTACACTTCTTGCTTGAAGACCCATTAGGCCATTAACCTCATCCTCCGGGGCTCCTGGAAGGGTTCCAACCTCACTCTATGTAATATTTATGCTCCAAATGTCAACCAGAACTCTTTTTTAACCAAAGTATATAAACGCTTATTTGCAACACCCCACCAGTATCTGGTTATAGGAGGAGATTTTAATCTGCCCTACTCCCCGAACATGGATAGGCTTTTTATGAGTCCTGGAAAAGCTTCCCTAGTGGCTGATAAGAAATCCACCCTCTTTCGCCAATTAACTAGGAGACACGCCCTATTTGATGCCTGGCGTACCATGTACCCATCAGCTAAGCAATTTACCTTCTATTCCCATCCCCACAAATCCCACTCACATCTGGATTATTTTTTTGTTAATGCCCCGACTCTACGAGCTTGTACAGGATCGGATATCCAAGCAATTTCTTGGTCGGATCATGCCCCGATCAAAATCTCCTTAGCGCTCTCTCCGGGATCCTTCCGAGTCTGTCAATGGCGTCTTAACGAGTTTCTGCTTAAACATGACCTCTCTAGAGTGGAACTTGAGCAAATTTTGAAGTACTACTTTGCAGAAAATAGCTTTCCCGAGGTATCTCCCGCTTCCATATGGGAAGGACACAGAGCAGTCTTTCGGGGCCAGTGCATTTCGCTCTTCACTGCCCTAAAATGTAATGCCAATAAGACTAGACAGTTGCTATTAGATCAACTCCGGCAACTGGAGACACGTTTGCTGTCCTCCCTTTCCATGCGTACGCTCAGGGCACTGGTGAGTACCAGAGCTAGTTTACGGGATCTGGAACTGGGAAAGACGGAGAAAGCCTTTCTCCGCCTGCGCCAAACCTTCTATGATAAAGCTAATAAACCGCACACCCTTTTAGCGAGACAACTCCACGAAAGGACAGCTGACTCCTAATCTACCTATATTAAAGATGCAAACGATACCCTCCAATCTCATCCCTCTAAAATTGCCCAACTCTTTCATGATTACTACTCCACTTTATATAATGACCCGACTGTTCCACATAACCCTCCCTCTCCTACTCTAGCCCAAGTCATCCATTCCTATTTGGCAGATTGTGATCTCCCAGCTCTTTCACCCTCTGCCCTGGCCATCCTTAACTCCCCTATTTAAGAGGAGGAGGTGGCTGATACCATTAAATCTCTCCCGAACAACAAAGCCCCAGGACCTGACGGTCCACCATACCTCTACTATAAAACCTTCCTCCCGCTTCTTCTGCCCTATATTACTCTCCTGTTCAATTTCTTCATGGCCAACACACCCATTCCGAGAGATATGCAGACTTCTTTCCTTACAATGATTCCCAAACCGGGAAAGGACCATGCACTGTGTTCTAATTACAGGCCTATTGCTCTCCTGAATACAGACCTAAAAATTTTTACTAAGCTACTGGCAAATAGGCTAAATAACTTCATGCCTCTACTGATACACAAAGATCAAGTGGGGTTTATACCCCTTCACCAGGCGGGGGACAATACCAGGAGAGTTATTGATCTTGTGGAAGTAGAAAACAGGTCTGAGGCATTGCTTCTAAGCCTAGACGCAGAAAAGGCCTTTGAAAGGCTGGGCTGGCCCTTCCTCTTTGCTACTCTTAAACGAGCTGGTATAAAGGGCCCCTTCCTCCAAGCCATTACCCATTTATACACATCCCCTTCTACCCTAGTCAAGACTCAGTTCGCCACCTCATCTATCCTACCTATCACTAATGGTACCCGATAGGGCTGTCCACTCTCTCCTCTCCTCTATGCTCTATGTATCGAACCCCTTGCAGCTCATATTAGACAAAATCCAAATATTCATGGCATCCCAGTCCGGATTAGAGACTTTAAGATTTCCTTATTTGCACCCTTTCAGGCTACAAAATTAACAATTCCAAGACTGAAGCCCTCCCCCTCAATATAACTCCGCAGACGCTGTCGGCCCTTTCCCAATCATTTAATTACTCATGGAAGACATCCACCCTAAAATATCTCGGAGTCCACCTTAGACCCTCTTTTGAAGCTTTATATAAGGCCAACTTCCCTCAACTATACGCGTCTATCAAGGCATCCTTAACTAAATGGAAAACCCTAAAGCTATCCCTCTTTGGTCGTTTGGCAATTATTAAGATGGCGATCCTGCCCAAACTCCTTTACCTCTTTGAGACACTTCCTATCCCTATCCCAGCCGCACACTTCAGAACTCTTCAAAATGATCTGCTTAAATTTTTTTCTGGAACTACAAGAGGCATAGGATTGCCAGATCCATACTATATGCCCCTTGCAACCAAGGCGGCCTCACATTTCACAATATAGCCAAGTACTACTTAGCTGCCCAACTACTCCCGATCGCTTCCTGGTGTACCCTTCATGCATATAATAGGTGGACTCAAATTAAAAAGCTGTGGGTAGCTCCTACCCATCCGAATTCCATGCTATGGAGTACAGATGTGGCTCTCGGTAAGTCCCAACTGTTAGGGCCATAGGCGCTTGCACGAACGCTGTGGCGACACGCTAAATCATTGTACCCGCTCACCTCCACTGCTTCCCTGGTCAGTTCCTTCCTGTTCACTCCCAATGATAGTTTGACCTCAAGGATGTCTCAATTCTGGATGGACAGGGCCTTGTTTTGGTACAGTCAGTTGGTGGATACCAGAACCAGAACATTAAGATCATTCCAGGATCTGAAAGATGCCTTTGATCTGCCCAGACAGGCTTTCTTTAGTTACCTACAAATCCGCCACTTTGCACAATCTTTTGCACCAAATTTACAATTCTCCCCCCTGACCGAATTGAGGGAATATTCGTCCCTCAAAGGTATGATATCACGCACCTTCCAACTCCTGCTGGCAGATGTATCATCAACAGGACCTCAACATAACTATATGCGCAAATGGGAGCAGGACCTGGGTGAGGCCATACCCTTGAAGACATGGCAGCTCATTTGGTCACAGGCCTCTAAGAGCTCTATATGTACTTTATACAAAGAGAATCAATACAAAATCTTACTTCACTAGTACCAAACCCCTGACCTGCTCCATTCTATATACCCATCTGCAGATCGCCGTTGCTGGCGCTGTAGAAGAGAAGTGGGGACGCTGTATCATATCTACTGGACTTGCCCACTGATCACCCCTAACTGGCAGATGGTACAATCTCTTTTCCAATCTATCTTTGACGCATGGGTACCACTAGACCCTAAAATGTACTTTTTAGGCCTCCCCCTCCTTCCTTCTCTAAAACCTCCAAAAAACTCCTGGCACAGGAAATTTGTTCAAAATTGATGGCAAGATGAATGTAGTATGTCATCAAAAAATACTGAAGGAACATTTGCATTCATCAGCCAAGAAGCTGCGCATGGTACATACTTGGACATTCCAACATGACAATGATCCAAAACACAAGGCCAAGTCCACCTGTCATTGGCTACAGCAGAATAAAGTGAAGGTTCTGAAGTGGCCATCTCAGTCTCCTGACCTCAATATCATTGAGCCATTCTGGGGAGATCCTAAACGTGCAGTTCATGAAAGACAGCCCAAGAATTTACAGGAACTGGAGGCTTTTTACCAAGAGGAACGGGCAGCTTTACCAGCTGAGAAGATAAAGAGCCTCATCCACAAATACCACAAAAGACTTCAATCTGTCATTGATGGTAAAGGGGGCAATACACGGTATCAGGAACGAGGGGAATTTAAACTTTTGATCAGGGTCATTTGGGTAGTTTCTGTTGTCATTATGATTTAGGAATAGTAAACACAATTGATTGATAATAAATGGCTTCAGTCAAACACTAACTATGAGTGAAAGAAAAGTTTTTGTGTTATCATTTATATTCTCTGAAAAATGGCCAAGAAATCATAAATTCTGCCAGGGTATGTAAACTTATGAGCACAACTGTATATATACAATTTTGTTGATATTGCCTTGCAAAATGATTTTATTTTATTTAAATTCATTAAAAAAAAGTAGCCAAACTTAAAGCCCAACTCCAGGATAAATTTACAGAGGCGGTAGAAATATTACTTCTATATGCACTATATTGTCCAAAAGTATTGAAACACCTGCCTTTACTAGGGATGAGCTTCGAGTTCGAGTCGAACTCATGTTCGACTCGAACATTGGCTGTTCGCAAGTTCGCCGAACAGCGAAAATCAATACCCTTTGAGAAAGTGACGTGACAGTCACGCAACGTGTCAGGGAGGAGAGAGGCGGGTCATTCAGGTGCATTCGGCTCTCCGATCACGGCCGGGATCGGTGAGCAGTGAGCTGCTGCAGTCCTATTTCGTTCATCTTTGGATGCATATTATGTAAGTGAATAGAAGCTTTAATAAAGATTGTCATACTTTATTACACTATGGAGTCCTTCCCTCTTTATGTTCTTGGAGCCGAATCTATCTGAGACCTTTGAAATAGAAGCCCGGAGAACTCGAGGGGATCTGTCATCAGGGAAGTCGGGAGCTGCCGGGGTTAGTGTTTGCTGGCTTGCTTGGCTGTTATCATTCATCCGTGAGGTGAGAGGCTGGGGGAACCATCACTATTGCACATTTCTTCTCTTAAATCGATCACATCTGGAGGAATTGATTTGGACACTCTTTTCTGTTTGATTGCCACAATGGGGATTTGACTCTATCTGGAACTTTTTATGGGACCTTTCTGTGATTCATTCACTGTTATATCTGATGCACTTTATTTTTATATTTTATTCTTATTGATTACACCTGGATGAATCCATTTTTGACACACTCCACATAAATTAAGTATTTATTTAGTTATCACGATGGGATTTGAATATGTATGGGATTTTTTATAAGATTTTTTATGCGTTATAATTTTTACTGAGTATTCTTCAATTACACTTCATATTAATTAATTATCATCACGGTGGGATTTGAATGTTATATGTATGGGATTTTTTATAGGATCATATGTGCTGTATTTATTAAGAATTTCTACACTATTTATTTGATATTTCACCGGTTTGAAAATTAGGTATATTTTTTTCCTTTCTGAAGTTGAAATTTATGTTATTTGTCATTGTTGCATTGTCACTGGGTGCACATATCATTGAGTTTCAGAAATTTTATGCTACACGGTTTACATTCATGCACCTTTATACTTGAAGATAATATATTTTGTATTTCTGAATCTAAATTGCTACACTTGTGTAGCATTCTCTAATTATCCTTATTGGCAATATTATGCATCAGAGTGTTGTTTTTGCTGGATAGATTCTCTGAATCATTTGTGACATTTGGGATATGTGTTGTTTCTTTTTTGGGTTTGTTACAATTAGGTATTTATTATCTTGAACTCTGCTATTTGTACCATTGACTTGTTAGTCTTTGGTTTTGATCAGTGTGAGGAATTTCATTGGATTAAAAAACTCCTCTTTACTCATATATTTATATGGGTTTCACGCCATCTGAACTTATACTCAATTATTGATGCAATATTGTTTTTTTGTTTTTTTTTGTGTCTTCTGGTTGCACAATATTATTGGAAGATTAACTGTTGTAACTCTATCTTTACCTGGAGTTCCTAAATTTGGATCTTCCTGGTAGGGTAGTGTTGTACAATTTTGTGTCTCAGTAGCTTGTTATATAGTAAAGCACCACAATTTATCATTTAATTATTTGTCTATTGGTGTGTGAACACTATTATTTGTGGCAGCTACTCCTTTATATTTTATTTGTAGAATCTGATTTTATACAATCTCTAGTGGATCTTTTTTATTTCCTTAATTGCTTTTATTTTGGTGTGCGCACAAGTATTTATTACCCTTTAGAACAATTTGGGGTGTTCGCGGCAAATTCGAATGCCGCGGAACACCCTTTAAAAGTCTAAGGGAAAAATCAAAAGTGCTAATTTTAAAGGCTTATATGCAAGTTATTGTCATAAAAAGTGTTTGGGGACCCGGGTCCTGCCCCAGGGGACATGGATCAATGCAAAAAAAAGTTTTAAAAATGGCTGTTTTTTTCAGGAGCAGTGATTTTAATAATGCTTAAAGTCAAACAATAAAAGTGTAATATCCCTTTAAATTTTGTAGCTGGGGGGTGTCTGTAGCATGCCTGTAAAGGGGCGCATGTTTCCAGTGTTTAGAACAGTCTGACAGCAAAATGACATTTTGAAGGGAAAAACCCATTTAAAACTACTTGCGGCTATTGCATTGCCGACAATACACATAGAAGTTCATTGATAAAAACGGCATGGGAATTCCCAAATTTAAAAAAAAAATGACGTGGGGTTCCCCCTAAATTCCATACCAGACCCTTCAGGTCTGGTATGGATTTTAAGGGGAACCCCACGCCAAAAAAAAAAATGGCGTGGGGTCCCCCCAAAGATCCATACCAGACCCTTATCCGAGCACGCAACCTGGCAGGCCGCAGGAAAAGAGGGGGGGACGAGAGTGCGCCCCCCCTGAACTGTACCAGGCCACATGCCCTCAACATTGGGAGGGTGCTTTGGGGTAGCCCCCCAAAACATCTTGTCCCCATGTTGATGAGGACAAGGGCCTCATCCCCACAACCCTGGCCGGTGGTTGTGGGGGTCTGCGGGCGGGGGGCTTATCGGAATCTGGAAGCCCCCTTTAACAAGGGGACCCCCAGATCCCGCCCCCCCATGTGAAATGGTAAGGGGGTACTTACCCCTACCATTTCACTAAAAAAACTGTCAAAAATGTTAAAAATGACAAGAGACAGTTTTTGACAATTCCTTTATTTAAATGCTTCTTCTTTCTTCTATCTTCCTTCATCTTCTTCTTCTGGTTGAAATTGGTGGCCTGAGGAGCACTTATCTTAGGGAGCACAAGAAGGTCACGGATTCCCAGAGATCCGGAGCTGCAGCAGATGACATTTATGTCCCCAGGCTGTGGTACTATGAGAGACTGCGATTTCTGTCAGACCAGACTGAAGTCAGGGAATCCCTCTCCACTCTTCCTTCCACTCTTCCTTCCACCCTATCTTCCACCCCAGCTGAGGCTTCCGATGTCCAACCTGGGACTTCCAGCCAGGAAAAAGTGGAGGAACCCCGCTGGAGTCAGGTAAGGCATTCTTCTACAGATTTCTGGTCAATAAATAAATGATGTTTACTAGATGTTATTATTGATCACTGATTGCTGATTTAATAAAGTGTTTTACATATCAATAGACAGTAGTGGACAAAAATAATTGGGACAATAATGAAAAATGCTGGGTTCAGAATGATAGTCTGTTCTATTTCTTAACATTCAATTGGCAACAGTCATGAGATGAAAATTGTGTGTGATTGATGAAGAAAAAACTAAAACTATATCCCTTTTTCATACACAGGAAAACCTCAGCCAGGAGGAGGCTGTGGAATGTGGCACACAGGAGGAGGCCGTGGAATGTGGCAGCCAGGAGGAGGCGGGAATTAGTGGCAGCCAGGAGGAGGCGGGGCTAAGTGGCAGCCAGGAAAAGGCCAGGCCCAGTAGGAGTCTGACAGAATCACAGGTCCCTAGCCTCCACCTTCCAAACAAAAGACCCAGGAAGGGGAGTAACGTGCAGGATTCAGCACTAAGGCTGATTCAGGAGGCTTCTGCATCCCTCAGAGCCTTCCCCACTTGTGAAGAGGCCTTTGCCTGCATGGCTGCCACAAAACTGAAGGACATGCAGGAGGGCCAATGCCTCATGTGGGAAGACTTTCTTTATAAAACACTAACTAAGGGGGTGAAGGGCGAAATCACACCCAACACCCACCTGTGTGAGTTGGACCATCCTCCTCCTCCTCCTCCTGCCACAACTCCACCACCACTGACACAGCGTGGAAGGAAGCGTGGAAGGAAGACCAGAGAGTGATGACCTGGGTTCAGTCTGGTCTGACAAAAGATGCAGGCTCTTGTATGACCACAACCTGGGGACACAGATGTCATCTGCTGCTTTCCGGATCTCTTGGACCTCTCGACCAGATTGAACTCCCTTAGATAAGGGCTCCTCAGGCCACCAATTTTGAATGAAAATAATTGATGTATGCCCTGGGGGCCAAAGGCTTCGCCAATTTCTACTGTTTCTCCAGCGTTGCCTCCCTCTTTGTTTGGTTATGACCCCTTAATAAAGGATTTTTTTTTTCAATTATACTTGCCTATGTGTGTTTTCATTCAAAAAGGACAGTTTGTTTGTGAGGAGGCAGGTACATTTCAAAAATACAATGTGAAATTAACAAGAGACACCAACACCAAGCAACCTCCTTGAGATTAAATAATACAAGATAATAATGGTGTTATGGTAGCTTGACACACAAAACACACCCAAAAAATATTCTGGAGTAAAAAAATAAATAAATAAATAAATAAAACACAAGATCAGGCTTTTAAAAAATCCTACAAACCAAAGATTAAACTAAAAAGATCACAAAAAAATATTGTTTAGGTAGATGTGACAAATAAAAATATTATATTGATGAAATTAGGAAAAATAATAAAGAAAGAAGTTTGTGAGAAGTGTTTGTGAATATGAGCAGCAAAATGACTTCATTCTTCTCACATTATAAAGAAGAAGAGAGTGCGCTGTATTAAACAATTTAAAACATTGCAGCCTGACGAAAGTGCTATATCCATTACGAACGATAATTTTACCAGACCGAGCTGTTCCGTCTTGGAATTTCTTCTGAGCATGCGTGGCACCTTGTGCGTCGGAATTGTCCACACACGGTCGGAATTGACGCAATCAGATTTTGTTGTCGGAAAATGTTATAGCCTGCTCTCAAACTTTGTGTGTCGGAAAATCCGATGGAAAAAGTCAGATGGAGCCCAAACACGGTCAGAATTTCCAACAACAAGCTCTGATCGCACATTTTCCATCGGAAAATCCAACCAGGGCATAAGAACGGCCAGGATGTGGAATTCTCTTCCACAGGCGGTGACCCTGGGCAAACATTTTCTTGGCCCCCCTTAAAATCAGTTTACTGTATCAGATCAGGCAGCGATTGCGATTGGTTGCCAGAGGTTACAGTGTATCAATACCGCTTCCTGACTGGTTGCTAGAGGTTACAGCACACATTACGGCTCACTGATTAGTTGCTAGAGGTTACAGCACATGATTTCTGCTTGTTGATTGGTTCCTAGAGATTACTGTACAGTAATACTGCTCACTGATTGGTTGCTAGAGGTTATAGCACATCATCTCCTCACTGCAGGGGGCATGATATACATATGAATGCTGCCTTCATTTACATATCTATGCCGTAGGATGCATCTTTTTACATAAGAATGCCACCGCTTTTTACATATGATTGCCGGTTATTTACATGTAAACACAAGGTCTGCAGGTGAGTCCTCTGCACACAACAATAGGGCAGAGCTGGGCAGCATTAGTAGTAGCACTTCACACTGAGATATCAGGACACAGCACGGGACTAAAACTTCAAGGGACAAGGGAATTTAAACTGGTATAGTTGGCAAGTATGAGACAGGTGCTTTGGGCCCCACAACAATGGCAGGGCCCAGGGCAGCTGCCCCTTTTGCCCTGCCTTAAAGACGGCCCTGGCGAGGAGCATCAATAGTTTCAAGAAACGATTAGATAATCACCTGAGCGACCGCAATATACAGGGATATACAATGTAATACTTACATATAATCACACACATAGGTTGGACTTGATGGACTTGTGTCTTTTTTCAACCTCACCTACTATGTAACTATATAACTATGTCTGCGTCCTGTCCACCATCTGCAATGACACCCGGAAGACACGGTCCAATTCAAAAGCCTGTATACATCCAAGATTATAATCGTTACATAGGAGGAGGGGGAGGTGTGGATTTCAATGATCAAATGCTACAGCCCTATATGGCTGGTATAAAAAGTTACAATTTGTCTTATTCATTTAGGCATTTATAATGTCACCTACACCAAATCTACAGAAAGACCCCCTGCCTTACTCAAATTCATAGAAGAAATCGTCACATCCCTCATCTTCCAGCAAAGATCCCCCCAAGAAAACCTTCACTCTGATGCTGTTAGCAGACTTCTTGAGCGCCATTTCACCCACAGAAGCAGCCGAAACCGTAGCCAGAGACAAATGAGATCCAGAGTGGGCATGCACAATGGAACCTCCATGCGAACGCATGAATGCGCTAACACACACCCGTGAGTGCCAATGTGCAAATATGCTAATGCGCATGCGCCAATGCACCAAGGCGCTAATGTGCTAACGCGCATGCGCACACGCACGTACGCTGCCATGAATCCTGGCACACAGCACCGTATATAAACAGAGAGTCTGCCTAGCATCAGTGCTGGATTGTCTTCAGCTTGTTCCTGTGTTCCTGTTGTTACTCTGCCTGATTGACCTTGTTCCTGAAAAGGCTCTGCCTTCTGATTCGGTACCCCGCTGTCTGTCTGTTGCCAACCTCTGCCTGTTCCTGACTATGGTTTTGCCTTCTGATTTGGTACCCCGCTGCCAGCCTGTTGCCAATTCCTGCCTGTTCCTGATTCTGCAGTTGATCCTGATCTGGCTCCCGCTGAACAAGTCTGGTGATCAGTTTCCACATCTCCTCAGCAGAGGTTCCTGTATCTCCAAGTTCCAGCCTCCTGCCTGCAGGCACCTGCACCCTTTTGCTTGCCCTCGCACTCCCTGTACCCACCACCAGGGGTGCTTGGCCTGGAACCGTGCAAGAGGCCACCCTCATAATTTCGGGCTCCGCTGTAAGGTACGTGACACACACATACACATGTACAAAGACATAGGCGTACACATGTACATTGACACACACACACATGCACACAGGCACACACGTGTACACAGGCATATACATGTACACAGACACAGGTGTACACATGTACATAGACACACACACATATGCACACAGGCATACACATGTACACAGACACACACACATGTACACAGACACAGGTGTACACATGTACATAGACACACACACACGTACACAGGAACACACACACACACACATGTACACAGACACATACACACATGTACACAGACACACACAGGCACACACACATGTACACAGACACACACATGTAAACAGACACACACACATTTACACAGACACACACACACAACCCCACCCCCCTTACTTGTAGAACAGCCCTTACACACATACACAGACACAGGCGTACACATGTACATAGACAAACACACACACATGCACACAGGTACACCCACACACACACATGTACACAGGCGTACACATGTACACAGACACATACACATGTACACAGACACAGGCATACACATGTACATAGACACACACACATGTACACAGGCATACATATGTACACAGACACACACACACACACACACATGTACACAGACACACACACAGTCACACACACAGACACACACACACATATAAACAGACACACACACACATGTACACAGACACACACACAACCCCACCCCCTTACTTGTAGAACAGCCCTTACTTGTTAGGTGGTGTTCCTTGTCCCAGCTCTTGTGCACGACACACGAGGGGTGCACATGCCGGAATTTACCAGGGCTGCAAGGATCTATTATAAACTCAATGAGATACAGTACCCGATCGCGAGATTGTGTTTCCAGCGCGATCCCATCGCGCTGGTTCTCGGCAACAGGGTACTGTGCATGTTGTGTTGGCTCACTCATTGGGAAAGGAAAACTTTGTTTTCCTTTCGCGATGAATGACAGGCAGTGCTGACAGCTGTATGAATCCTGTGGGGAAACGCCGCGCCAAATTTTAAATGAAAAAAACGGCGTGGGTTCCCCCCCCCAGAGGCATACCAGGCCCTTAGGTCTGGTATGGATTGTAAGGGGAACCCCCTACACCGAAATATCGGGTCCCCCCAAAATCCATACCAGACCCTTATCCGAGCATGCAGCCCGGCCGGTCAGGAAAGGGGGTGGGGACGAGCGAGCGCCCCCCCCTCCTGAGCCGTACCAGGCCGCATGCCCTCAACATGGGGGGGGGTGGGTGCCTTGGGGGAGGGGGCGCCCAGATCCTGGCCCCCCACCCTGTGTGAATGAGTATGGGGTACCCCTACCGATTCACCTAGGGAAAGTGTCAATAAAAAAAACTCAGTACACAGGTTTTAAGAGTAATTTATTAGGCAGCTCCGGGCACTTCTTCCGACTTCTCCCGGTGTTCGGCCTCTTCTCCCGGGCCCCGCCGCTATCTTCTTCCAGCTCTTTTGCCAGCGAGGGGCCCGGTCTGCTGCCACTGTCTTGTCGCCGCTGTCTTGTTGCCCCTGTCTCATCGCTTCTTCTCTTCTTCCGATGTTGACACGACGCTCTCTCCGGCTGGAATGCTTTGTGCGAGCTGTGGAGCCATTTATATAGGCGGTGACCCCGCCCCCTTGTGACGTCATGGTCCCAGCATGCACAGGGACTCTGGGGTCACGCCCCCTTATGACGCCGGAGTCCCTGCGCATGCTGGGACCATGACGTCACAAGGGGGCGGGGTCACCGCCTCTATAAATGGCTCCGCAGCTCGCATAAAGCATTCCAGCCGGAGAGAGCGTTGTGTCAACATTGGAAGAAGAGAAGAAGCGACGAGACAGCGGCGGCAAGACAGCGGCGACAAGACAGCGGCAGCAAACTGGGCCCCTCGCTGGCAAAAGAGCTGGAAGAAGATAGCGGTGGGGCCCGGGAGAAGAGGCGGAACACCGGGAGAAGAGGACGAACACCAGGAGAAGTCGGAAGGAGACCCCCCGAAGTCGAAAGAAGACCCCGGAGCTGCCTAATAAATTACTCTTAAAACCTGTGTACTGTGTTTTATTTTATTGACACTTTTCCCTATATGAATGGGTAGGGGTACAATGTACCCCATACTCATTCACACAGGGTGGGGGGCCGGGATCTGGGGGCCACCTTATTAAAGGGGGCTCCCAGATTCCGATAAGCCCCACTCCCACAGACCCCGACAACCAACGGCCAGGGTTGTCGGGAAGAGGCCCTTGTCCTCATCAACATGGGGACAGGGTGCTTTGGGGTTGAGAGGCCCGCAGGACGCCCCCTCCCCCAAGGCACCCACCCCCCCATGTTGAGGGCATGCGGCCTGGTACGGCTCAGGAGGGGGGGGCTCGCTCGTCCCCACCCCCTTTCCTGACCGGCTGGGCTGTGTGCTCGGATAAGGGTCTGGTATGGATTTTGAGGGGACCCCACGCCGATTTTTCGGCGTAGGGGGTTCCCCTTACAATCCATACCAGACCTAAGGGCCTGGTATGCCCCTGGGGGGAACCCACGCTGGTTTTTTTATTTAAAATTTGGCGCGGCGTTCCCCCACAGGATTCATACCAGACAGCTGTCAGCACTGCCTGTCATTCATCGCGAAAGGAAAACAAAGTTTTCCTTTCCCGATGAGTGAGCCAGCGCGACATGCACAGTACCCTGTCGCCGAGAACCAGCGCGATGGGATCGCGCTGGAAACATAATCTTGTGGTCAGGTACTGTACTTATTTGTTGGAAATGAAGCAGTTGAGGTCAAACTCTACGTTTAACCTCTTAGGAACTGCCACTCTAGTTTCATGGATCCATAGGGACTCTAGGCGACTAAGCTGCCTAATATAGTTGCCACCCCTCCAGTGTTTCGTGACGTTTTCTATGCCCCAGAACTGCAACCTCTTAGGGTCCCTATTGTGACAGATTTTAAAATGCTTAGATACATAATGTGTCTTTAACCACTTGCCGACCGCCTAAAGACCATATACGTGAACACAATGGCACGGGCAGGCATGTACCTGGTACGTGATTGCCTTGCCGCGGGCGGGGGGTCCCATCTGACCCCCCCCGGTGCCAGCGGTGGTCGGCTTTTGTCTGGGGGCATTTAGAGATGAGGGGGAGGCCATCCAATCGTGGCCCCCCCCCTCTCGATCGCTCTCAGCCAATGACAATCATCCCCTGCCTCTGTGTAGTACACAGAGGCAGAGGATGTGATGTCATCTCTCCTCGGCTCGGCAGTTTCCGTTCCGGCGCCGAGGAGAGAAGACATGTGAGTGCACCAACACACACACACAGTAGAACATGCCAGGCACACTTTACACCCCCGATCCCCCCCGATCACCCCCCAATCACCCCCCAATCACCCCTCTACCACCCTGTCACACTGACACCAAGCAGTGTTTTTTTTTTTCTGATTACTGCATGGTGTCAGTTTGTGACAGTTACTGTGGTAGGGCAGTTAGTATTAGCCCCCTGTAGGTCTAGGATACCCCCCTAACCCCCCTAATAAAGTTTTAACCCCTTGATCACCCCCTGTCGCCAGTGTCACTAAGCAATCATTTTTCTGATCGCTGTATTAGTGTCGCTGGTGATGCTAGTTAGGGACGTAAATATTTAGATTCGCTGTCAGCGTTTTATAGCGACAGGGACCCCCATATACTACCTAATAAATGTTTTAACCCCTTGATTGCCCCCTAGTTAACCCTTTCACCACTGATCACCGTATAACCGTTACGGTTGACGCTGGTTAGTTTGTTTATTTTTTATAGTGTCAGGGCACCCGCCGTTTATTACCGAAAAAAGGTTTAGTCCCCTGATCGCCCGGCGGTGAAATGCGTCGCCCCAGGCAGCGTCAGATTAGCGCCAGTACCGCTAACACCCACGCACGCAGCATGCGCCTCCCTTAGTGGTATAGTATCTGAACGCATCAATATCTGATCCGATCAGATCTATACTAGCGTCCCCAGCAGTTTAGGGTTCCCAAAAACGCAGTGTTAGTGGGATCAGTCCAGATACCTGCTAGCACCTGCGTTTTGCCCCTCCGCCCGGCCCAGCCCACCAAAGTGCAGTATCGATCGATCACTGTCACTTACAAAACACTAATCGCATAACTGCAGCGTTCGCAGAGTCAGGCCTGATCCCTGCGATCGCTAACAGTTTTCTTGGTAGCGTTTTGGTGAACTGGCAAGCACCAGCCCCAGGCAGCGTCAGGTTAGCGCCAGTACCACTAACACCCACGCACGCAGCATACACCTCCCTTAGTGGTATGGTATCTGATCGGATCAATATCTGATCCGATCAGATCTATACTAGCGTCCCCAGCAGTTTAGGGTTCCCAAAAACGCAGTGTTAGCGGGATCAGTCCAGATACCTGCTAGCACCTGCGTTTTGCCCCTCCGCCCGGCCCAGCCCAGCCCACCCAAGTGCAGTATCGATCGATCACTGTCACTTACAAAACACTAAACGCATAACTGCAGCGTTCGCAGAGTCAGGCCTGATCCCTGCAATCGCTAACAGTTTTCTTGGTAGCGTTTTGGTGAACTGGCAAGCACCAGCGGCCTAGTACACCCCGGTCGTAGTCAAACCAGCACTGCAGTAACACTTGGTGACGTGGCGAGTCCCATAAGTGCAGTTCAAGCTGGTGAGGTGGCAAGCACAAGTAGTGTCCCGCTGCCACCAAAAAGACAAACACAGGCCCGTCGTGCCCATAGTGCCCTTCCTGCTGCATTCGCCAATCCTAATTGGGAACCCACCACTTCTGCAGCGCCCGTACTTCCCCCATTCACATCCCCAACCAAATGCAGTCGGCTGCATGAGAGGCATTTTCTTTATGTCCTCCCGAGTACCCCTACCCAACGAACCCCCCCAAAAAAGATGTTGTGTCTGCAGCAAGCGTGGATATAGGCGTGACACCCGCTATTATTGTCCCTCCTGTCCTGACAATCCTGGTCTTTGTTTTGGTGAATGTTTTGAACGCTACCATTCACTAGTTGAGTATTAGCGTAGGGTACAGCATTCCACAGACTAGGCACACTTTCACAGGGTCTCCCAAGATGTAATCGCATTTTGAGAGACCCGAACCTGGAACCGGTTACAGTTATAAAAGTTACAGTTACAAAAAAAAGTGTAAAAAAAAAAAAAAAACACAAACAAAAATTTAAAATAAAAAAAAATAGTTGTCGTTTTATTGTTCTCTCTCTCTCTATTCTCTCTCTATTGTTCTGCTCTTTTTTACTGTATTCTATTCTGCAATGTTTTATTGTTATTATGTTTTATCATGTTTGCTTTTCAGGTATGCAATTTTTTATACTTTACCGTTTACTGTGCTTTATTGTTAACCAATTTTTGGCTTCAGGTACGCCATTCACGACTTTGAGTGGTTATACCAGAATGATGCCTGCAGGTTTAGGTATCATCTTGGTATCATTCTTTTCAGCCAGCGGTCGGCTTTCATGTAAAAGCAATCCTAGCGGCTAATTAGCCACTAGACTGCTTTGACAAGCAGTGGGAGGGAATGCCCCCCCACCGTCTTCCGTGTTTTTCTCTGGCTCTCCTGTCTCAACAGGGAACCTGGGAATGCAGCCGGTGATTCAGCCAGCTGACCATAGAGCTGATCAGAGACCAGAGTGGCTCCAAACATCTCTATGGCCTAAGAAACCGGAAGCTACAAGCATTTTATGACTTAGATTTCGCCGGATGTAAACAGCGCCATTGGGAAATTGGGAAAGCATTTTATCACACCGATCTTGGTGTGGTCAGATGCTTTGAGGGCAGAGGAGAAATCTAGGGTCTAATAGACCCCAATTTTTTCAAAAAAGAGTACCTGTCACTACCTATTGCTATCATAGGGGATATTTACATTCCCTGAGATAACAATAAAAACGACTTTAAAAAAAATATGAAAGGAACAGTTTAAAAATAAGATAAAAAAGCAAAAAAATAATAAAGAAAAAAAAAAAAAAAAGGCACCCCTGTCCCCACTGCTCTCGCGCTAAGGCGAACGCAAGCGTCGGTCTGGCGTCAAATGTAAACAGCAATTGCACCATGCATGTGAGGTATCACCGCGAAGGTCAGATCGAGGGCAGTAATTTTTGCAGTAGACCTCCTCTGTAAATCTAAAGTGGTAACCTGTAAAGGCTTTTAAAAATGTATTTAGTTTGTCGCCACTGCACGTTTGTGCGCAATTTTAAAGCATGTCATGTTTGGTATCCATGTACTCGGCCTAAGATCATCTTTTTTATTTCATCAAACATTTGGGCAATATAGTGTGTTTTAGTGCATTAAAATTTAAAAAAGTGTGTTTTTTCCCCAAAAAATGCGTTTGAAAAATCGCTGCGCAAATACTGTGTGAAAAAAAATGAAACACCCACCATTTTAATCTGTAGGGCATGTGCTTTCAAAAAATATATAATGTGTGGGGGTTCAAAGTAATTTTCTTGCAAAAAAAAATAATTTTTTCATGTAATCAAAAAGTGTCAGAAAGGGCTTTGTCTTCAAGTGGTTAGAAGAGTGGGTGATGTGTGACATAAGCTTCTAGATGTTGTGCATAAAATGCCAGGACAGTTCAAAACTCCCCTAAATGACCCCATTTTGGAAAGTAGACACCCCAAGCTATTTGCTGAGAGGCATGTCGAGTCCATGGAATATTTTATATTGTGACACAAGTTGCGGGAAAGAGACTTTTTTTTTTTTTTTGCACAAAGTTGTCACTAAATGTTATATTGCTCAAACATGCCATGGGAATATGTGAAATTACACCCCAAAATACATTCTGCTGCTTCTCCTGAGTACGGGGATACCACATGTGTGAGACTTTTTGGGAGCCTAGCCGCGCACGGGACCCCGAAAACCAAGCACCGCCTTCAGGCTTTCTAAGGGCATAAATTTTTGATTTCACTTTTCACTGCCTATCACAGTTTCGGAGGCCATGGAATGCCCAGGTGGCAACCCCCCCAAATGACCCCATTTTGGAAAGTAGACACCCCAAGCTATTTGCTGAGAGGTATAGTGAGTATTTTGCAGACCTCACTTTTTGTCACAAAGTTTTGAAAATTGAAAAAAGAAAAAAAAAAATTTTTTCTCGTCTTTCTTTATTTTCAAAAACAAATGAGAGCTGAAAAAAACTCACCATGCCTCTCAGCAAATAGCTTGGGGTGTCTACTTTCCAAAATGGGGTCATTTGGGGGGGTTTGTGCCACCTGGGCATTCCATGGCCTCTGAAACTGTGATAGGCAGTGAAGAGTGAAATCAAAAATTTACACCCTTAGAAATCCTGAAGGCGGTGATTGGTTTTCGGGGCCCCGTACGCGGCTAGGCTCCCAAAAAGTCCCACACATGTGGTATCCCCGTACTCAGGAGAAGCAGCTAAATGTATTTTGAGGTGCAATTCCACATATTCCCATGGCCTGTGTGAGCAATATATAATTTAGTGACAACTTTGTGCAAAAAAAAAAAATTGTCACTTTCCCGCAACTAGTGTCAAAATATAAAATATTCCATGGACTCAACATGCCTCAAAGCAAATATCTTGGGGTGTCTACTTTCCAAAATGGGGTCATTTTGGGGGGGGGTTATGCCATCTGGGCATTTTATGGCCTTAAAAACTGTGATAGGTAGTGAGGAGTAAAATCAAATGTTTACGCCCTTAGAAATCCTGGCAGTGATTGGTTTTGGGGGCCCCGTATGAAGCTAGGCTCCCAAAAAGTCCCACACATGTGATATCCCCATACTCAGGAGAAGCAGCTAAATGTATTTTGGGGTGCAATTCCACATATGTCCATGGCCTGTGTGAGCAATATATCATTTAGTGACAACTTTTTGTAATTTTTTTTTTTTGTCATTATTCAATCACTTGGGACAAAAAAAATGAATATTCAATGGGCTCAACATGCCTCTCAGCAATTTCCTTGGGGTGTCTACTTTCCAAAATGGGGTCATTTGTGGGGGTTTTGTACTGCCCTGCCATTTTAGCACCTCAAGAAACGACATAGGCAGTCATAAATTAAAGGCTGTGTAAATTCCAGAAAATGTACCCTAGTTTGTAGGCGCTATAACTTTTGCGCAAACCAATAAATATACACTTATTGACATTTTTTTTACCAAAGACATGTGGCCGAATACATTTTGGCCTAAATGTATGAATAAAATTGAGTTTATTGGATTTTTTTTAGAACAAAAAGTAGAAAATATCATTTTTTTTTTCAAAATTGTCGGTCTTTTTCCGTGTATAGCGCAAAAAATAAAAACGGCAGAGGTGATCAAATACCATCAAAAGAAAGCTCTATTTGTGGGAAGAAATGGACGCAAATTTCGTTTGGGTACAGCATTGCATGACCGCGCAATTAGCAGTTAAAGCGATGCAGTTCCAAATTGTAATAAGTGCTCTGGTCAGGAAGGGGGTAAATCCTTCCGGGGCTGAAGTGGTTAAGCCTTTTTTGATATTATTATGTTAATAATATCAAAAAAGGCTTAAGAACACATTATGTATCTAAGCATTTTAGGATCTGTCACAATAGGGACCCTAAGAAATTGCAGTTCTGGGGCATAGAAAAAGTCATGAAACACTGGAGGGGTGGCAAATATATTAGGCAGCTTAGTCGCAGAGAGTCCCTATGGATCCATGAAACTAGAGTGGCAGTTCCTAGGGGGTTAAACGTAGAGTTTGACCTCAACTGCTTAATTTCCGACAGATAAGTATAATTAGGCTTTTATTTTGCTTGTCCTTATATATGCATGCCTTTTTTGTTTATTCATTTATTTGCATTCTATACGCATTTTATACATATTGTATTAATGTACGGGATGGCCGCAGGTGTTATTATATATTATATATTTTATTTTATCTCATTTTTTAACTATATGTATATATCTCATGGAGTTTATATTAGATCCTTGCAGCCATTAGAGATCATTATTAAACTATGAAAATTTTATTCTTATATTCATTTTTATATCTATTTTTTTTTTTAGTTTGTTACTAAATGCCATGTCTTCAGCTGGTGTCTCTATCTAAGAATCATGCCGATTCTGAAGTGTCTTCCGTTTCCGGTTACAGCACACACCCTGCTGACAGTCGGCGTGTATTTAGGCTTCTGTGTGACAGTATGGCTCCACCCTCGCTGGCGAAGTCCTGTTGGACATAACGCCGTGTATGGGGGCGGAGCTTTTGTTCTGACGTCACCCGCTGCCATCTCACAGCTGTTCGGACGTGAACAGTCTGTTCTTAGCCTGTATTGAGATTAATTTACTAGCGCTGTATCAGCGCGTGTTTTAAAGTGGTTTCCTTATACTTTTTCAATAAACTTGCCTTATACGGCTTTACCAAACGAACCGCTCTTAGGTTTTTTTCCTCTTTTTATTTTTGGGATTGTGCCATTCCTAATTGTACTGGAGGCTTACCTGCTTCATTGCCGATTTGAAGACCTGCCTGTCGGTAACCACAGAGGACAACCAGATGGGCTGTGCTATGTCCATCCAGTTTGTATGGAACCCATGCTCGTGTGACCTCCTGTAACTTAAGAGGTTCATTCTATCTGGTAAGCATACTACATGTGTTTGAGTGGAGAGGATCACTGTTTCATATAGAAGGACTGGCTTTACCACAAGAGATTTCTTGGACTTTATATATTCATCATTTGCGCTGCACTAAATTTGTCTTTTTAGTTTGATGTATGAGCTTGGTGAAAACCTATAGTGTTCAGCTTGCACTAACTTTATATATTTTTTTAAATGGCAAAAATTAAATGGGGAATCCGCGCAACGGAATTGAGACAAAGTGTTGGACTGCTGCCCTCACACACGCAATCTCCACCGAAGTGGGGTGAGCAAAGAGTAAGTATGAAATAAAGAGTGAGTATGGCGCCGTCCTAAAGTGTTATTATCGAAGAACAAACCTCCTTAGTAATTGTGAACAAGGAGAAATTATTAAAGTGACTTGTGCTATATATCATAGAAGGTGAAACATAAAATATCAAGAAATATTCAAAAAATAAATAAAATGAATTAATCAAAAAAATGAATTAATCAAACAATATATAATAACACGTGACATGCAGTGGTGATAGTAGTTACATAGTATTATTGTAATCACACATAAATAATGTACTGAGTGATAATAAACAATCCTTATGAATGGTGTTATTGTAATCTCTCTTTGATAATATAATGGTTAAACCAGCCGTGGTTCGTGCTCTGTGCATCATAAGTGAAGATCAACAGTCTATGTGAATTCTTTGGTGTTTCCCTTTAAGGCAAGGCAGGATTATTCAACTCGCATCTGCTACTATTTTTATGGTGACCGGGTGCTTGTGTCTCGCGCTGTGATCGTGCAGACACTCACCAGCTTCCTTAGCCCCTACAGGGGTAACGTGCAGTCACAGTGTGTGCCCCTGTGCGGCAGTCCTTGGCAGTTTCAGGATCAGGAGACCAAATGCAATCAACAGGTGGCCTGGAGCAGACCCCAAAAAAGAAGAACATCTTAGTTGGGGAGGGGCTGCCTTATTCAGCTATACAGGTGTAGATCTTTCGGATGATGAATTAAGAGTCTTAGACAAAGGCTTGGAATTCGCTCCGGCATGCAACCTTAGCAAATTTAAGACCTACATCAACCTGCAGAAATTTGTTAGGACTTTAAACATAAATAGATATTTCCTCTCCAAGCCTGGTGAAAGGTCTGCCCTTACAGGTTTTACAGCTCCCATCTGGCTAATAAGTCAGTTTTCAACCCTCCAAAGAACGATCACAAACATGTAGAAGTTTTCAAGAATATGGTTATTAGTGATCTAGAGGAGATGAAAGTGAGAAAAGTAGGGGACCCTGCTTATTTTAAAAAAGGTATCAGTGCACTGGAAAAAAACAAGAATGTAGTCATTCGGCCCGCTGACAAGGGGGGGGGGGTGGGTTGGTAATTATTAATAAATCCTACTACCAGGGGGAAATGGATTGGTTATTGTCAGATAGGAAGACATATCAAGTGCTGAGTAAGGATCTTATTAATCAGTTTAAAGACGAGTTGGAAGTTTTGATCTCCTTGGGTAAAACAAGAGGAGTTTTGAATAAAAAGGAAGTCACCTATTTAAACCCCAGTGCTTGTAGAAGACCGATCACATACTTCTTACCCAAGATTCATAAGGATCCCCAATCACCTCCAGGTAGGCCCATCGTAAACGGTATTGACTCAGTTTCAGCAAGCTTGGGCCAATACATAGACCATTTCTTGAAACCTCTAGTATCCACCACTACAGCATTCCTAAAAGACACCAAACATATCATACAAATAGTGGAGAGTTTACCGTGTAAAGATAACAGTTTATTGGTGACAGCCGATGTCAGCTCACTGTACACGATAATTGGTCACTCTGATGCCATCAGTTTGGTACAATGGGCCCTAGATAAGTCGGACTTACCCCCACATTTGAAGGATTTCCTTTTAAAAGCTCTAGAATTTTGCCTTACCAGGAATTATTTCTGGTACGGTGGTAAACTCTTTCTGCAGATACATGGGGTTGCCATGGGCGCTCGTTTTGCAGCAAGCGTCGCAAACATATTCATGCCACTCTGGGAGGAGGAATTTGTCTTTGGTAGCAGACCGGCGCAGCTGGTCTGCTACCAAAGATATATAGACGATCTTTTTATGATCTGGGAGGGTGACTTGATCAGCCTCCAATTATTTATGTCCCGGCTTAATAGTAATACTAAGAACATCTGTCTCTCATGGAATGCTGATGCTTCAAGCATAGCCTTCCTTGATTTGGAAATTTTTAAACATGGAGGTTCTTTTAGAACCAAGAATTACTGTAAACCAACAGATAGGAATGGGTACATTCCCCTAGATAGCTGCCATCATAATTCATGGTTGCTTAACATCCCTAGAGGGCAGTTTATTCACCTTCGGCGTAACTGCTATCTGGATAATGATTATTTCTCACAAGCCAATGTTATGGCAGAAAATTTTTTACAAAAAGGATATACTAGGGCTCTTATAACAGAGGAGGTGAAAAGAGTTGGCAATATGGATCATTCCTCCTTAGTAGCAGATTCTGATAAAAATAAAAATAAGAACACAAAGCAGGACAATTTTCAATATAGGGTTATCCTAGATTATAATATCCAACACAAGAAGGTGGAAAAGATCATCTTGAAGTACTGGGACATCTTGAAAAAGCATAATATCCTAGGTCCTACTCCGCCTGCCTGCCCCAGATTTATTTACAGGAGACCACCGACCCTGAGGGATATTATAGCCCCTAGTGTGGTCGACCCCCCTGTATTTAAAGAAAATAGAATTTTTTATTTCATGTCAGGGTTCTATGCATGGGGAAAATGCCCAGCATGCAGGCAATGTAAATTTAACGTCAAGAAAAAGAAAGAGTTTCGAGCTACTGCCACTGACAGAATGTATCAGATTAAAAATCTGATTACTTGTGACACTGTGGGAGTAGTGTACATGCTTCAGTGCGAATGCGGACTCCAATACGTGGGGAAAACTTCTAGACCCATGGGAGTCCGCATAGCTGAACATGTTAATAATATCAAAAAAGATTTAAAGACACATTATGTATATAAGCATTTTAGGATCTGTCACAATAGGGACCCTAAGAAATTGCAGTTCTGGGGCATAGAAAAAGTCATGAAACACTGGAGGGGTGGCAAATATATTAGGCAGCTTAGTTCCTAGGGGGGTAAACATAGAGTTTGACCTCAACTGCTTTATTTCCGACAAATAAGTATGTGACGGGAGGGCCCGTGGAACTCAGAATACATCTTATGTCTAAGTCACCCTGTGCCATCCTGGCACAGGGTGAGTGAGAAAATATATCTTAGACTACTTCAAATGGGACAGTAATATTTATCCACAATATCTCCCAGGATGTATGTAGAGACTATTATTGGTTTGGTTGATTCTGAACGCAACCTGTTAATTGAATGAGCTGATCACATTGTCCTCTATACAATGTAGGAGACGGGACGACTCCTATTGGAGCTCATGTTAATTAGGTTAATTAGGTTTTGTTTGTATTGTTAATTGTAATTAGCTCCAGCTATTGTGTTTATACTACTGTGTGAAGCTCGGTGCCCACAAGTCTGGGTGAAAGGTCATGTCTCAGTCACCGAGGCAGTATAAAGGATTAGATAATTAGCTCATGTTAATTAGGTTACAGTTGTTTTGTTAGAGGAGGTTCCAACGGCATATAAAGTCTTGTAATTTTGATTCTAAATAAAGTTAGTCCTGATGTACTCCAAGACTGGTGTTGTCTAGTTCTTGGGGGTTCCTATAGCCAGATCCATTGGACTTGTGTTCCAGAACTTAGGAAGCGGTATACAGACGGAAGCACTCAAGCGGAGTGTGGGACGTTCCGTGACATTGGTGGCAAGCAGCGGGAAAGCTTCCTGCAGTCTGGGAAATCTAAACCTCCAACTGGATCCAAGATCAGGATAGCAGACTTCATTCACCCCAGCAGAGATATGGACCTGGCATCAGAATTCCCGGGGCTGCTGTGGATCATCCTTTCAACATACACCAGGACTGTGTCTGAGGATGAATACCTGGAGCTTAGGCAGCAAATTCGGGTGGAGCTCTGGATTGCAGCCCTCCGTCTCTCTGGTATAAAACAGGGCAAGTGCTTTCCAACCCAAGAGCAATGAGCCAGTGAGCAACGGGCATTGCGGGTGGCATTCCTGGGAGAGCGGCCCCAGAAGCAATGGGTGACTGAGTTGGACAGGTTGGTCCAGCAGGAGATAGAGCTGGACAATCGTTATCGGGCTCTGCAATGGAGGATGGATATTTAGGGGAGACAACAGAATGCTCTCCGGAGGGATATGACTTTGGCGGCCCTGGATTGCTGTGGGAGAGCCTTACAGATCTTTTTATGTTTGGTGATGAAGGGGAACCTGACCCTGAGGACCTGAGAGAATATAGAGAGTCTATGCTCGATCTTGCAGGGGTCTCAGAGCTCAAACCTGATCTGGACCATTTGCTAAGGAAGGAACAGCATATGGAAAGGGCATACAGGAAACTGCTAGAACAAGTTCAGCAGCATGCCAGAGAATCGGCAGTGGAAAATCCGGAGATTGCTGTCCCCAAACCTGAAGTGCTGACAACAGGGCAGAGCTCTGCTAACCTCTGCCCAGAAATGTTAGCATCTTCTGGGTTCCATGGACAGGAGATGGTGAACCTCTATCCCCAGACATCAGTTGCAGAGACATGGGATTTGATAGACTTTTCTGCTGAGGAAGAACAACCTGATGAGCCTCCAGCAGAAGAGCTGCTATCAGGGCCAAAGTTCACTGTGTTCTGCCCAGCACCAACAGTGGCTTCGGCCTTCCTGAGAGAAGAGGTAGTCGGCCTTTCTCCCACAACACTGACAGGGACATGTGATTTTCTGCCAGCAGCATCTATGGAGTTAAAACAAACTTCTCCAGCTGAAGATCTGGTAACTGAACAGAGGGTCCAAGACCTCTATCCCACACTTTTACCACTTCCAGAGACTGGGGATTTAATAGACATTTCTGTAGAGGAGGAACCACCTAGCAAACCCCCAGCAGAAGTGCTGGCAACCGGACAGAGGGTCCAAGACCTCTGTCCCACACTTTTACCAATTCCAGAGACTGGGGATTTAATAGACGTTTCTGTAGAGGAGGAACCACCTGGCAAACCCCCAGCAGAAGTGCTGGCAACCAGACAGAGGGTCCAAGACCTCTGCCCCATACCTGCAGCAATTGTGGAGGCTCAGGGTGAGAAGATGGCAATCACTTCCCAGCAGCAGATACAGGGGGAGAAAGGAGAGGAGGTGTGTGTTGTCCCTCCCCAACAGTTGGCCAGGGTGGAGGAAGCGGGCTTTCCTCCCCAGCAAAGATCTGTGTACCTGGGAGACAGTACCATCGACATGTCATCCCAGCAGCCAGATGAGAGAATAGAAAAGGAAGCAGCCGGCTCACCTCCCCAATGGCAGCTACACAGTTTGGGAGTGGAGGAAGCCAGGCTCCTGCCCCAACGGTTAGCCGGAGCGGAGGATGCGGAGTCCCCAGCAGAAGTGCTGGCAACAGGGCAGAGTGTTACCAACCTCTGCCCAGCACCGGCAACAACTACAGAGTTCCAGGGAGGCGGGGCAGTCGGCCTCCCTCTCCAACAGTTAGCCGGAACAGATGGTGTGGGGTTTCCAGCAGAAGGGCTGGCAACAGGGCCGAAGACTGCTGGACTCTGCCCTCAACTAACAGAGGATGGATTTCCTGTGAAGGTGGATGGGACTTCAGTCTCCACCTGTATACCCCAGGGATGCTGGGCAGTGGGCCCCGATCCCCAACAGCATGACAGAGTGAGCCCAGACACCCTGTCTTCTCTCCAGCGGCAGAAAGGATTCCAGGGAGAAGGGCCAGTCCAGGCCTCTCCCCAGCAGCAGATATGTTCTCTGAGAGAGGCAGAGGTTGGCTGGGTGAGTAATACTCTGTTTGGAACAATTTGTTTGGATACTGTGTGGGTTCAGGCATTAGAGGACTGGAACTACTTACTAACTTCGGAGTCAACCCGTCTGGGGTCTCCTCCTGTGTTAGTCTCCTGCCGAAAGGGGGGAGATGTGACGGGAGGGCCCGTGGAACTCAGAATACATCTTATGTCTAAGTCACCCTGTGCCATCCTGGCACAGGGTGAGTGAGAAAATATATCTTGGACTACTTAAAATGGGACAGTAATATTTGTCCACAATATCTCCCAGGATGTATGTAGAGACTATTATTGGTTTGGTTGATTCTGAACGCAACCTGTTAATTGAATGAGCTGATCTATACAATGTAGGAGACGGGACGACTCCTATTGGAGCTCATGTTAATTAGGTTAATAAGGTTTTGTTTGTATTGTTAATTGTAATTAGCTCCAGCTATTGTGTTTATACTACTGTGTGAAGCTCGGTGCCCACAAGTCTGGGCGAAAGGTCATGTCTCAGTCACCGAGGCAGTATAAAGGATTAGATAATTAGCTCATGTTAATTAGGTTACAGTTGTATTGTTAGAGGAGGTTCCAACGGCATATAAAGTCTTGTAATTTTGATTCTAAATAAAGTTAGTCCTGATGTACTCCAAGACTGGTGTTGTCTAGTTCTTGGGGGTTCCTATAGCCAGATCCATTGGACTTGTGTTCCAGAACTTAGGAAGCGGTATACAGACGGAAGCACTCAAGCGGAGTGTGGGACGTTCCGTGACAAAGTATAATCAGGCTTTTATTTTGCTTGTCCTTATATATGCATGCCTTTTTTTGTTTATTCATTTCTTTGCATTCTATACGCATTTTATATGTATTGTATTAATGTACGGGATGGCCGCGGGTGTTATTATATATTATATATTTTATTTTATCTCATTCTTTAACTATATGTAAATTTCTCATGGAGTTTATATTAGATCCTTGCAGCCATTAGAGATCATTATTAAAACAAGAAGATTTTATTCTTATATCCTTTTTTATATCTATGTTTTTTTTTTTTTTTTTTAGTTTGTTACTAAATGCCATGTCTTCAGCTGGTGTCTCTATCTAAGAATCATGCCGATTCTGAAGTGTCTTCCGTTTCTGGTTACGGCACACACCTTGCTGACAGTCGGCGTGTATTTAGGCTTCTGGGTGACAGTATGACTCCACCCTCGCTGACAAAGTCCTGTTGGACGTAACACCGCATATGGGGGCTGAGCTTTTGTTCTGACGTCACCCGCTGCCGTCTCACAGCTGTTCGGATGCGAACAGTCTGTTCTTAGCCTGTATTGAGATTAATTTACCAGCGCCATATCAGCGCGTGTTTTAAAGTGGTTTCTTTATACTTTTTCAAAAAAATTGCCTTATACGGCTTTACCAAACGGACCGCTCTTAGGTTTTTTTCCTCTTTTTATTTTTGGGATTGCGTCATTCCTAATTGTACTGGAGGCTTACCTGCTTCATTGCCGATTTGAAGACCTGCCTGTCGGTAACCACAGAGGACAACCAGAGGGGCCGTGCTACGTCCATCCAGTTTGTATGGAACCCATGCTCGTGTGACCTCCTGTAACTTAAGAGGTCCATTCTATCTGGTAAGCATACTACATGTGTTTGAGTGGAGAGGATCACTGTTTCATATAGAAGGACTGGCTTTACCACATGAGATCTCTCTTTTAACATATGGACTTTATATATTCATCATTTGCGCTGCACTAAATTTGTCTTTTTAGTTTGAGGCAGTAGAAAGTCTAAAGGGTGGTACTGGGGGTTTGGGTGAACTTAAAGATCCCTCCGGTGCTCCGATGGAAATTCCAGCTGAGGTAGGTATCTCTAAAATCCAGGTTTCCTCATCGCTTGATGAGACCTCTTCAGGGGATGACCACTCAAAGAGATTCTCCATGGACCCGTACTTTTCCAGTACTTCAGGTGACCCCCAGTCCACAGTCCAGCCCTTGTTCACCCTGTCCGGCTCACCCGAGGGATCCCCCTATTGTAGCTTAGGCTCCTTCAGGACAGGCAAAACAAAGGCATTACTCCCGGCCGGCTCCTCGGGGGTTTCTCCAAGAGACTGCCCACTGACACTGACAGTCTCTGCATCCCTGGCCAGGCTACAGGCTTCCCCGACATTTCCTACCTTGTCCTCCAATAGCTCACATTCAGCCGAATCAGATGGGAGCTCCTTCACTGCTGAAGCAGGCGATGCACGGCCCTCTCCGGCCCTCTGGGTCACCTGGACTTGCGGAAAAGTCCGGTAATAAGACTGGCGGAATAATATTGGACCTCCTGCTGTACTGGTCCCAGGCGAGTCAACTGAGCTCCACAATGTCCACACCGTGCCCAAGCACTAACTCCAACAGTAGGCTTCTGAAATCTGGGACAGAGCATGAACAGTCTTTCTATGCCTCTGATTACTCCTAGCGCCAGGCCACCGTTGAGTTCCAGCTGAATACCGGTGTCTATTAGTACCCAGTCCTGCATGTCAGGTAACCACTGCATGGCGGGTGCGCTCTGAACACTCTCCACCATCTTCCTCCGCCTCGTGCCTGGGCATAGCACACTGAAGACTTGTTAACTTTTCCTCTGGGGCGTGGCTCCACCCCCCACTTGTTGGTTCAGAGTGCGAGGAACTGTAACCATACATTTTTGAAGTGCTCCCCAGCGGCCCCTGGCGGCAGGCACTGTTGAATTGCAGGCTAATTTGGCAGCAGTCACCATATACAGAAAAAAATGTCTCCATTGCGGTATCTTACTGTAAGGGACCGACCTGCTGCAGACCCCGTCAACGACACCCCCTTGTGTCCAGGTTACTAAGGACAACAGTAAACATCCACAATCTCACTCCCCACTTTCAACTGTGTTTTACAGGATAATAAACTTTGTTGCAAACAGTGGATAGTGCCCACGCTATACACATGCCAGACACATTTGTAATCCAAAAGGCACGATGCCCGCCATGATTCCCACGTATGACAGCACATGATTACAGTCACTGAATTGCTGGATTTGTTACTGTGGTGAGTGTCCATTGGTACAACTGTGTGCAGGAGGCGCACAGGCTACACTGATCCTGGATGGCTGATATGGGCAACAGCACTTAGCAACAGGGTTGATTTGGTTGCTATGGACGATGGCCAGCAGGTTAACTGTGAAGGCAGATCTCGGTGGGACCTCCAATTGTAGCAGTACCCCCGTAAGGGCTGCTGATTTGGTACTTAGCAATCCGCCAATCACCCCACAGCCATACTCCCCACAACCCAATAAAGCAAAAGAGCTGTCAATTTTAGGTTTTCTGTTTCGTTTTATTTGCAGGATTTAACTTGGATGGGAGAAAGGGTAAGATGAGATGACTTTATCATTTGATGCATTGCATGTTGTAAATAGTTATTCAATGGCCGGGGCCTTGCAAGAACACCAAATACACTCCTTCCTGCCCCTTTTCTTTTGATCTTAATCACTCTTTAAAGAATATTACTTCCTCTTCTGCTGTGCAAATCCTTACTGCAAAGAACACACTGATGTCCTATTTCTTCACTTCCACTTGAACAAAGAATCACTCAGAATAATTCCTCATTTATGGACCATGATAGGATTGTCCATGCGACTCAAAAGGTTAGAATTGCACACAGCTTCTTCCCGGTGCCCAGAGTTTTTGCCCTCATTAGCCAACCTTTTCATGGGTTGGTGGGAGAGGTCCCGCATCTTTTGATGTGATAGTCCCCGCTGACAGGACACTGTATTTTTCTGTCGATTCATTGACGATCTCCTGTTCATCACGTCTGATGCCCAAGCTGACATTAACATATGGCTTTCCTACTTTAATGATAACAACCTTAATCTCAAATTTACTGGAAATTTGGAAATCAATGATATAGTTTTTCTTGATGTTAAATTAATGGGAACCAGGGATATGATTCACACCAGCCTTTACAGAAAGCCCACAGCAGGAAACACCATCCTTAGAGCCGACTCCGCGCACCCCAAACATACCATTAGGGGAGTACCACATGGTCAGTTTCTGAGGCTGAAACGTCTGTGCAGCACACCAGAATACTTCTATGCAGAATCACAGGAGATGGCACAGCGCTTCAAAGACCGTGGGTACTCTGCTTCCCTCATCACAAAGACACTTGGTACAGTTAGCAGTATACCTAGGCATACCCTTTTAAAAGAGAATACACCAAAAAGGAACAAAAATCCATCCAAGAAATTCCCAAGTGATATCTCAATTCCGGTTTTCTCCACGCCCTATAGTTTGGATTTCAAAAAAATAAAAAACATCATAAACAAGTACCTTCCTATCCTATTTAATGACCCAATTTACAGTAAAATCCTCTCTAGAGGTATAAAAGTGATCTCACGGAGAGCACCTACTTTGGGAAACTCTCTATCACCGAGTTTGTTCCCAAAGAAACGAAACAAAACAAATTGGTTGAATTTCACAGGAAACTATAGATGTGGGAAGACGGGCTGCAATTATTGCCGCCATATCAAGGTGGATAAAAATATACATTCATGCACTAATGGTAAAAACTTTCAAGTCCCTTCTTTCATCAATTGTAACACACAGTTCCTGGTGTATGTCATTACTTGCGACATATGCCAAGTCCAGTACGTTGGCCGCACAACACGGCGACTCAAAGATCGCCTACACGATCATTTATATGACATAACAAAAGACAAAATAACAAATGTAGCCAAGCACTGGATTTTCACACACCACAAAGATGTTTCCAGTCTATTTATTCAAGGAGTAGAGAAAATAGCTATGCCCATAAGGGGAGGAGACAAATTCCGTCTTTTATGTAAACGTGAAGTTTTTTGGATTTTTTCTTTAAACACCAGAATTCCCTTCGGCTTAAACTTCGAATGGGACGTTTCCTATTATTATGACTGATATACAGGCTGTTTACAAGTGGTTTTGATCATCTAGCCCTACCTTATGTATATATGTATGTATGTATATATATATATGTGTATATATGTGTGTGTGTGTATATATATATGTATGTATACTTTTTTAGTTCAAAAGTGCCCCCTACACAGATAAAACAATGATAAATATTATACATAATAGATGCTACTATATATTTCTTTCACCTGTGGTCATTAATATGATCACAATAGGAACATATATGAGACTATATATACATGATTACAATCATAATAAATCATTATCTGTGTGGAGGTAGCATATATAAATATGTCTGTATACAGTCATATTAAATATTTGGCGCATATTACATCAGTAAATAATAATAAAAAATATAGTCTCAGTGACATAGCGAAATGAAATAACATATTTACTAGAAACTGTAGTCAACGTTGGTTGCAACTACTTTATTATATTTGTGCACATAGATTTGTTGCGATTTGATTTTACTTTGCCTCTATCTCCATAGACTTATCTGTATATGCAGCGGCATATCATGAGTTAAAACATCTAGTAAGTTTTACCAACAACAGTGCTTATATACACGACGATTTCATAGTTCCGATCCTTGTTTCCACAGAGTCAAACATCTTCTGATGGTGTTTACATATGACTCCACTTCTCCATTTTTCCTTTCATGTCTCCATAGACCATTGCATTTATGGCTATAGAGACACATATACCGGATTATTCTAGTTGTGTCTCTCTATGTGTTTCCACTTTATTGCTTGCCATTCAAACCCCTAATAGGTCGAGGTTATGACATCCTCCCTATTTTTATTTTTTAAATTTTACTATCATGTTCAAGGGGAAGTGGTCTCACTTCCTTTTGACTAACATGGGGATGTTTGTAGTTCCATCGCTGAATAGTATGACTGACTTCATGTTTATTTGAACACGCTTCAACACTCTAAATATTTTAAATTACATTCCTTTTGACTAATATGAATATTAATGCGGTTCAACTGCTGGTCAGGGTAGCCAATTTCATGTCGAACCTAATACTATTTAACACTCTAGACACCCCTAATAAATTTCACTATGGTTTGACATAGCGACAAGAAGGTTTAATAAATATTAACAAAAACATCAATATAAACTAAATTAACAAACAAAAATAAAGCTACTCATATTTCATTTATAATGTTAATGGAAACAGATTAAATTTTTGATTACATTAATTAATCTGTGAGAGTCCCCCCCCCCCCCCTTTACTTTCCCTGCCATCTTTCACTTCGGGAATCTGCCATCAAGTTTGGTTCTTTTTCACGTTTCATTAAACTTCTTATCCTTCCTCCTGGAAATTTATTACCAAATTTGACAAAAAAAAAAAAAAAAAATTTTAGCAAGCATTCCTATGATTGATGGTTTAGACTTAGAACTACATATTAATCTCTAAAGGCTTTTCAGATGGTGTTTCATTCAGCCAATATGTATATGGTAGCTGAAATATGCCCTTTTTTACTCTCTATAGACAATTGTAGTCCTAATGAGCAAGATCTTTATGTGTATGTGTGTGCAGGAGTTCGTGCAGAATCGTACAGAAGCCGATTTGTTTCAGCTGAAATTAACCTTCCCACACCCATACCCATATATACACACACCTGCACATACGCACAGCTCTGTGCATGTCAACTTTTTGTAACATTTTGTAATGTAGGTTTCAAACTAAATATGATTTAGTTTTGTCATGAACATGGTTTTATATCCCATTAAATGGTTTTCTCTTATCACAGCACTCAAGAGTTTACTCAGAGTATGAAAACATGTCAAACCCTATTAATTAATGAAAGACTCATGGGTATCGCTTTTCGGTAGAAGCTCTTCACAGTATATATTTGTTTCTTCTTGACTTTGTTTATTCAGAAGAAATGTTACATTCTTAGAAACTACAAAAAGTTGTTATTGTATGTTAACAAGATACTGGAGTAAATATAAACAACAAATGTATATTTAAAAAGAATTTGATACAATTATATAATTTAATATATTTAATTATATAACTTTTACTATAAATAGCGGAGACATGTATCCACTGACTGTTTTCTCTGTGTATTTTCCTTCCCTTTCCTTTTTACGTGATCAGGTACTCTTTACAACACAAATGATATTAAAAATAATGTCAATATCATGTATCCTCATATGCGGTCTAGCCACAAATGTCATTTACCACATTTATCACGTACACAAGCTTAGCTCTTGATTTCTTTAAATATATATCACCATTTATTTTACTCGAGTTTATTTTTATGTATTTTGTTATTTTATTTATTCATGACACTAACAAAATTCACATAAATTCCTTTTATCACCTATTACAATCAATTTATGTTTGTATCACCACATTTACACCCATCCTGTGGTCTCTTCACTTATAATTGATTTCAGCATTCATTACAATTATATTTTGGAATTTGTATTCTTTATTTTTAAATTTTATATAATATATTTCATTATTCCAACTCACAAATAATTTTTATGCACTTTTTCATACTAAATAATTTTGACACTTTCACATTTACCTCCACTGCTCACACATATACACTTTATATGCATAGTGACTTTCAAGATTTAAATGCTCACTCACACTCACATTCCCCACAGCTGAATCTCAGCTGCTTCATGTGTTTGCATTGATTACTTGGTCACGTGATCAATAATAGTTAGTATATATGTGGTCTGATTTTCTATTATCATTAGCTATGAGTAAGCACTTGGACAAGTGTGAAACGCGTTAGCCTATGATCTGTACACTCTGTCTATGATGTCCTGTATCTGATGTGTTCCTGATTTTAAAATAAAGAAACTTGAATTATTACTTCCTGGAGTGCGGCTGTCCAGATCTTCTCGTTTGCACACAGCTTCTTCCTGGTGCCCAGAGAATCAGACATCCCCACAGTCTTTGGAAGGCCCTACCAATGTGCTAACCAGGCCAGAGATTACTTGGCACCTCCACACAACGACCTGACACTTGGTATGGGGTGGACTACTGCTTTCAGCCAGTCCAGGACTATTAATGCTGTGTTCCCCGGCCACATTCTACACTGCTCTGACCAGCTTCTCTTCTTCTGTTACACTGACCTTCTCCTCCAGACCAGCTCTGTGTCCCTGGTCACAGAATGCTGCTCTACTCTCCTCCACTTAATTGCTACTTCCTCTGCTCAATCCTCTTTACATCCAAGTCCTGTGTTCCCCGGTCACAGCAGCATGATGCCTCCTTAAAGATGAAGATCCTTATCTTTAACTCCTTCTGATGGTTCTTCCATCCCCCCTCCACGCATGGCTCATCCCCGCATGGGGACGCTCAGAACAGCACCTCACTACTCCATGCTGTCTTTTCTGGAACTCCAGACTTCTCCCTGGAAGCATGTGACCCTAGCTTATATGAGAGGCCTGCCCCCTGTCAATGCAAGTTAATGATTGGTCAGGGCTCCTCACATGAGCTGCCTGCCACTCAAATCTCAAGTCCAACCTCTCTTCCAGAATTATCCTTCTAAAAGCAGGGGAGGCATCTCTGAGTCAGAGTGTAGGTGGCCACACCCCCCACTACACTAATCACTCCCATTACCAAATCACAACAACCAGCCCAGCCTAAAGCACAGGCCTGGCTAAATTTACCTGCACTTGGGCCCTGAGCTAGAAAAATACCACTCTAGTACCTACATTTAGGTAGAGGGTGCTACACTTGATATTTCTGCCTGCCGCCGACTTACTGCCATCATGCCTCTGCCTGTCACATGAACTGACCACAACTCTGCCTGCTACCCGTACTATGGACCATGTTTCTGCCTACTACAAGGACCAATATTTTGGCTGTGTTGACCATGTCTCTGCCTGGACAATTAATTTGGCTGTTGCTGACCACATCACTGTCTGCTGCCTGGACCAATGCTTTGGCTGTGCTGACAGTATCTCTGCCTGCTGCCTATACTGACAATTGACAATAGGTCTGCCTGCTGCCTAGACGATTCCTTTTGCTGTCACTGACCACCTCCCTGCCAGCTGCTGAGACCAATTCTCCCCTCTGTGGACAACTGCACTACTAAAACTACAGGTAATCTTTTGTTTACCCTTTGCTCAGCAGAATGTATTTTGGGATATAATTCTTGGTATGTACATGCTATACTTTAGAAATATGTAGGGCCTTCAAAAATTATAGCTGGTCAGGAAATTAGATGTGTATTTTATATCCCTAGAACACCTGATGCTGCTCTTTGTATGCTGGGCTTCTCTATGTGGCTAGGCATGTACATGCTATGTGTTGGAAATATTTTATAAATAGACAACTTAAAAATAAGTATTCATTTTCTTTCCAAATTTTTCGAAAACATGTGGAAAAAAATGATTTGTTCAAAAGACTCATTATGCCTCATAGAATATATGTTGAGGTGTTTGCTTCTCAAAATGGGGTCATTTTGTGGATAATTCCATTGTCCTGGTGCTCCAGGGCCTTTAAAGGTGTAATAGGTAGTCAAGAAATTAGATGTGTAATTTACTGTATGTCCCTAGAACACCTGATGGTGCTCCTTGCATGTTGGGCCTCTTTATGTGGCCAGGCTGTAGAAAAGTCTCACACATGTGGTATTACCATACTCAGGAGGAGTAGCATAATGTATTTTGGGGTGTAACTTTTTGTGTGTACATGCTATGTGTTGGAAATATCTTTATAAATGGACAAATTTATGTAAAAAAAAATGTTTTTATTTTCTTACCACATTTTTCCAAATACTTGTGGATAAAAATGACTCATTATGCCTCATAGAATATATGTTGGGGTGTTATCTTCTCAAAATGGGGACATTTTTTCGGCGTTTCCATTGTCCAGGACCTTCAAAATTGTGATAGGTATTCAAGAAATTAGATGTGTAATTATGTCCCTAGAACACCTGATGGTGCTTCTTACTTTTTGAGCCTCTCTATCTAGCTAGGCTGTGAAAATGTATCACACAAGTGGTATCTCCATACTCAGCAGGAGTAGCAGAATGCGTTTTGGGGTGTATTTGCAAGTATGCCTGTGCCATGGGAGAGAAATTACCTGTTATGATATTGTACTGTAGCAACAGTGGATTACCGTTACTTCACTATGCAGACAACCCCCTGTATTGTCCGTCTATTCCAGTGTTCCCCTAGTGCTGGGCTCTAGTAATTGTTATCATATCAGTGAGCCAAACGGGAATGATCGTGGGACTAGTAGTCTTTTGGATTAGCTATTCGCATGTTGTGATATTATCCTTGGACTACACATCCCAGAGAGCCTTCTGCAACATGAACAGGCCACTGGGAGGGACTACTAAAGGCCTGGCAGATCAGCCCCAAGCTCTCCCTTCTCTGGGTCCGATGGTGGGAGCACCTCTCTGCTGCTGAGAGAGAGGCCTGCGGCCTATCATGAGGTGATCGAGTGACTTCAGCCCAGCCTCCGGAGGGCCCAACTCTGCTTCAGGGGACCTCAGTGAAGGAGCTAGTTGAGCATCCCAGGGGAAAACTGCACTCCAGAGCTAGGAAGAAAACAAAGAAAAGGGGAAAAAAAGAAAAAAAGAAGTCATCTGCTACCCCTTCCCCTCCCTTGTGTGTTAAAAAGAAAAATGGGACCCCAGGGAAGGGAAGACAGGCACAGGAAATCAATGCACACCTTTCTGATCGAATTGTTAAACAGACTCCACCGCCACCAAGGAAGCTGATCAGGTCCCAGACTATAGAGTCACCAGCTGGAAATCTGCCAAGGAACTTGGTAGGGCATTCTCCAATAGTTTTGTTACAAGTAGAAGGTATTTATACTCAAGCTTTCCTGGACACAGGAGCTCAGGTGACCTTGTTGTATCTGGATTTCTTTAATATGTACTTAAGGCACATCCCTCTGTGTAAGCTTGAAGAGTTGGAGATCTGGGGTATAGGTACACAGAAGTGTCCATATGATGGATATATCCCTATCAAGAAAACCTTTGATCCTTCCTTGGCTGGAAAGCCAAAGTCTTTCAACCCTTTGGTCATTGTCTGTCCTCGACCACCTGGGGTAGGCCACAATTCCTTGCACCAACACCAATCTTGTGAGGAGATTGCTCAGGCCATTGGCCCTAGAGGGTGCTCCAGTAGGGAAGATCGTTCCTCTGTTGAGACAGGCTTTTCAGCGTGTGTTGCAGGAAAAGAAGGCCCACATCGAGGGGGTAGGGAGACTGTGGCAATTGGATACGCAAGAAAAAGTATTGCAGCCTGGAGAAATAACTTGCATGAAAGCCACTGTTAAACTGTCATGGGATCAACCGGGTCTTTATGTGGTGGTAGAAGCTGATCCACTGGAGGAATATAGTGGAATAGAACTGGTTCCGGAAATCGTGCCCACTAGGGCCTTATTCAGGAGCGGGGAAGAATCCCTGCCAGTGTGAGAAATGTCACTAGCTATCCAATCGGCCTGAAGCCTTGTATGGTGATGGGGAAAGTGAGCGCCACCACCCCAGTGACGGGGGACAACTTAATCTGGAGGGAAAATGGGAGAGAGACCACTGCCCAGATGGGTGGGAAGAGAGGATCAAAGCTCAGCTAGCTCGATGGGAGAAGATGTTCTCCAAAGATGATTTTGATGTGGGTTGCGCCAAGAGTGCCCTACACCGAAGTTGGCTGAATGAAGACAAGCCTTTCAGAGAAAGAGCTAGATAAATCCCTCTGTATGACCTGTAAGACCTTCGGGAACAGTTGGCTGAATTGAAGAAGTCAGGGGCTATTAAAGAATTCAGGAGCCCTTAAGCATCCCCTATTGTGGTAATGTGAAAGAAAAATGGATTCCTCTGGATGTGTATTGACTACAGAACTTTGAATCAGAGGACTATGCCAGATCAGTACACAATTTCTCAATTAGAAGAGGCCCTACAATGCTTATCAGGAGCTAAATGGTTCAGTGTTCTGGAACTGAAGAGTGGATACTATCACCGAGAGAAGACAGCCTTTATCAGCTCTTTAGGATTCTATGAATTCAACCACATGCCACAAGGGTTAACAGGGGCCCCCGCCACCTTTCAGAGATTGATGGAGAACACGGTGGGTGATGTGAATTTGATAGAGGTACTTGTATACTTGGGAGACATTATCGTTTTTGGCAAGGCGTTGGAGGAACATGAAGCTTGATTGGAGAAAGTCTTTCAATGATTACACACTGAAGGGCTGAAGTTGTCGTTAGAGAAGTGTCAATTCTATCAGACTTCAGTCACCTATCATGGATCTGTAGTCTCAGCTGAGGGAGTAGCCATGGACCCTCAGAAGTTGGAAACTGTTACCTCCTGGCCTCGACCAAGCGCTGTCACTGAATTAAGGTAATTTTTGGGGTTCTACTCCTACTATAGAAGGTTTGTAAATAATTTTGCACAGATTGCAAAACCTCTAAATGAATTATTGCAAAAGCAGACAGATGAGGACTTGCAGAAGACCCATGCCAGGGGTTCAAGGAAGCCTCATGAGTCTATTCGAGAGCAATGGACAATGAAGTGTGAAAAAGCTTTTGAACATTTGAAAGGGAGCACTATTGATGCGCCCGTGTTGGCCAATGCTGATCCCTCCAAATCTTACGAACTACATGTGGATGCTAGGGGAGATGGGGTAGGGGGAATGTTATATCAGGAATTGGAAGGAAAGCTTTGCCCAGTGACCTATGTGAGTCACAGCCTCACTCCCCTGAGAAGAATTATTCAGTGCACAAGTTGGAGTTCCTGGCTCTTAAATGGGCTGTAGTACACTACGAGACTACCTATATGGAGACACATTCGTGGTGAAAATGGATAATAATCCTCTGACTTAATTGCTGTCTACTGCCAAACTGCCGTTGCCACTGGACATCGGTGGTTGGCCGCTTTGTGTGAGTTTTGATTCAGTTTAAAAAATACTAGCCAGGGGTGGGAAACCGAGAGGCTGATGCCCTTTCCCAAAGATCTTATGCCACTGATACTGGCTGGGTCCATTTGTCTCCAGAGGGAGTAATCACTGTATGCCAAGGAGAAGAGAATAGGCATAAGGGGGCAACAGGGGCCGAAGCTGTTGGGTTCACCCACACTAGAGTACCAAGATACTACTGTGATTTTATGCAAGTGCGTAGTCAAGGACTGCTTCAAATGACTAGAGAGGATGTGAGAAGAGATCAACGTGAAGACCCACTGGGCAATCTTATAAAGAAGTCCTTGTCAGTTCAGGATCCTCAGATGCTGTTAAATAGTTCCATTGAGGGAGCTAAGTTAGTACATAAAGAATGGGAACAAATGCGGTTGGAAGACGGAGTAATATACCAAAAAGGCCCATCTGAGGAACCAAAGGGTGTTCGCCAACCATTCCTCCCTGAGAAATACATACCAACTAGTAGTGTTGGCTGCTCTCCATGATGACCTTGGCCATTTAGGTCCAGATCTAACCCTCAAGCTGGTTAGGGACCAATTTTATTGGCCGTCCATGAGTGCTGAAGTAGAAAGCTACTGTCACTCTTGCATCCGGTGCATTCAAAGAAAGACTTTGCCAGGCAGGGCAGCCCCAATGGACCATTTACAGAGTCATGGACCAATAGAATTGATAAGCATTGATTTCTTGTGTTTGGAACCTGACTTGAGTGGGCGGAGTAATGTCCTGCTTGTGACAAATCATTTTACTCAGGCTTTCCCAACCAGGGACCAGCAAGCTAGTACTGTAGCAAAGACCCTAGTGGAGAAGTTCTGCATCTGTTATGGGCTGCCTTAGCTTCTACATTGGGATCAAGGTCTGGACTTTGAGAGCAAGCTAATCCAAAGATTGTGTAAACGTTTGAATTTTAAAAAATCAAGAACCACTCCTTACCATCCCCAAGGGGACCCACAACCTGAGCGTTTTAACCGTACTCTGTTGAACATGCTAGGAACCCTCCCTTTTGGAGAAGAAAAAACATTGGGGTGACTACATCGATGCAGTGGTTCATGCTAACAATAGCACAGCAAATGACTCTACTGTACTGGGCACTCCCATTACTGGTTGATGTTTGGAAGGGAAGCTCGCTTGCCAGTGGATCTTGCTTTTGGAACATCATTAGATCACACATCTCAAGCCTCTTACCGAGGGTATGTTGACAGACTTGGAAAAAACTAAAAGACTGCTTATGAGAAAGCTAAGGAAGCATCCACCGCCAGGGAACAGAGAAACAAGAAAAACTTTGATCTCAAAGTAAGGGTACAAGACCTGCAATCTGGAGATCGGGTACTGTTGCACAACCTAGGGGTGGCAGGAAAGCATAAGCTGGCCAATGGATGGCACCCACAGCCCTATATTATTTTCAAATGCTTACCTGGGCTTTCCATGTATCAGATCTACCCTGAAGGAAAGATTGGAACTCTAAAAACTTGTCTTCAAAACCATTTGCTGCCTATATCTGAAGCTATCCGAATGCTCCCACCTCCTTGCTCAGAGACCAGAAACTAATAATCAGTCTCCAATGCTAAGATTGAGGATTCGTTGGGGTCGTGAGCCCATACCTCAAGAGGAGGAGAGTGATGAGGAAGAACTAACCCTTGATTGGCTATAGGTTCCTTCATCTGAGGAAGACCCTACCATTTCTCAAGTTCCTGGAGAAAACAGTAATAAAACATCCCTCTGGAGGAAGACCAGACTTCTGCTGTCTGAAGTTGAAGTGCCTGTGCTCATCCCTGCAAGAGAGAGTGAGGAAGTTAAGATGGAGTCAAATGGCCGTTTAGAGGAGTCAGATGCTGTGGAAACTCCTGCTCCTCCTAATAATGAAATAGAAAGTGAGAATGTTCCTGAAACCCTGGAGGAGCCAGAATCTGAGCCAAAATCCGGATGTAGTTTTTGGGGAACAAATCATGAGCCGGAGCCACTGTAAAGTATCTATTCTAGGTTGAGACAGAAGATCTACCTTCCTAAAAGACAGACTTATGATACATTTGGGGAAAATTCTGATGGACTTATTACCGCTCAATGTTCTAGTCAAGCACTTGCCTCCTTTATCGAACCTTTGATAGAGAATGACCTTGATCCCCCTCCTGACACTACTGGGTGGGCCACTAATTTACCACTGGCCTGCCACCAAAATGGTATGACCCTGCCTGAGAATTTATATAGCTTATTGTTATAAAACCCTTTTCTAGGTCAATTGTTGACTGTTGCAGCTTTTGGTTTGTAAAATAGCTGACTGTTTACTTTTCTTGTGGTACAGCAAAGTGATTTCACAGGTTGTGTTCTGTCTTTGGGGACCAAAGACTTTCAAGTGGGGGGAGGATGTAGCAACAGTGGATTACTGTTACTTTACTTTGCAGAAAACCCCTGTATTCTCCATCGATTCCAGTGTTCCCCTAGTAATTGTCATCATATCAGTGAGCCAAACCTGGAAGGATTGTGGGATTAGTAGTCTTTTGGATTAGCTTTTTGCATGTTGTGATATTACCCTTGGACTACACATCCCATAGATCTTTCTGCAACATGAACGGACCTCTGGGAGGAACTATAAAAGGCCTGACAGATCCGCCCGTGCTCTCTCTTCCCCGGGTCTGATGGTGTGAGCACTTCTCTGCTGCTGATAGAGAGGGCTGCAGCCTACCATGCGGTGTTCGAGTGACTCCAGCCCGGCCCCGGAGGGCCCAACTCTGGGTAGGAAGGGAGTAAAAGTGTCCAGTAGGCAAGTGGGTAATCTAGGAATCTGTCAGGTAGGCAAAAATATAAAGTTATAGCAACAGTAAGGAGAATGAATGCCCGGTAAAAAGCCCTCCTGCAACAGAATACATCTATGAGACTCAACAGTAAGGGAATTAGAGGCTGAGGGAGTATAAGAAACTTGACTTCATCAAATAATTCATTAAAATCATCAACAAATAAAGGAAGGGTTAGCAATATAGCAGAAAACTTGTGGCCCGGGTTAGACAAACCTATCTGTTCTCAGATTTCTCCTGTATTTGGGAGTCTTAAGAGTCCTTTCTTGGTCACTGGTGGACTGGAGAAGCAGTAGGACTGTGATCCTGGTATACTTTGTGTGGATCTGGGGGTGGTGAGCTGAGGTGAGAAGACTTACAGCATTGTTGTTTGGGGAATTGCACATCCACCTGGTCATCAAGAGGAAGAGATCTTGTGAATGGGACCGAGTGCTATTCCCTGTACCATTATGGAACCTGGTTTAGAGGAATGTACAGGCATTTGCAGAAATGGGAAAGGTCCTCCAGGACTGTGCAGCCTGCTACAGAGGCAGACTGGCCAAAGGGGAATTTCCAGGTGTAATGGATTCCTCAAGCCTGTAGAATATCCAGCAGGGGTCAGAGATCTTTTCGATGTTGCAGAGTCATGGGGGACAAATCCAGGTAGATCTTGATGTCAGCATTCTCATAAGAGAGTTGGATCTGATTACATGAATTCCTGAGGATATATTCTTTAAAGCGAAAGCTGGTCAAGCAGCACAGTCTGTCTAAAAGATTGCTGAAGATGGCCATGACAGCTTGCCGCAGTTGATCTTGTTCCACCATTTCTGGAAGGACGAGGACTCCCAGATTGTTGCGATGCCCACGGTTATCCAGGTCTTCTAGATGTCTATGAAGATCCCGCATTTGCAGGGTAGGAGCATCCTGGACAGTAAAGAGCTTTTGTATATGAGCTTCCTGGTGTATGGTCATCATAAAAACTTCATGTACCCTATCAGCTATGGTTTGTATGTCATGGTAGAGGTCCACAATAGCTGCTGTGATAGGGTGTCCTTTATGTCAGCCGCCATGCTGTGCAGGCCGCTCAGGCTAGGATAGTGCTTGGAGGCAGGGAACGATGGAGAAGGTGAGCCTCTAGCTGGCACAGCTGTATGCTGGCTCTGTTCATGGGCCACATATGTGGAAGTTGTCGAGGATGCCATCATGTTAGAGGGCTGGGTGGGGTAGATCTCTGGATTTTGGTAGCTAAGCTGCTACCCCTCAGCTGCTGCGGGATGATTTCCACATATGTATGCCTGGCTGGGTCTTGGCTGGAGTAGAAGACAATTTCTCTATCGGCCGGAGCTCCGGGTCTAAGTGGCCATTTGGGTCTTCGGTCAGGCCACGCCCTGACTCATTCATTCCTATTGGATTTTCACTTTCTGTTCTGCATTATAAAAATATAATTTTATCAGAAAAATATATATTTTTTTAGGAAGTATATCTTGGAAATGAAAAAATATAATTCTGAACGACTAAAAGTGTGCTGAATGTGTATTAAAAGAATAAACCGACTTTATTAGCTCAGTTACACTTTATAATATATATTTGATATTTTCAGACTGAAGTTGCTATTATTCCCTTCTTTGTTCTGTAGTGTAAATCGGTCACAGGCGATGTGTATAAATCTCAGGTGATTTTGTCTCCTCCTGAGCAGAGCTGCCGGTGACTGAGAAGATCTGCTTTTGTGACATGAAATGTTCTCCGGTGTTCTGTGTCTGTTACCTGCTGATACTCCTCCTTCCCATCACCTACTATGGAGTAGTACTGACCCGGAGCTCAGTGCCTGGTTGTAGAATGAATATGGTAAAGCCAATGTTTGAGTATAAATATTACCAGGAGGGAGATTTCATTATCGGAGGATTAATTTCTGCTCACTTGAGGAGCTTGTATGACAATGATTTGAGCGAACCCTATGTTGATGAGTCTGGCTCATGTAGAACCTTTTCTTATTGTGAACAGTAAGTTTTGTTTTATCATCTTTGCTCTCTCTGTATAACCCAACAAAGAGAAAATATAACGGTTTATCTTCATTTTTACTGTAATATTTTATGAAAGTTTGCAAATGTTTCTACTGTTGTTTTACATTTTCTCATTATTAGACTCAAGTCTTTATACCACCAATATACAAATACTACTAAACAAAGAAAATAATCTGCGCTATGTGTTGTGATATAAAATCAGTGATGAATGATTAATAAATAGCTGCACTCATTGTATTGTACATCCCAATACTAAAACATAACCATCAAAAAATATGGTGTTGCCCTGTGAATATACTCAAACAAGCATATACAGGTACTCCTCACTTAATGACCAGGTTCCGTTCGAACGACCAGGTCATTAAACTAATTGGTTGTTAAACGACGAATCACAGGTAATCAATATTTTAAGCATTCTTAATTACTGTACTGTATTGTATTGTGAAAAAAAAAGGTCTAAACATGAAATTGCAGCTCAATGACGTTGTTTTAATTTGCATAAGTACAGAACAAACAGGAAAATTCTGTACTGTACAATACAATGATGTATATAGGTGACGTTAGAGGGGGAGAGCTGGTCGTAAGTCTGAATGGATGTTAAATGACGAGTATCTGTATTCAAATAATCAGAATCATATAGAGCTCATACACTGATGAGAAAAAAGTGCTATAAGTTCAAAAAAGGAAACTCATCCATATATACATGTAAAGGTGTAAACATGTGCATTCATCAATAATAATATTCAATAAAGTGCCAGGTGAGGTATACAGATTGAATATTTTCTATTAACCACTTCTGGACCAAGCCTATATCTGACCCTTGTTGTTTACACGTTAAAATCAGTTTGTTTGTTTGCTAGAAAATTACTTAGAACCCCCAAACATTTTATATCATTTTTTAGCAAAGACCCCGGAGAATAACACGGCGGTCATTGCAATATTTTGTGTCTTTCAAAACCCATTTTGTTTGGAAAAAATACACTTCACTGAATTAAAAAATAAGAAAACAGTAACGTTAGCCCAATTTTTTTTTGCATATTGTGAAAGATGATGTTACGCAGAGTAAATAGATACCCAACATGTTACGTTTTTAAATTGCGCCCGCTCGTGGAATGGCAACAAACTATGGTATTTAAAAATCTCTATAGGTGATGTTTAAAACGTTTTAACGGTTAACAGTTTGGAGTTACAGAGGAGGTCTTTTATGAGAATTATTTCTCTCACTCTAACGATCGCAGCAATACCTCACATGTGTGATTTTAACACCATTTACATTTTTTTTGAACACCATTTACCATTTGCGGGCGTGACTCAGGTATGCATTTTCTTTGGGGTCCGAGAACGCGGGGATGGGACACTTTAACCACTTGCCGACCGCCTAACGCAGATACCCATAATGCCCTTCCTGTTGCATTCGCCAATACTAATAATTGGGAACCCACCACTTCTGCAGCGCCCGTACTTCCCCCATTCACATCCCCAACCAAATGCAGTCGGCTGCATGAGAGGCATTTTCTTTATGTCCTCCCGAGTACCCCTACCCAACGAACCCCCCCAAAAAAATGTTGTGTCTTCAGCAAGCGCGGATATAGGCGTGACACCCGCTATTATTGTCCCTCCTGTCCTGACAATCCTGGTCTTTGCATTGGTGAATGTTTTGAACGCTACCATTCACTAGTTGAGTATTAGCTTAGGGTACAGCATTGCACAGACTAGGCACACTTTCACAGGGTCTCCCAAGATGCCTTCGCATTTTGAGAGACCCGAACCTGGAACCGGTTACAGTTATAAAAGTTACAGTTACAAAAAAAAGTGTAAAAAAAAAACACACAAAAAATATATAAAATAAAAAAAAAAATAGTTGTTATTTTATTGTTCTCTCTCTCTCTATTCTCTCTCTATTGTTCTGCTCTTTTTTACTGTATTCTATTCTGCATTGTTTTATTGTTATTATGTTTTATCATGTTTGCTTTTCAGGTATGCAATTTTTTATACTTTACCGTTTACTGTGTTTTATTGTTAACTATTTTTTTGTCTTTAGGTACGCCATTCACGACTTTGAGTGGTTATACCAGAATGATGCCTGCAGGTTTAGGTATCATTCTTTTCAGCCAGCGGTCGGCTTTCATGTAAAAGCAATCCTAGCGGCTAATTAGCCTCTAGACTGCTTTTACAAGCAGTGGGAGGGAATCTGAGAATGCAGCCGGTGATTCAGCCAGCTGACCATAGAGCTGATCAGAGACCAGAGTGGCTCCAATCATCTCTATGGCCTAAGAAACCGGAAGCTACGAGCATTTCATGACTTAGATTTCGCCGGATGTAAATAGCGCCATTGGGAAGTGGGGGAAGCATTTTATCACACCGATCTTGGTGTGGTCAGATGCTTTGAGGGCAGAGGAGAGATCTAGGATCTAATAGACCCCAATTTTTTCAAAAAAGAGTACCTGTCACTACCTATTGCTATCATAGGGGATATTTACATTCCGAGATAACAATAAAAATGATAAAAAATTGAAAGGAACAGTTTAAAATTAAGATAAAAAAGCAAAAAAAAAAAAGCAAAAAAAAAAAAGCACCCCTGCCCCCCCCGCTCTCGAGCAAAGGCGAACGCAAGCGTCGGTCTGGCGTCAAATGTAAACAGCAATTGCACCATGCATGTGAGGTGTCACCGCAAAGGTCAGATCGAGGGCAGTAATTTTAGCAGTAGACCTCCTCTGTAAATCTAAAGTGGTAACCTTTAAAGGCTTTTAAAGGCTTTTAAAAATGTATTTAGTTTGTCACCACTGCACATTTGTGCGCAATTTTAAACCATGTCATGTTTGGTATCCATGTACTCGGCCTAAGATCATCTTTTTTATTTCATCAAACATTTGGGCAATATAGTGTGTTTTATTGCATTAAAATTTTAAAAAGTGTGTTTTTTACCAAAAAAATGCATTTGAAAAATCGCAACGCCCACAATGAAACACCCACCATTTTAATCTGTAGGGCATTTTCTTTAAAAAAATATATAATGTTTGGCAGTTCAAAGTAATTTTCTTGCAAAAAAAAATAATTTTTTCATGTAAACAAAAAGTGTCAGAAAAGGCTTTGTCTTCAAGTGGTTAGAAGAGTGGGTGATGTGTGACATAAGCTTCTAAATGTTGTGCATAAAATGCCAGGACAGTTCAAAACCCCCTCAAATGACCCCATTTTGGAAAGTAGAGACCCCAAGCTAATTGCTGAGAGGCATGTCGAGTCTATGGAATATTTTATATTGTGACACAAGTTGCGGGAAAAAGACACATCTTCTTTTTTTTGCACAAAGTTGTCACTAAATGATATATTGCTCAAACATGCCATGGGAATATGTGAAATTACACCCCAAAATACATTCTGTTGCTTCTCCTGAGTACGGGGATACCACATGTGTGAGACTTTTTACGAGCCTAGCCGCATACGGGACCCCGAAAACCAAGCACCGCCTTCAGGCTTTCTAAGGGCGTAAATTTTTTATTTCACTCTTCACTGCCTATCACAGTTTCGGAGGCCATGAAATGCCCAGGCGGCACAAACCCCCCCAAATGACCCTATGGAAAGTAGACACCCCAAGCTATTTGCTGAGAGGTATAGTGAGTATTTTGGTGTTACCCACACCTGCCCTATACCACCCCAACCTTCCCTGTGCCACCCCAACCTGCCCTATACAGCTCCAACCTGCCCTGTACCACCCCAACCTGCCCTGTACCACCCCAACCTGTCCTATACCACTCCTACCTGCCCTGTGCCACCCCTACCTGCCCTATACCACTTCAACCTGCCCTTTACCACCCCAACCTGCCCTGTACCACCCCAACCTGTCCTATACCACTCCAACCTGCTCTGTGCCACCCTAACCTGCCCTGTACCACCCCAACTTGTCCTGTGCCACTCCAACCTGCCCTGTGCCACTCCAACCTTCCCTATACCACCCCAACCTGCCTTGTACCACCCCAACCTGCCCTATACCACCCTAACCTGCCCTGTACCACCCCAACTTATCCTGTGCCACTCCAACCTGCCCTGTGCCACCCCAACCTGCCCTATACCACTCCAACCTGCCCTGTACCACCCCAACATGCCTTGTACCACCCCAACCTATCCTATGCCACTCTAACCTGCCATTTGCCGCTCCAACCTGCCCTGTGCCACCCCAACCTGCCATGTGCCACCCCAACCTGCCCTGTACCACCCCAACCTGACCTATACCACTCCAACCTGCCCTGTGCCACCCCAACCTGCTTTATACCACCCCAACCTGCCCTGTGCCACCCCAACATGCCCTGTGCTACTCCAACCTGCCCTGTGCCACCCCAACCTGTCCTATACCCCTCCAACCTGCTCTGTACCACCCCAACTTGTCCTGTGCCATTTCAACCTGCCCTGTGCCACCCCAACCTGCCCTATACCACTTCAACCTGCCCTGTACCACCCCAACCTGCCCTGTACCACCCCAACCTGTCCTATACCACTCCAACCTGCCCTGTGCCACCCTAACCTGCCCTGTACCACCCCAACTTGTCCTGTGCCACTCCAACCTGCCCTGTGCCACTCCAACATTCCCTATACCACCCCAACCTGCCTTGTACCATCCCAACCTGCCCTATACCACCCTAACCTGCCCTGTACCACCCCAACTTGTCCTATGCCACTCCAACCTGCCCTGTGCCACCCCAACCTGCCCTATACCACTCCAACCTGCCCTGTACCACCCCAACTTGTCCTGTGCCATTTCAACCTGCCCTGTGCCACCCCAACCTGCCCTATACCACTTCAACCTGCCCTGTACCACCCCAACCTGCCCTGTACCACCCCAACCTGTCCTATACCACTCCAACCTGCCCTGTGCCACCCTAACCTGCCATGTACCACCCCAACTTGTCCTGTGCCACTCCAACCTGCCCTGTGCCACTCGAACCTTCCCTATACCACCCCAACCTTCCTTGTACCACCCCAACCTGCCCTATACCACCCTAACCTGCCCTGTACCACCCCAACTTGTCCTGTGCCACTCCAACCTGCCCTGTGCCACCCCAACCTGCCCTATACCACTCCAACCTGCCCTGTACCACCCCAACCTGCCTTGTACCACCCCAACCTACCCTATACCACTCCAACCTGCCCAGTGCCTTGTACCACCCCAACCTACCCTATACCACTCCAACCTGCCATGTGCCACCACAACCTGCCCTGTACCACCCCAACCTGCCCTGTACCACCCCAACTTGCCTTTTACCACACCAACCTGCCCTATACCACTCCAACCTGCCCTGTACCACCCCAACCTGCCCTGTACCACCCCAATCTGTCAATATACCACCCTAACCTGCCAATATACCACCCCAACCTGCCAATATACCACCCCAACCTGCCCTATACTGGGGATGAGCCCAACACCCCCCTGTTCGGTTCGCACCAGAACATGTGAACAGGAAAAAAGTTTGTTCGAACACGCGAACACCATTAAAGTCTATGGGACTCGAACATGAATAATCAAAAGTGCTAATTTTAAAGGCTTATATGCAAGTTATTGTCATAAAAAGTGTTTGGGGACAGGAGGGAGGGAGACATGACGTAACGTGCTGAGATCTGGGGGCGGGGCTCGGTGTTAGGGGCGATGAGAGCGGTGAGAGCTGCACGCTGCTGGATGTCAGCGTCCTAAAAGCCCGGGGTGAGAGACCGTGGCCGACGATCGCTTCTCCCCCTCCCCCTCCCCCCCAGCCATAGGCGGGCTCGCCGGTCAGCTGACTACAGTGAGCAGGAGAGGCCGCCCGATGAACACCGGGGATCGGTGCCGTTCTCTGAGCGGCTGATTTAGCAGTCGGAAGGGAGACATACCTCAACAACCTTCGGCACCTCTAGTCTCCCCCCCCGCGCAGTTGTTGTTACAGGACTCCTCGGAATCCTCTCCTCCTCTGTATCACTCGCGCTGTGACAATCTGAGGGAGTACGGCAGCACAGACAGGACTTCCTAGCAATCTGACAGTGCGGTGAGCTGTGCGGGGAGAGGACCCCCCCCGCCCCCCCCCCCCCTTTTTACTCCTCTTCGCTGAACACGGCACTGGCGCTGGTAAAGGTCCCTCCCTGGCACGTGGAAGTCTTCCCTGCAAGAGGTCCTCTGGAGTCCACCTGGAGTCAGGTAGGATCAGCCTGGCTGACATCAATACCATATGAACTGGACTAAATGCTAAATAAAACTATGTGTGGAAGGAAAGCCAACTAAAGCCATGCAAAGGGTACAAGAGGATGTGTAAACATTATACCATTGCTGTGATTGGAGTGGACAATTTGTAATTAAAAGTGGGGGCATGCTACTTACTTGATATCGCTAAGAAGGTGCACGGTTAGCCCGAGCGATTCTTAATCATAAGTACCCCCCAAGGACATAATATTTTTGCATTTCACTCAAAGGTGGACCTAAGTTGGGTCTAAGGCTAGACCGCGGCCGGCGACGTTTGGGCTCCCGCCCCAATGAAGAGCATTGTAAAAAGCCGGGTTAGATCAGTTAATTTAATCTGAACAGCACGTCGGGTGCACTATCGTGCCCTCTCTAAAGTGAGGGCCTCAGGGTTGGGTATCCACCCCTGTGTTAAAGTCTCTGCACTGGTAGAAGCGGAGCCTTGAGCCAGATCGTAACAACAGGAGGTGGGACCTAATTAGGTCAAACAAGGCTCAGGCGGCCGGGGGGGAGCGGGGTTGAACATGAGAGGGTGCCCCCAAAGATCGACGGACCCCAACAAATCCAGAGACAGTTTGAACTCTAGTACTATTCAAAAGTTTCTGAAAAGCCCAAGCACGGATAATAAACAACAAGAGCCAAAGGAATCAAAAGATAAAAAAAAGGCCGTTACCAAAAGTAAAGGAGCCCAGGGGGGGGCAGCTACCACTGGGACACTTTTTGAAGGGGTTTCAGCTTTAAATATGTGGGCAGATCCGACAAGAGAGGCGCAGGGAAAAAGAGGGAGGGACAAAGGCGCAAGTAGTAGAGCCTTGAGAAGTCACCGCAGCTGCCTTTCACCGGGACCCACCCCAGGGCACATTGGTCGCAGAGTGGGAGTTCAACAATGGCCACCCTGCGATCCATTTGCCTAGTAGTGGCGGGGGGTGAGAGGGAGGGTGGGAGGTGGAGGGAGGGTGATGTGGAGGGGGGAGGGGGAGGTGGGGACAGGAGGGGGGGTTGGGGGGAGGAGGGGGGGACAGACGGGGTTTCGCCCTGTGCAGACAGATTACTCATAGAGCTCTCTTTTTTCCATGAAGTTGCAAATAAGGCACAAGGTTTTGGTCAAATGGACTTTTTATGTTTGACATATAATGTTAGGGGCCTAAACTCCCCTAACAAGAGACACAAACTACTCAGAGAGCTGTACCACCACAGAGCAGAGGTAGTTTTTTTACAGGAAACCCATTTTTCTTGGGACACAAATATAAAACTCTATTCTAAACACCTCCCAACTTGGTTCTACAGTGACTCTCCAACAAAGCGAGCAAAGGGGGTGGCAATTGGCTTCAGGAAAAATGTCAATTTCCGCTTGATAGATAGGAAGAGTGATCCTGAGGGGCGATTCCTGTTTTTGAAAATTAGGATAGGAGTGAGAACCCTCACCCTTGCCAATATCTACTGCCCGAACAGAGACCCATCAAAATTCCTGATTAGGGTCCTAAATGAGTTACTGGAATTTAGAGAAGGGGAGGTGATTGCAGCAGGGGACTTTAATTTCTGTTTTGACCCACCACTAGATCATCAAATGCACGGGGGATGAGTAAAGACACCCTGCGAAGAGTGGGGAAAAAACTTCATGAATGTCAGTTGTTAGACATGTGGAGGATTCAGCATGCGGGGGTCAGGGATTACGCCTTTTTCTCCCCCGTGCATAACACACATTCTAGATTGTACTATCTCCTGGTGGATCATCGGTTGGTGGATTCAGTAGTAGAAACCAAGATTGGGATCCGATCACTGTCAGACCACGCCCCCGTTACGATGAAACTAAAACTAAAAGAAGTGCATAAACCTCCGTTTACTTGGCGCCTAAATGAGAACCTAATTAAAGACCCCAAAAACGTAGAAAGAATCCAGCAGGATATAGATGATTTTTTCCTAACTAATGATACGGGCGAAACACGGGGGACGATGGTCTGGGAAACCTTTAAGGCGTACATAAGAGGGATACTGATTTCGAAAGGTGCAGGGCAGAAAAAAGAAAGAATAAAAAGAAAAAAAGCTCTCATTGCAGAAATTTTTAGGATAGAGCAGTTACACAAAGCCTATAGAGGCCCAGATAAGACACTACTGATGCAACTAACCATCAAGAGAGACGAATTAAAAGACTTAATGGAACAGGAGACGCTACACATAATGAATAGACATACAAGAGAAAAATTCAAGTGGGGTAATAAAGTAGGAAAACACCTGGCCAAAATTTTGAGGAAAAAACGGGACACAAATTTTATAGATAAGATTCAAAACAAAAATGGAGTACTGAAATACTCCTCGGGAGAAATCGGAGAAGAATTTAGGCATTATTTCACATCCCTATACTCAGTGAGTAAAAAAGGTTGCAGCAGAGGGAGTAATAAAAGGGCCGAGGCCTTCCTTACAGAGGCAGGGCTTAATAAACTGTCCGAAACGGACTCAAAAGATCTCGACAAACCCATAACAGAGGAAGAAATTCGTCTCGCCCTGAGATCTACTCCCTCTGGGAGAAGCCCAGACGGCTTTACAGCTGCCTTCTTCAAAACATTTGGAGAAACGCTGATCCCGAGGATGTGTAGGCTTTGGAATGAGCTTGGATCGCAGGGTGAGATGAGTGAAGGCGCCCTGCTGGCGGCAGTGACCCTAATCCCTAAGGAGGGCAAGGACCGCACCCTCTGCTCTAGTTATAGACCTATAGCGCTTATAAACGCAGACATTAAACTGTACGCAAAAGTGCTCGCATCCAGATTTAAGGGGAGAATGACGCATCTGGTCCACCCGGACCAGGTGGGCTTTGTCCCCGGGAGAGAGAGCAGAGATAATGGGGTGCGGTCCTTGCTCCTGGTCGAGGCCTTTAAGAGCATTGGAATCCCCGGTTCTATTCCTGTCAATTGATGCCGAAAAGGCCTTTGACAGGGTAGACTGGGGTTTCATGTTCAAAACGTTGGAAGCCATGGGGGTGGGAGAAAAAATGTTAAAGTGGATTAAAGCTCTATACGACCATCCCTCCGCTTTTGTTAAAGTTAACAACACCCCCTCAGCTCAGTTTGAAATGAAAAACGGGACTAGACAGGGCTGTCCGTCGTCCCCCCTCTTGTTTGTGTTGACATTAGAGCCTTTGCTAGCCACCTTTCGAAAAAATCCGGACATTAGGGGGTGTACAGTAGGGAAGGAGGAACATAAACTGGCTGCATATGCCGACGATGTCCTCTTATATATCACAAATCCGAGGATTTCGATCCCTAATGTATTATCGGATGTTAAGAAATATAGTGAGTTATCAAATTATAAGATCAATTTGGGAAAGTCTGAAGCTTTGAATGTCAAAGAAGGAAGAGGTATGGATTAAGGACACTTTCCACTTTCCAGTAAGGGACAATATCCAATACTTGGGGGTTAAGTTGTCGAACTCTGTGTAGAGGACATACGCCCTGAACTTTGTGCCTCTGCTGGACGAAGTCCGAACAGAAGCCAAGAGGATGGGTCACTGCCTGATCTCATGGATAGGGCGAATCAATTCAGTGAAAATGGTGCTGGCCCCAAAAGTATTTTATAAGATGCAAATGTTGCCTATCCCATTGCCTCAAATTTACTTTAAAAAGTTAACACAAATATTAAAGGGATTTATCTGGAATAATAAGAAACCCAGAGTCGCACACAAAGAATTATGCAGAGGGAAAGCACAAGGGGGGCTGGCCCTCCCCGACTTCAAAAAATATTATAATGCAATAGTAATCGCACGGGCAGTAGATTGGGTTAAGGGAGGGACCACCAAAAGGTGGGTCAACCTGGAGATAGGTTTAAGTGGAGCACGTTTGAACAATGTACTTTGGAATCCCCCACGTTGTAGATCACTAGGACCAAACACACATACTATTACACAAAACACTTTTAAAATTTGGGATTGGATGCACACATTAAATGGGTGGGAGTACAATTCACCATTGATTTATTTAAAAAACAACAAGCTGTTCCCCCCGGGGATGGAGGAAGTGGGGGGTAACTGGATTCTAAACAACAAAACACAATAGGCACTTACGAGCACTTAGACACACGCAGAGAGCTAATGAGACTAAATGGATGGCGATACGCCCAACTCTCGCACTTTGTTAAAAGTCTCCCTTCTCCGATAAGGGAAGAAAACAATCTATTACCAATAGAGAAGATATTTAACAGCAATAAGCCGAAAGGACATATGTCGGCCATATATAAAATATTATTGAACAGGGAGGAGTTGGAAATGCCGCCATTCATTAAGAAATGGGAGAAGGACTTGGGGGCACCATTAGAAGAAAATGCAAAGGGCAACATATTAAAAGCTACACACAGCACGGCAACTGACATAAAAACGATAGAGTCAAACTATAAGTGCCTATCCAGATGGTACGCCATGCCCGTAAAGATCAATAAATACCAACCAGAGAGGTCGCCAAACTGTTGGAGGGGGTGCGGGATGCCGGGATCCATGGCTCACATTTGGTGGAGCTGCCCAGTGGTCAAAAAGTTCTGGGAGGAAGTAATTCAAATAATTAAGATGATAACGGGCAAATCAATACCATATGACCCATGGATATGTTTGTTCCATAGCTCGGAAGGAGGCAATCGGGAGTACAATACGTCTATAATCCCAGTACTATTAAATATAGCAAAAAGCGAAATTCCCAAGAATTGGCAGAATACTGAAGGCCCTAAGGTCAGGGACTGGTTGCTCAAAATACAGGAAACACATATCCTAGAGAAAGGGGAGAAAGACGGGTTATTTGAAGATGAAGCGTCGAGGGGAGGAAGATGGGCAATGTGGACGACCTTCAGGAATTCTCTCTCTTATGCCGAACTGATGATGAAGCAATCTGACCCCAAGGGGTAATCCAGTAGTGTCACCCTAGTAAAAAAACAGCATCAGGTGTCTGCGGGGGGGAAGGGGGGAGGGGTACCGTTAGGGGAGGGTGGGTAGTGGGGAGGTTTCCGAGAGAAGATGTTGGGATTATTGAATGTTTTTGTCTATTTTTTGCTACTCTCTCACTTTTTGTATGGTCTTTTGAAAAACTTAAATAAAGATTAAAAAAAAATATAAATAAATAAAAAGTGTTTGGGGACCCGGGTCCTGCCACAGGGGACATGGATTAATGCAAAAAAAGTTTTAAAAATGGCCGTTTTTTCGTGAGCAGTGATTTTGATAATGCTTAAAGTGAAACAATAAAAGTGTAATATCCCTTTAAATTTCATACCTGGGGGGTGTCTATAGTATGCCTGTAAAGGGGTGCATGTTTACAGTGTTTAGAACAGTCTGACAGCAAAATGACATTTCAAAGGAAAAAAAGTCATTTAAAACTACTCGCGGCTATTAATGCATTGCCGGTCCGACAATACACATAGAAGTTCATTGATAAAAACGGCATGGGAATTCCCCACAGGGGAACCCCGAACCAAAATTAAAAAAAAAAATGACGTGGGGGTCCCCCTAAATTCCATACCAGGCCCTTCAGGTCTGGTATGGATATTAAGGGGAACCTTGGCCAAAATTTAAAAAAAAAATGACATGGGGGATCCCCCTAAATTCCATACCAGACCCTCCATACCAGACCCTTTTTTAATTTTGGTGCGGGGTTCCCCTTAATATCCATACCAGACCTGAAGGGCCTGGTATGGAATTTGGGGGGACCCCCACGTCATTTTTTTTTTAAATTTTGGTTCGGGGTTCCCCTGTGGGGAATTTCCATGCCGTTTTTATCAATGAACTTTTATGTGTATTGTCGAACCGGCAATGCAATAGCCGTTAGTAGTTTTAAATGACTTTTTTTCCTTTGAAATGTCATTTTGCTGTCAGACTGTTCTAAACACGGGAAACATGCGCCCCTTTACAGGTATACTATAGACACCCCCCAGGTACAAAATTTAAAGGGATATTACACTTTTATTGTTTCACTTTAAGCATTATTAAAATCACTGCTCCCGAAAAAACGGCCATTTTTAAAACTTTTTTTGCATTGATGCATGTCCCCTGGGGCAGGACTCAGGTCCCCAAACACTTTTTATGACAATAACTTGCATATAAGCCTTTAAAATTAGCACTTTTGATTTCTCCCATAGACTTTTAAAGGGTGTTCTGCGGCATTCGAATTTGCCGCAAACACCCCAAATTGTTTGCTGTTCGGCAAACTAGCGAACAGCCGATGTTCGAGTCGAAGAACTCGAAGCTCATCCCTACCCTATACCGCTCCAACCTGCCTTGTACCACCCCAACCTGCCCTGTACAACTCCAATCTGCCAATATACCACCCTAACCTTCCAATATACCACCACAACCTGCCCTATAACACTCCTACCTGCCACTATACCACCCTATACTACCCTAACCTCCCAATATGTCACCCTACACTATAATTTACAGGGGCCGGTTTGGGGTGCATCCCATGACCGTGCGCTACATGCAGGGTGCTGGGCAGCCTAGACAGGAGGGGGGTGACACCATGTTTTACCGCACCAGGTGACACCAACCCTAGAAATGTTTTAATTCTTATTTTTTTTTTTAACACTGTCTTTTAAAAAAAGAAAAATCTGATCACTTTTATTGCTGTCACAAGGATTGTAAACATCCCAGGTGACAGTAATAAGTGGTCACAGGTCCTCTTTATGGAGGGATCGGGGGTCTAAAAGACCACAAATCCCTCCATTGTACTTAAAAGTATTCAAAACACCCAAATCTGTGTCTCTGAATACTGTCATTTTTTTTTAATTCACATCCCTGGGTTGGAGGACATAGCGGTGACACCAGCGCACCCGCCGGGAAGCCGGCGATCATTTCTGAATGTATGATGTATTCATTTTATTTGTGAATGACTACAACTAAGAGGCTGCATTATCAGTGATCTTTGGATGACACATCTATAATACGGGTCCTGTGAAGGGAGTGTTACCTACATACCCACAGTGGGGGGTGTTGTCCACTAATGTGTGGCTAGACCTCGTTTGGGGTCTCCTCATCTGGTAAGCATCCATTCATCATTATAAATGGTGGAGCACAGTCAAGGGATTACTTGGAGCACTTTTGGAATTGGGATTCCTCTGTTTATATGATTTACCAATTTTATGTTACATTTGACGATTTGACATTCTGAATGAACATTATTTAAGTTTTTTATGCTTTGCACAGAATTACTGGCACTTTCATTGAAAATATTCAATCTGTATACCTCACCTGACACTTTATTGAATACTATTGTTGATGAATGCACATGTTTACAGCTTTACATGTATATATGGATGAATTTCCTTTTTTGCACTTATAACACTTTATTCTCATCAGTGTATGAACCTTCATGATTTTGATTATTTGAATATACACTATATTGTCAAACGTATTGGGACACCTGTCTTTACCCACGCACAAAGCAAGGTCCATAAAGACATGGATGAGCAAGTTTGGGGGGGGGGAACTTGACTGGCCTGGAGAGAGTACTGACCTCAACCCGATAGAACACCTTTGTGATGAATTTGAGCGGAGACTGCGAGCCAGGCCTTCTCGTCCAACATCAGTGCCTGACCTCACAAATGTGCTTCTGGAAGAATGGTCAAATATTCCCATAGACACACTCCTAAACCTTGTGAACAGCCTTCCCAGAAGAGTTGAAGCTGTTATAGCTGCACAGGGTGGGCCAACTAAACATTGAACCCTACGGATTAAGACTGGGATGCTATTAAAGTTCATGTGTGTGTAAAGGCAGGTGTCCCAATACTTTTGGTAATATAGTGTATGTTTGTTTGCATATATTCACAGCCGAACACATTTTTTTGATTACTATACATATAATAAATGGGGCTTCCATCATATTTTGTCATCAGGGCATGCTGGAACTTCTGATAAATATGTTTTGTCCTTATAGACGGCTCCTGCAGACTGAAAAGTGGACTAGATGGTCCCTGTTTCTGCCAGGAGAGAGGGATGGAGCTGTGCTGTCATTTATTGCCTTGTGTATGAGATCTCCTACTATTCAGGTCTGTTCACAATAAAGGCTATTCACAGCATAGTAGAAAGTCAAATACATCTACTGTGCAGCGCTACATATATACTGTAGACTGACATCATAATACTGAAAAAAATTAAAGCAATCAAGAAACATAATGATAGCAGTCCTAAAGGTCCACACTGGCACAATAATGCATGAAATGGCACTCCAAATGCCAGACTGAGAAAGCGATACTGTGAATCCCACACCAGATGTGTCTCCACCACAAGACAAACATGTTACAGAGAAATCAGAATGTACTTATGTCCAATACTCCACCAAACTTCCAACTACCATCCACCGTATTGGAATCAAGGGGGGATATCACTTTAAGCATCCATCTCCAATGGTCACTCGAAATACTCATGCATGTCAAAGAGAAAAAACAGACCAAGAGCTCCACACCTGATATGTTTTTTATTAGAAAAGAATAAAATGCACTGACAAGTATAGAAAATGGAACAGCACCAGGGATTATTTTCAGCGAAAACGCGGCGGAACGAGTTCTGGCACCTCCAGCACTGACTGTATGTAATGGTAAGGGGTGCTGGGGTGTGCTACAGTGTTGTGTAACCACTTAAGGACCGCCCGCCATCGTTGTACGTCGCTATTTTGATGTTAAATACCGATGTTATGGCAGCAGCTAGCTGCCATAACCCCAGTATTTTTAAAAACGGCCGGCGGTCCTCTTTCAGATAAAAGTGGTCTCAGCGGCAGATTACCTGTGAGATCGCTTTTATCGGGGGTGGTAGAGGACCCCCCTCCCGCCGCACTCAGATCAACCCTGCTGCTCATCGGATCCGTCGGTAGTGGAGATGATCGGGTCCTTTCCCCTGACTGCCTGGATGCTGAGTGAGGGAAAAATGGCCCCAGCTCGGCTCCATAGCATTGCACATCGCTTCCGCCCAAATGGGGATAAAGGGGATTCTTTTATTTGAATATTCATGTAAATAGATGATAATAATAAATGAGCCGATCACCCCCGGTTCGGTTTGCAGCAGAACATGCGAACAGGCAAAAAATTTGTGCGAACACCGTTAAAGTCTATGGGACACAAATGTGAAAAATCAAAAGTGTTCATTTTAAAGGCTTATATGCAATTTAAGGCCATAAAAAGTGTTTGGGGACCCGGGTCCTGCCCCAGGGGACATGTATCAATGCAAAAAAAGGTTTTAAAAACAGACGTTTTTCAGGAGCAGTGATTTTATTAATTCTTAAAGTGAAACAATAAAAATGAAATATTCCTTTAACCACTTCCCGCCCTATGGCGGATTGACGTCCGGGAAGTGGTTCTGTTATCCTGACTGGACGTCATATGACGTCCTGCAGGATAACATGCCGCCGCACGCCCACGGGGGCACGCATCGCGGCGATCGGTGGATCGGTGTGTCAGTCTGACACATCGCTACACTGATCCTGGTAAAGAGCCTCCGGCGGAGGCTCTTTACCACATGATCAGCCGTGTCCAATCATGGCTGATCACGCTGTCAATAGGAAGAGCCGTTGATCGGCTCTTCCTCACTTGCGTCTGACAGACGCGAGTAGAGTAGAGCCGATCAGCGGCTCTCCTGGCAGGGGGGGTCTGCGCTGATTGTTTATCAGCGCAGCGCCCCCTCAGATCACCACACTGGACCACCAGGGATCGCCACTAGGACCACCAGGGAAGGGGCAATATGTGGATGGCCAGGTATGTACCCCATGGCCATCCACATGTGCCCAGTGTGCCCAATCTGTGCCAATCAGTGCCCACAAATGGGCACTGATTGGCACCATTATGTTGCAGGGATGCCCAGCAATACCACCCTCAGGGGCATCACTGCAAATAACCAGTGTCATGAGTGCCACTCATCAGTGTCCATCAGTGCCACCTGTCAGTGCCCATCTGTGTCCATCAGTTCCCACCTATCAATGCCCATCCGTGCCCATCTGTGCCAACTATCAGTGCCACCCATAAGTAATCATCAATGCCACCTATGAGTGCCCATCAATGCCACCTATGGGTGCCCATCAGTGCCACCTATGAGTGCCCATCAGTGCCACCTATGAGTGCCCATCAGTGCCGCATACCAGTGCCACCTATCAGTGCCCATCAGTGCCACCTATCAGTTCCCATCAGTGCCGCCTATCAGTGCCCGTCATCAGTGCCCGTCAGTGCCACCTCATCAGTGCCACCTCATTGGTGCCACTTAATCAGTGCCCATCAGTGCCACCGTATCAGTGCCCGTCAGTGCAGCCATATCAGTGCCCATCATTGAAGAAGAAAACATACTTATTTACAAAAAGTTTTAACAGAAACAAAGAAAAACGTGTTTTTTTTTCAAAATGTTCGGTCTTTTTTTATTTGTTGCGCAAAAAATAAAAACCGCAGAGGTGATCAAATACCACCAAAAGAAAGCTCTATTTGTGGGAACAAAATGATAAAAAAATTGTTTGGGTACAGTGTAGCATGACCGCGCACTTGTCATTCAAATTGCGACAGCGCTGAAAGCTGAAAATTGGCCTGGGCGGGAAGGTGTCTAAGTGCCTGGTATTGAAGTAGTTAAATATTGTTCCTGTGGGTTCCCTTTGTATGCCTGTAAAGTAACGCATCTTTCCCGTGTTCATAACAGTATCACAGCAAAATGACATTTCTAAAAGAAAAAATGTAATTTAAAACTGCTTGCGGCTGTATTGTTGGGTTCCGGCAATATAGATAAAAATCATTGAAAAAAAACGGCATGGGTTCCCCCCCAAAATCCATACCAGACCCTTATCCGAGCACGCAACCTGGTGGGCTGCAGGAAAAGAAGGGGGACGAGAGAGCGCCCCCCCTCTCCTGATCTGTACCAGGCCACATGCCCTCAACATGGGGAGGGTGCTTTGGGGACAAGGGCCTCTTCCCCACAACCCTTGTTCGGTGGTTGTATGGGTCTGCTGGTGGGGGGCTTATCGGAATCTGGAAGACCCCTTTAACAAGGGGGGCCCCCAGATCTTGCCCCACTTATGTGAATGGGTATCGGGTACATTGTACCCCTACTTATTCACAAAAAAGTGTCAAAAAAGTAAAAATGACGTGACTTCCGTGTTTTTGCTTGGACAGCTGTTATATAGGCAAGGGCAGGGCCACCCGGTGATGTAACTGGGTGACCACGCCCCTTCTGACATCATTTAACATCACGTGATGTCAGAGGAGGCTGAGTCACACATTTACATCACCGGTTGGCCCGGCCCTCAGCTATATTACAGCTGTCATCGCAAAAAGGCTATAAAGGCTATACAAATGTATATTGCCGGGATCCGACAATACATTACAGCCGCGAGCAGTTTTAAATGACATTTTTTCCTTTAGGAAAGTCATTTTGCTGCTCTCATTCATTACACTATGTACGTCTGCCGTGTAAGCAGCCTTACATAGTGTGGGTCGTGAACTTAGCCCCTTGAGCCACAATCATCCAAAGGCACCCTGCCTTTGGCCAATCATGGCTCTCACAGCAGAGCGCGCTGTGTTTGGCCAAAGAAAGCAGGTCAGGTGCATGCCTTGGCCAATAAGCAGCCGTCAATGCACTGCGATCTTGCAGTGCATTGACCATCTTGCAGTGCATTATAGGGCGTTCCGTGGGCACTCAAATTTCCCACGAATGCCCCATAATGTTCTAAATTTGGCAAAACTTATGTTCGACTCGAACATCGGGCTCATCCCTACTGTTCATCCTTGTACTTATGGGGACCCTTGTCCAACACTGCTCCCATCTGCACTAACTGCAAAGCTCTTCCCACAATGTTCATCAGTGCACCCCTCTACCAACACTGCCCACCCCTTCCCCCTCTGCACCCCTCTTCCAGCACTGTTCATCTTTTGCACCTCCAGGGCACTGTGCAATAAAATTTTCTAAATTTTGCAAAGTTACCATGATTACCGGATGCTATTAGCAGTTTACGGTTTGTGATTGATTTTGTCTACAATTGCCTTATTGTTTTCAGTAAAAGAGAGAGGCCCATAGTATAACCCCAAGGCAATAAACGGAGGGCCGGCATGACAGGGGTTAACGGGGGCTTAAGGTACAGGGAGTTAATGGTAGGAGGGGGCATTTCAGGTATTAGTTAGGGATGTTCAGAGTGGGTTATGGGGATGGGGTGGAGCTTTGGGGGGAAGTGAGTTGGGGACGGAAAAGTGGGTGGTCTTCAGTTGGAAGGGGAAGAGTGTGAAACAACTTCCCATCCTCCCGCCCTAAATTTTGGGAGGCATTTTCGTGTTTTGTTTAGGGGGACTTGAGCGTCCTAGGGAGTAGGTTGTGTCACTCGGCGGGGTGCAAGGTCCTTGTAGGTCATATGGGCACATAAAAGGTATGGTGTAGGGACCCGTCTGAGGTATGGCTCCCAGTTGGTGTATGGTTACCTGCTAATTGTCTCCGACTTGGTGGTTTCGCGACTGGAGGCCTTAGAAGTGACAAGCAGGTACAATTCTGGTTTTATGCCTATTGGGACCTAGGGCTCCATTTTCTTTAATAAACTTTATGTAATGTTTTGAAAGATTATTGGTATGTTGATTATTGGATATTTATATTTGGTTAATAAAACGGGTGCTATGGCCAATTTTCTCAAGCCATAGATAATACCATAGTCATGTGCGTTTTGTGGGATGTGGCCAAACTGAAATCTCAGAAGTAATCATTTTTTGTGTCATTTGAAAACCTCTCAATATCCTGCAGGGTTGAAGTTGAAGAGTACAAAAGCATCTTGGCGATAATGGAAGCTGTCTGGGAGATTAATAATTCCCCCAATATCCTGCCCAATGTGACCCTGGGTTATCATATATTCAGTACTTGTAATGATCCAATGAAATCTTTGGCATATGTCATAAGGATATTGTCTGGAGAAAAGAAAGCTCCTAACTATTACTGTAAGGGACGTGGAGAATTTGCTGGTTTTATTGGTGACAGCACTTTCCATACAAATTATGCCATGGCCCAGTTACTTAGTATGTATCGGTATACACAGGTAAGTGATCACTTCAATATACTATGAGTGTAACACTTGTGTTCAATAGATGGCTTAGTACAGTCTTGGTGGAATATTTTTAGTATTACTTTTCTTTAACCACTTCAGCTCCGGAAGATTTTACCCCCTTCCTGGCCAGAGCAATACAATGAATCCCGGCAATACATATAAAAATAATTTTTTAAAAAATGGCGTGTGTTCCACTCCCCAGGCCCTTCAGGTCTGGTATGGATTTTAAGGGAAACCCAATGCCAAAATAAAAAAATGGCACGGGGGGTCTCCCCCAAAACCCACACCCATCTCTTATCCGAGCATGCAACCTGGCAGGCCACAGGAAAGGGGGGTGAGAGAGCACCCCCCAACTGAACCATACCAGGTCACATGCCCTCAACATGGACAGGGTGCTTTGGGGTCCCCCAAAACAACTTGTCCCCATGTTGATGGGGACAAGGGCCTTATCACCACAACCCTTGACCGGTGGTTGTGGGGGTCTGCAGGTGGGGGGTTTATCGGAAACAAGGGGCCCCCAGATTCAAGCCCCCCATGTGAATGGGTATTTTTGTAATAAAGGAATTGTCAAAAACCTGTCATTTTTAATTTTTTTACACTTTTTTGGGTGGATGAGTAGGGGTACAATGTACCAGATACCCATTCACATAGGGGGGGGGATCTGTTGGCTCCCTTGTTAAAGGGGGCTTCCAGATTCCAAAAAGCCTCCCACCCACAGACCCCCACAACCACCGAGCAAGGGTTTTGGGGATGAGTGTAAGAGTCCAGGGCTTACTATGCATGCACTAATGGCACGTTGCCGCAAGAGAAAATCCATGCCAACTGAGCATGCGCCAAAGACGTTCCAGGTCGCCAGCCTGCACCTGCACAGAAGACTTGATGGAAAAAGGCAGGAAAATGCCCAGGAGGCGTACAATGTACCTGATACCCATTCACATAGGGGGGCCGGGATCTGTTGGCTCCCTTGTAAAAGGGTTATTCCATATTCCAAAAAGCCCCCAGCCCGTAGACCCCCACAACCACCGAGCAAGGGTTTTGGGGATGAGTGTAAGAGTCCAGGGCTTACTACGCATGCACCAATGGCGCGTTGCCGCAAGAGGAAATCCGTGCCAACTGAGCATGCGCCAAAGACATCTCAGTGCGCCAGCCTGCACCTGCGCAGAAGACTTGATGGAAAAAGGCAGGAAATGCCCAGGAGGTGCACAGGAAGTAACCTCAACCTGATGGAAAAATCCCGGAAAATGCCCAGGAGGCGCACAGGAAGTGACCTCAAACTTCCCTATATAAGCCCAGCCCAGACAATGCCAAATTGGATTATCTTCAGCCCCCCCTTGTTCCTGTGCTAGTGTGTAATCTGTCTGAACTTGTTGTGACCTGGAAACCTATTTGACTACTCTTGATTGCTGCTAGACCTCAAATTTGTACCTTGACCATTCTTTTTTTTTTTCCATAAAGATTTTATTGTATAGAAAAAAATATATCACATACAGAAATCGTACATAGAATCTTGTACAATCGTCATTTAGCTTAAAGAACAAACAACATTGGATTCATACGTTTTCCAACAAAATGTTAGTAGGAGGTTGATCTGGAGAGAGATTCATGTTAATGTTGGGAGCAAAAGCGTGAAACTTCTCAACAGGGTGTTATATTCCAGTGCCGAACTCCCCCCACTCACATCATCATTCGGCGAGTATTAAGGGGAGAGCCGAGCATCGGGCCAGTCCCGGGTAAGGGCTCAGGAAACGTCGAGACCCCTCCGGGCACAAATGTTAAATGTCTCGAAGTTCCCAGATCGACAAGTGGGTGCCCTCATCTTAGGGCCTAGTATACATGAGACCACTGTACAATGGTTGCAAACCAAAGAAAGGAGAATAGGATAGTCTAAAAAGTAAAGAGAGGAGGAAAGGAGAAGAGAAAAGGGAAAGGGGGTAGAGAGGAAGGGGGAAGAGAGAAGAGGGAGAAAAGAAGAAGAAAAAGGGAAAAAAAAAAAGAGGGAAAAGAAAGGGGGGGGGGGAAATACTCAAGAGAAAAAGAGAGGGGTACTTTGAAGTGAAAGAGTAAAATAGTAAAGAGGGGACAAGAAGATAAAGTGGGTAGACCCCCAGGACTGTAGATGTGGGAGCCTAGAGTGATTCATGGGTTAAAGAGAGTCGTATTAGATAAGAAGGAAAGGGGAAAGGGTTTAGTGCGAGGAGTAAGGTGTATATTAAAGAAAAGAGGGGGTAGAGAGGGTAGCGTTTGGAAGTAAGGCAAGTGAAAATAGAAGAGGGTGGCTCCGGGGTGTAACCAAGTCCTCCCCCCCCAAACCCTACAGGGGAGGCACCAACAGGAGTGCCTTCCTGAATGAACACAGTTATGTTTGTGTGGAAGCTCGTGGAAGATATTGGCGGTATCCCTCAGTGGTCGTGAAGTGTATCCAACAGGACCATGTAGCCGTGAACTTCTGAGTCCTATCCTGAGAAACATGAATGAGCTCTTCCATGTCTTTCGTTTTGGAAATTCTTGCAAACCATTCACCGATTGATGGTACCGATGTCGATTGCCAGTGTTTAGGGACGCATTGTCTAGCAGCATTCACCAGATGCATCGCTAGGGATTTGAAGTAGTTTCGTTTGGATAATGAGGTATGGTGTAGAAGGTATTGGGCTGGGGTATAGTCAAGAGTAAATGTGGTAATTTGTGTTATTAATTTGTGGACCTCCTTCCAAAAAGGTTGGAGGATTGCGCAGTCCCACCATATATGGAGCATTGTACCCACTTCCACTCCACATAGCCAGCAAGTGTTGGGGATAGAGGATTTAAATTTGTGAAGTCTTGAGGGGGTTCTATACCACCTGGTAGCTATCTTATATCCGTTCTCTTGTGTAGTGACATTCAATGAACCTTTGTGTATGTACTCATGGACCTTATTCCATTCCTCACTAGTTAAGGGTGTCGAAAGGTCTCTGTTCCATGCACTCTGAGAAGGTGAGATAGTAGATGTCAAGGGGTCATTTAGCAAAGTGTACAAAAGAGAGATGAGATGTCTTTGTGGGATTTTACGGTGACACAGGGTTTCAAACTGAGTGAGCTGTTTAATCCCGTGGGTTTGATTGGCGTGGGATTCCAGAAAGTGTCTGATTTGCCTGTAAGTCCAGAAGGAAAATGCAGAGGTTTTGGATATTTCTATGAGTTTTTCATGGGGCATGATTTTCCCATCCTGATAGAAGTGCATGATTAGAACGTCTTCATGTGGCCATTCTTTCTGTAAAAAGTTGGTGTGTGAGCCTGGGGGGAAATCAGGATTTCCTCTCAAGGAAGTTAAGGGGCCCGGGATTGAGGCTAAGTTCCCCTTAAGTGAAGCCTTTTTGAATGCTAATAGGGACGGATAGATTAGTGGGTGTGTCATTATTGATTGTGGCCAGTGCTTAGGGGGTAACCATGGGATTAAGTGTAAAGGAAGATGTGACACAGCATTTTCCAGGGGAATCCAGGATTTCTTAAGGGAGTGGATATTCCAATCCGCTATCCTCGTGAGATGGCTTGCGCTATAGTAATTGTTCAGATCCGGCAGTCCTATTCCGCCCCTGGATTTGGATAAGGTGAGTCTAGAATATTTAATGTGGGGGGGGAATCTCTCCATAAAAATGTTGAGCAGATTTTTTGATATGTTGTAAAAAAGTTAGTTGGCAGGGCTATTGGTATTGTTTGTATGAGGTATAGAAGGCGCGGTAAGATAAGCATTTTAATCAGAGCTGCTCGCCCAAACCAGGAGACATTTAACGTCTTCCATTCCTTAAGGAAATTTTGGGCTTTAAGAAGAGCTACCTGGAAATTCAGTGTGTATAGATTTGATAAAATGGGTGGGATTTGTATTCCTAGGTAGGTGAGGGCGTTTTTTTGCCATTGAAACGGAAAGGATTCTTGACAGCTTGTCACTTCTTGGGGGGGTAGTGAGATATTCAGGGCCTGTGATTTAGTGTGGTTGATCTTTAAGTTGGATATTTTGTTAAAGAGATCAATTTCCTGTAGAAGATTTGGGAGCGAGACACGGGGTGCTTGTAGTGAGAGCAAAATGTCGTTGGCGAATGCCGCAACCTTGTACTCTCTCCCTTTTACCACAATGCCCCGAATATCAGGATTGTTTCTTAGTTTGTTGAGGAAGGGCTCTAAGGTGAGGATATAGAGAAGTGGTGATAGAGGGCATCCCTGACGTGTGCCATTCTTAACCGAGAAGGCGCCCGACAGGAGGCCGTTGACTCTAACTGCAGCGGAGGGACCAGAATACAGGGCCATAATAGAGGAAAGCATACGGTTTCCGATCCCAATCGCCGAGAGAGTTTCGTGCATGTAGTCCCAGGCCACCCTGTCAAACGCCTTCTCGGCGTCTAGGGAGAGAAGAAAACCCTGTGTTTTAGTGGCCGTAATCCAGTGGTGTAAGTTTAACGTGCGGATTATGTTGTCTCGGGCTTCTCTGCCCGGGACAAACCCTACCTGGTCCAGGGATATAAGGTTTGGTATTAAGGGGAGTAGTCTAGTAGCAAGGATTTTTGCATACGATTTGATGTCTACGTTTAATAGGGATATTGGCCTGTAGTTCGCGACTGATGAAGGGTCTTTACCCTCTTTTGGTATGACCGTGATATGAGCCATTAGCATTCTGGAAGGATCAAATTGGGCATCAGCTAATGTGTTAAATGTAGCTAAGAGTGTAGGGGAAAGGATGTCTGAAAATGTTTTATAGTATTGGAGAGTGTATCCGTCGGGACCAGGGCTTTTGCCAAGTTTCATTTGTTTAATTGCCACAGCAATTTCATTTAAAGATATGGGTTTATCAAGTTCTAGTTTAAGTTGGGGCGATATAGGCTTGGGGCTATATTTGGAGAGGAAGGATTTAATGAGGTCAGAGCGGGTTTTCTGTGCGTTTTGAGACCTTTGATCAGGACATAAGTTATATAGTTTTGAGTAAAAAGTCTCAAATTCTCTAGCTATTTCCTCGTTCTTGACCAGGAGATCCCCCTTGGAATTTAGTAAATGATGTATTCTGGTAGAAGTTTTAGCAGATTGGACCGAACGTGCCAGCAAGCGGCCACATTTGTTCCCTTGCTCGTAAAAGATCCTCTGGGAGAGGATGTAGCGTCTGCTAGAGCGTCTGTCCAGTTCTATTTTTAAAAGAGCGCGTGCGTGAGATAGTTCTTGTAAGGTGGCGACTGCCTGTGTCTGTTTGTGTGCTCTTTCCAGGGATTTAATTGTTCCGATAAGTGAGTTAATAAGTTCTTGGTTCAGTTTTTTGGTTTTAGCTGCCAGTGCCATCAGCTCCCCCCGGACCACACACTTATGAGCCTCCCATAGGGAGATAGGAGATATTTCAGGTGACGAATTCTCAGCAAAGTAGTTGAGGATGCATGTGCGTATGTGATCTAGGGAGACCGGATCCCCCAGCAGTGAAGGGTTAAATCGCCATACTTTAGTTCGAGGGTGGATTTCGGGGAAGGCTAGAGTGACCGTGATGGGGTGATGGTCTGATAGAAACATGGGTTCTATCGTGGACTGATTTAAAAATGAGAGATCGGATTGGGAGAGGAAAAAATAGTCGATTCTAGAATACTTTTGGTGTGGGGCAGAGAAAAATGTGTAATCTTTTACTGTGGGTGATAATGTGCGCCATGTGTCATGAAGGGTCAGGTTTTGCAATTGGGTTTTGATCTGACGTAGGGCCTTGTATGTTAGGGCAGAAGAGCCTGATGATGAATCCAATAGTGGATTTAGGGGTACATTGAAATCTCCTCCAAGGAGAACTAATCCTTCCTGGAAGGTTGTCAGTCGGTCGCAGATGTCTCTAAAGAAGGAGACTTGATGTTCATTGGGGCAGTAGACGTTTGCCAATGTTATTGGTTTATTTGCGTACTTCCCTTTGAGGAAGATATATCTACCCGCCGGGTCAATCAATGAGTCTGAGAGTAAAAAGTTTGCATGTTTGGAGATTAATATTGAGACACCTTTCGTTTTGGCATCTGGGTTAGTGGCATGGTGAGCTATACGATATGTGTTGTTGGCAAGTTTAGGTATTGTGTCGGAGCAGAAGTGGGTCTCTTGCAAAAAAATAAAATGGGCTTTGTGTTTAGAGAGAGATGTCAAGACCTGGGAGCGTTTCTCAGGAAGGTTAAGACCTTTCATGTTAAGGGATATACATTTTAGAGTTAATGAAAGATCGGGTAATGATTTCGATTGCATGGTTATGCACTTGTTTGCGTCTGGGGGTCAGGCCCCACCAAAGTGCAATTCGGTAAGTAGTGGTTGACAATGTGGGAGGGCTGTCAGGGGGGGGGCTGAACGGGGTTAGTAAACCCCCGGAGCCAAGGAGCCGAACAAGAGAGAGAGAAAATTAGCAAAGAGAGGGAGAAGAAAAAGGAGGGGGAAGAGAAGAGAAGAAAGGGAGAGGAGGGATACGGAGAAATAAAGCAGGAGTTGGTTTAGAGTGTAGGGAACAAAAAAGGAAGGAAACGAGAAAAGGAAGTGAGAAGGAGAGAAAAAAAGGAGTAAGTAGGGTAAGATAGGGCAAGGGAGAAGAGAGGAATCGAGTAGGGAAGATACACCAGAGGCGAGGTTTAGAAAATCTGCCTCGCCTGGGGGGAGAAAAAAAGAGTTCTGGAGTATCAGCTGGTGTCCTTAGGGACTTGCTGTGTGGGGGAGCGAGAAAAGACGGGGAACCTCGATCGGGTGTGGATCGGGGGACAGATCCGCCTCTCTGCTTAAGTGGAGAAATATAAGTTGAAGATTTGTAGTTTTGTGTTTATGTGGTTTTAAGGGGGAGTCCACTTAACATTATACTCTACTATAGAACCACCGGTGTCACAGTAAAGTAACCCGTGAATAGAAACATAAGGCAATCCTCAGGAAAACATAAACCTAATACATCATAGTAGAAATAGCCTATAAGCTGTATCCCTTACCGAGTCAGCCATGTATTGAGCTTATCCAACATGGGGGAGAAAATAACAGTGTAATTCCCCTAGAACAGATACAAAAATAATAACAAGAACACTGATAACCGCTATCCGATGCACATTGTGGGAGATATATCAAACATAAGCTTTTCCTGCTAGACGGAAAGCTAATCACTATCTTTAGAGGTGAAAACTAAGATGGCAGTTCTCGTGAGGGGGGACAAAGATGAGGGTGAGGAAGGGGAAGGCTGGATGGATGGGGGGAACAGATGCAGGGGGCGTTGGGAGGAAGAGGGAAGGAAGGGAGGAGGGAGGAAGAGGGAAGGAAGGGAGGAGGGAGGGGGAGGATGGAGGGTGGGGGATAGGGGATACTAAAAAGAAAAAAGAAAAATTATTATCCACGTTTGTACAGAAGGGTCATAATGCGCGATAATGAGGTTGTGAGGTTATGGCTTGTTAGATACCCCCTCTGGGGGACCCATTCACCTGGTAGAGCGCATTGTATGTGATCTAGTTCCTGTGATAGGTGGATAGCTCACTGAGGACCAGGGACGTCCGGGTTAGTGGAAACTCTCCTACCCACTACAAGTGTAGGTTGCGTGGGAAGTGGTTAAAGTTAAAGTAAGAAGGTGGAACCCCCCTGAGTGGCTCTTTGGATCGGGTAAGGACCCCGTCCCTGGTGGTCAGGATAGCCATGAGTTTACCTTTGCTAAATACATAAAATTGTTTACCTTAAAGATATCGCTCTTTAAACATTGTTTTTAACTGTTAATGATATACATGCTTTATCTTCTTTTGTGGATAAGGAAGAAATACTTAACCATATCTTACGGAGGGAGAGGGAAGGCAGATCTTATTCTGTTCTGTGAGAGATTCAAGTTAGGTGATTTTGGGGTGTGTACATTTGTGAAAAAGATCGGTAAGGTCTGCTGTTCCTCAACCCCCGGCAAGAATATTTAAGGCCTAAAAAAAAAAAAATTAGTAATATAAGTATAAAGACTAGGCACATAAAAAAAAAAAAAAAAAAAAAAAAGGGGGGATTTAAAGATCTGATCTTTCGAGTCCTGAATGTTATTTTCCAGAGGGAGACTTGACCAGTTTGTGAGATGTGGGGAAGTTCCTGTGTATCATAAGAAGGAAAAGTCGGGTAGGGGCGAGTCGGGTGAGGATGAGAAGTGCCAGGGGATAACAAGTGGCTGCATTCCTGATGTATAGCTTAGAGCGCGGTAGAAGATGAGGGGGGAGTGTTCATCGGGGGTTAAGTCAGAAACTCACTGCTGTTGCGGCATGGCTGAGCGGGCGACGTCAATCCTCCGGATGATTGCGTCCCGGGGGGGACACCGGAGCGCGAGCAGGGCTTCGTTGGTAGAGATCTCGACGAGATGAGTGTGCTTTCGGGGATGCCGATCCTGCCTTGCGTCTGCGTGATCTCTGGCGCGGTGCTTTCGGAGATGGGTTGAGGGTAACCGGATGCCATGGTTCCGAGGGGAAGAAGAGGTCATACCATTCCGGAAGCTCGATCCGTGGGATATCGAGTTGATCGCAGAAGTTCTTCAGATCCTCTGGTGTGCGGAGAATGGCAGAGCGTCCCCTGGTGGACGCAGTTAGGGCAAAGGGAAATTTCCAGCGATACTGGATGTTCCTAGCGCGTAGTGCATCCAATAAAGGTCTTAGGGCTCTTCTGTTTTGTAGTGTAATCTGTGATAAGTCCTGGAAAAGCTTTACTTCGGTCCCATTAAAGATTACTCGGCCTCTTTCCCTGGCTTTCCGTAGGATTTCCTCTTTAAGGGGAAAGTTAACCAGACAACACACAATATCTCTGGGTGGTTCATTCTCCCTGGGCTGGGGGCGTAGAGCACGGTGGGCCCTCTCCATGTGGATGGGTGAGTCGGCAGGTCTTCCTATTAGATCATTGAATAGTGTACACAGGGTTTGCTGTACTGAATTTGGATCAATACTTTCAGGTATCCCCCTTACTCTTATGTTATGCCGTCGGCCGCGATTATCTAAGGTCCTCGACATGCCTATGGAGATCGAACATTTGGGAGAGTTGTGAGTCATAGGCAGATTGGACCTGGCGGATGGCTGCTGCGTGAGTCACGGTTGTTTGTTCTACCGTGTCAATGCGGTGTGCAATCGCCTGCATGTCCGACTTTAGGTCAGCAATAGCTGCCGTCACCGTGCTTTTAATGTCCGATGCTACTTTTTCCAGGTCGAACAGGTTTAGCATGTGTGCTCGTCCGGCATCGGTTGTGGGAGTGAGAGTACCCATGGTCTGCATGTCGGGCCGTTCAGTAGGAGAGGCCGGCGCCTGGGCCTGTGAGGCCGCGTGTGCGGACAGTCTTTGCGTGCGAAATATGTCAGGGATGTTTCTGCTGAGCTGCGTACCTGGATCTAATGTGATCCGAGACGTTGAGGAACTCCGGGTGGATCTGCTCATGCTGAATTCAAGATGTGGGCTCCCCGTCAAGCTAAGATCTGTCCCCGGATCGCAGGAGCTCTTGGCTTATGCTGCCATCTCGGTCTCCGTCCAGGCCACGCCCCCCTTGACCATTCTACTTCTTTGCCCCTTTTGTTATCAGCTGCCAGATTGGAACCGACCCCAGCTTGGATCTCGACCATTCTTCTTCTGATTAACCCTTTTATACTTTGCTGCCCAACTGGACTTGACCTCGGCACGGATCTTGGGCTAAGGCTTGCACGGCACCCATGTCACTCGGTGTCCACCAAGTCTCTGTCTCCATCTCCAGAGGCTTCAAGGACCCAAGGTACAAGGGAGGCCTCCCCACTACTTCGGTCTCACATCAGGTATGTGGCCCTCCTGACGATGAGGCCATTGTCCCCATCAACATGGGGACAAGGTGTTTTGGGGCGGACCCCAAAGCACCCTCCCTATGTTGAGGGCATGTGGCCTGGTATGGTTCAGGGGGTGGGGGCGTTTGCTCGTCACCCCCTTTTCCTGCCAGGTTGCATGCTCAGAAAGGGTCTGGTATGGATTTTGGGGGGGGACAACCACGCCAATTTTTTTCAATGTTTTTTATCTATATTGCTGGGATCCGGCAATACACTACAGCCGCAAGCAGTTTTAAATGACTTTTTTTTAGAAATGTCATTTTGCTGTGGTACTGTTATGAACATGGGAAAGATCTTGCATTTTACAGGCAGACTAAGGGGACCCCACAGGCACAGATCTTATTTAGGAATATTTAATTTTTATTCTTTCACTTTAAGCATTATTAAAATCACTGCTGAAAAACGACCATTTTAAAAACTCGTCTTTGTATTGATACATGTCCCCTGGGGCAGGACCCAGGTCCCCAAACACTTTTTATGGCAATAACTTGCATATAAGCCTTTAAAATGAGCACTTTTGTTTTTTCATGTTCGTGTCCCATAGACTTTAATCGTGTTTGCATGTTCACACAAATTTTTGTCTGTTCACATATTCTGCTGCGAACCGAACCAGGGGTGTTTGGCTAATCCCTAGTTCTTAGAGAAGTCCTCTGGTGTTTGGGATCTGATGCCCAGAATATTGGCTCAACCATCAGGAGCTGTAAGGACTAAACTCATCGATTTTAACGGTTTCAAAAAGCAGTTACATTCTTGGCATGCCGGGAATGCTAACTGTCACATTCGCTTGTGCTCTAACCAAACTGTCAAACTATCAAATGGCTGGTGTCATAGCTGATTACATGTGCAGCACCATGGCAGATTAAGGCTAAGATGGCAGCTTCTTTGGCTGAAAAGTATAGGAGGGTTTAATTCAGCTTTAAAGGGTCGTTCCCACCATACATGCATGAAAACTGATGGGAAAATATGCAGATTTAACTTGCAGAGACATCAGTTCTCATGTGCATTTGTTATACACCTCCAGTGTCATTGCTTCCTCTAACCTGTCCAACAATCACTGTCTGCCATTTTATCCCCCTCATTAGGGATGAGCCGAACACCCCCCGGTTCGGTTCGCACCAGAACCCGCGAACGGACCGCAAGTTCGCACGAACGTTAGAACCCCATTGACGTCTATGGGACTCGAACGTTCGAAATCAAAAGTGCTCATTTTAAAGGCTAATTTGCATGGTATTGTCCTAAAAAGGGTGTGGGGACCCGGGTCCTACCCCAGGGGACATGTATCAATGCAAAAAAAACTTTTAAAAACGGCCGTTTTTTCGGGAGCAGTGATTTTAATGATGCTTAAAGTAAAAAAAAAAAAGTGAAATATTCCTTTAAATATCGTACCTGGGGGGTGTCTATAGTATGCCTGTAAAGTGACGCGTGTTTCCCATGTTTAGAACAGTCCCTGCACCAAATGTCATTTTTAAAGGAAAAAATCTCATTTAAAACTGCTTGCGGGTTTAATGTCATGTCGGGTCCTGGCAATATGGATGAAAATCAGTGAGACAAACGGCATGGGTACCCCCCAGTCCATTACCAGGCCCTTTGGGTCTTGTATGGATATTAAGGGGAACCCCGCACCCAAATTAAAATAAGGAAAGGTCCCTATATACTCTGAACAGCAGTATACAGGCGGTGCAAACAAGACAGGGACTGTAGGTTTGTTGTTAAGTAGAATCTGTTTGTAATTTTGAACATTTTTAACGTGTTTAGCTCCAGCCAAAAAATCTTTTCTAAGCTTTTTGGAAAACATAGGGAAGGGTTATCACCCCTGTGACATTTGTTTTGCGTCTTTCCTCCTCTTCAGAAGATTTCACCTCACTTTTTTGTCCCAATGAAAAATGTTTTTTGAAAATTTGGGTTTTTTTGTGGAACAAGGATTGGAAAGCATCAGTGGAAAGGAGAAATTGTTTTCCCATATTAACTCTTACATGAGAGAATTTCCCTTCCTAGGGGTAGATTTCATCTCACTTCCTGTTGTCTCCTTCCGTTTGCAAGTAGGAGTCGTTTGTAAGTTAGATGTTTGAAAGTAGGGTCCTGCCCTATATACTCAGCAGAAATTTGGGCCTTAGGTGTTGCTGTGGCCACAACACTGTAAGCCCTCACAGGGCCCTGCTGTGAAATATTAGATCAAGAATTGTAATTACACGCCCCTGTTGAACAGGAGCTGAAAAATTAGGCCTTAGGCACTGGTGCTGGTGCCACAACACTGCAACCCCTCACAGACACTCTAGTTGGAACGCAGGAACGAGCCCTGCTGCAAAGTATTGCATCAAAAATTGTAATTACACGCCCCTGTTAGACAGGGGCAGAAAAATTGGGCCTTAGGCACTGGTGCTGGTGCCACAACACTGCAACTACTCACAGACACTCTAGTTGGAATGCAGGAACGAGCCCTGCTGCAAAGTATTACATCAAAAATTGTAATTACACGCCCCTGTTAGACAGGGGCAGAAAAATTGGGCCTTAGGCACTGGTGCTAGTGCCACAACACTGCAACCCCTCACAGACACTCTAGTTGGAACGCAGGAACGAGCCCTGCTGCAAAGTATTGCATCAAAAATTGTAATTACACGCCCCTGTTAGACAGGGGCAGAAAAATTGGGCCTTAGGCACTGGTGCTGGTGCCACAACACTGCAACCCCTCACAGACACTCTAGTTGGAATGCAGGAACGAGCCCTGCTGCAAAGTATTACATCAAAAATTGTAATTACACGCCCCTGTTAGACAGGGGCAGAAAAATTGGGCCTTAGGCACTGGTGCTGGTGCCACAACACTGCAACCCCTCACAGACACTCTAGTTGGAATGCAGGAACGAGCCCTGCTGCAAAGTATTACATCAAAAATTGTAATTACACGCCCCTGTTAGACAGGGGCAGAAAAATTGGGCCTTAGGCACTGGTGCTGGTGCCACAACACTGCAACCCCTCACAGACACTCTAGTTGGAACGCAGGAACGAGCCCTGCTGCAAAGTATTGCATCAAAAATTGTAATTACACGCCCCTGTTAGACAGGGGCAGAAAAATTGGGCCTTGGGCACTGGTGCTGGTGCCACAACACTGCAACCCCTCACAGACACTCTAGTTGGAACGCAGGAACGAGCCCTGCTGCAAAGTATTGCATCAAAAATTGTAATTACACGCCCCTGTTAGACAGGGGCAGAAAAATTGGGCCTTAGGCACTGGTGCTGGTGCCACAACACTGCAACCCCTCACAGACACTCTAGTTGGAATGCAGGAACGAGCCCTGCTGCAAAGTATTACATCAAAAATTGTAATTACACGCCCCTGTTATACAGGGGCTGAAAAATTGTGCCTTAGGCACTGGTGGTGGCGCCCAGAACCAAAAATGTTCTTACAAGCTATCAGCGTGATGATTGAGGAGGAAGAGGATAATTACTCAGGGATAGTCACTCAGCATCAGCATAGGCAGTCTTTGAAGGGATCTGAAAAAAATTATTCAGTTACATCAGCATCAGGTGCTTGGTAGCTGGTGGTGATCCAAGACTGATTCATTTTTATGAAGGTCAGCCGATCGACCGAGTCAGTGGACAGACGCACCCTGTGATCGGTTACCACGCCTCCAGCAGCACTGAATGTGCGTTCCGAAAGAACGCTGGATGCAGGACAGGCCAGTAGCTCAATTGCATACTGTGCAAGCTCTGGCCAGTGATCCATCCTCAAGACCCAGTAACCCAGAGGATTTTCGGTGGGAAAGGTGTCCAAGTCTGATCTTGCCCCTAGGTATTCCTGCACCATGTAAAACAGACGCTGGCGATGGTTGCTGGAACCGATCATACCTTGGGGCTGCGGACCAAAAAATTGTCTGAACGCATCGGTCAGACGGCCACCTTCTCCACCGCTCCTTCTTTGACTGACCGAAGCCTCAGCAACACGTTGTCCAGAAACAGGAGTTTGTAACCTCCCAGTCTCTGGGAACGCGTTGCACAGACCTTTCTGCAAGGCCTCCCGAAGATGTTTCATCCTCTGCTCCCTCTGCGATGGCAAGATAAGGTCCGCAACCTTACCCTTGTAACGTGGATCAAGGAGGGTTGCCAGCCAGTATTGGTCCTTCTCCTTGATACCACGAATACGAGGATCCTTACGCAGGCTTTGCAGGATCAGGGAGGCCATGCAGCGTAGGTTTGCTGAGGCATTCGGTCCGGAGTCCTCTGGGTCACTAAGGACAACAACGTCCGCAGCCACCTCCTCCCAGCCACGTACAAGTCCATGTGTTCCTTGGGACTGATCCCTTAAAGACTGCTGATGCTGAGTGCCAGGCTCCACCTCCATACTGACACAATCTTCCTCCTCCTCCTCCTCCTCCTCCTCGTCCTCTTCCTGTGTGATCGGCGGGCACGCAGGAACACTGTCTGGATAAAGGGGGCCTTGAGAGCTAAGGAAGTCCTCCTCTTCCTGCCTCTGTTCTGCCTCAAGTGCCCTGTCCATTATTCCACGCAGCGTGTGCTCCAACAGGTGGACAAGGGGGACAGTGTCACTGATGCATGCACTGTCAGTGCTCACCATCCTCGTGGCCTCCTCGAATGGTGACAGGACAGTGCATGCATCCCTGATCATGGCCCACTGGCGTGGGGAAAAAAAACCAAGGTCCCCTGACCCTGTCCTGGTGCCATAGTCGCACAGGTACTCATTGATGGCCCTCTGCTGCGTGTGCAGCCGCTGCAGCATGGCCAATGTCGAGTTCCACCTGGTGGGCATGTCACAGATTAGGCGGTTCTTGGGCAGGAGAAAATAAATAAATCAGCGCAAATATGTAAAAAGTACACAGCAGCTGAACACCAGGGTCAACACAATCAAATCCCTCAATCAAAGTATATAAAATAAGGTGCAGCGCTCAAATAAATACAAAAGTAACAATAGCACAAATGGTCCCTCATAGGGACATGATAAACAGTCATATAAAGATTGAAGCACTATGGGTGTCCAAAAATGATAAAGTGAGTGTCCATCACACGTGACAGCATGCCAAAATATAGTGACTGATGAATGTGCCCAGCACCGGTGAATAAGATGGCCTCTCACCTGAATAACAGGCTAATAAAGCATTCCCAACAGGGGTCAATCAGCAGGAACTCTTTATCCAGGTAGAAATCATTCCATCCGGTAACCACTAAGGTAAGTACATCACGATGGCTCTGGACTGAGCTGTAGGTGAGGGTGACTCTCACAAAGCATATGTAATGCAAGAAAAGGACAAAATAGTGCTCTCTGTATGCCACAATTTATTAAAATGAAATAAAAAAGATTACACTTACAAATAAAGCACTTCACAAGTGCAGGATGAGCACAGCAAGCTAAATGGAAACACCGCCGTGTCGATACACGGAGTGGAGCATGCGCGGTAGCAGCGGGTGACGTCACGTCGTTACGTTCTGGACGCGTTGCATCCCAGTGGGCGGGGACTTCTTCAGCAGATGACGAGACGACGCGACTACGTGGGCACCCGCGCTATAAAGAGGTGAGTTACCATAGCTCCCATAGACGCTTCATAGCAGGAAGAGACCGGAAATGTCCCCTGGTAATGTAAACAGGGCAATCCGGAAACCACTTTATTAAAGCTATTCGCTATGGATCACCCAAAAGATCAATTTGCTGATTGGCAAGTATATGCTAATCCAATAGGTATTTTACATAAAACCGTGTACGAAAACACGTAAAACCGCATTGGAGAATATTAAAACTTGTCGTTTTATTTAAAAGATATAATATATGTCAGAACAAACAAATTTTCTAAAAAAATTTTTTTTTAAAAAAAATTTTTTTCTTCTAAAAGAATTTTATTGTCAAACCGCTGCTACCAACTACTCCAAGGCAATAATGGCATTTCATAAATCAAAAGATTAAAAATTAACAACAATAATTTATCGATCAGAAATAAAGCAATTTGTATCGAACTCTACATTTAACCCTTCAGGGCACATTACTCTTGTCTCATATATCCAATAGGATTCTCTTTTACTAAGTTGTCTAATAAAGTTACCCCCCCGCCAGTGTTTATTTACCCTCTCAATGCCCCAGAACTTCAGACCCTTCGGATTTTGTTCATGAAAGGCCTTGAAATGTCTGGACACATTATGAGTTTTCAGGCCTTTTTTAATGTTGTTGACATGTTCAGCCAGTCTAACATGTAGTGGTCTTGAGGTTCTACCCACATACTGGAGTCCACAACTGCACTCCAGCATGTAGACCACTCCAACCGTGTCGCATGTGATCAATTGTTTGATCTCATACTCTTGGTTGGTGGCTGAAGCCAAAAACTTCTTTCTTTTTTTGACGTTCCCTTTGGCATGCTTACAAGGTACACACCTACCGCAGGCATAGAAACCTCCCAAAAAGGAAAAAAGCCTATCTGACACAGGAACGGGCGGATCAAGAACTCCAGGGGCCAATCTGTCCCTTAATGTGGGGGCTTTTTTATATATAAATTGAGGCCTGTCAGGAAGTACAGGGCCCAAAATTTTATCCTGTTTCAGTATAGCCCAGTTTTTTTGAATTATTCTCTCGAACTTACGGTATTGGACATTGTAGTCCAACACCATTTTAAAATTGTGGTTATCGTTAGTATGTGCCTTCGCAGATCCAACTATAAGTTCTTTCCTATCTAAGGACATCACTCTGGATACTTCTTCATCGAGGGTGGATCTTTTATAACCCTTTTGTTCAAACCTCGAAGAAAGGACTCGAGATTGATTAACAAAATCATCCAGAGTGGTGCAATTACGGCGCAACCTAATAAATTGTCCCCTGGGGATGTTGCACAGCCAGGAGCTGTGATGACAACTCCCCAGGGGGATATATGAGTTACGATCTGTTGGCTTAAAATAGTTAGTGAGAATAAACTGGTCACGCTCAATACTAATGGATAAGTCTAAGAACACAACTTTTTCTGAACTAATGGTCCATGTTAGAGATATATTCTTTGTGTTATTATTAAGTGATTCAATAAAATCTTCTAATCTGGATCTATCACCATTCCAAACGAGGATAAGATCGTCTATGAATCTCCTATAACACACTAACTCAGGGGGGCGATGGAGGAACACTGCCTCATCCTCCCAGTGGGACATAAAAATATTAGCCACACTGGGGGCGAAGCGAGCCCCCATAGCAACACCCCTGGTCTGTAAGTAAAATTCTCTATTGTACCAGAAATAGTTCTTTGTAAGACAAAAATCAAGGCAGCTTAGAAGAAACTCCTGATGTCCACCAGATAGAGAAGATGTAGTCAATGCCCATTCTACCGAAGCCATAGCATCCTGATGGCCAATGATGGTGTACAGGGAACTTACATCCGCTGTAACTAAAAAGGTGGATGAGGAGCATTTCAAGGTGTCTAAAATTTGTATGATATGTTTTGTGTCCTTCAAAAAAGCTGGAGTTTGCATAACTAAAGGTTGTAAAAAGAAATCAATGTATTGTCCCAGTCGTGCAGTAACAGAATCGATCCCATTAACAATGGGTCGCCCTGGAGGTCTAACAGCATCTTTATGTATTTTTGGTAGAAAATAGATGACTGGTGTTCTGCAGAATAAGGGATCTAAATACAAAGCTTCCTTTTTGTTGAGAATCCTTCTGTCTTTACCATCTTCAATGATATTATGCAATTCATCCTTAAAGGAAAGCATAGGATCCCTATTCAGAATCTGATAAGTATCCTGGTCCGATAATAAACGACTCATTTCATCTTGGTAGTATTCTTTACTGAGAATAACTAACCCACCGCCCTTATCCGCAGGGCGGATAACGATATCTTTACGATCCGTCAGGGATTTTATACCCCGCTTAATAGACAGTGGGTCGGATACTCTCTTAACCTGTAATTTCTCTAAGTCATTAGAAACCATATTTTTGAAGACTTCCAAATGTTTGTTATCGGAAATCTGGGGATTGAAGGTGGACTTATTTCGAAGAGAAGAGTAATTCTGTGCCAATGGTTTAGATCCCTGAGAAGGGTGTGATAAAAAATATTTTTTCATATTGAGAGTTCGTACGAATTTTTGAATGTTGACATAAGTATTAAACTTATTAAGATTTTTTATAGGGGCGAATTTAAGACCTCTGTCAAGGACCTTAATTTCATCTTCATTCAAAACAGCATGACTGAGGTTATAAATTCCTTTACCGGTTACGGTCTGGACTTTTTGTACTCGCTTCCCCCCTCTCCTTCCTCTCTTTGTTTTCGCTTTCGGGGGGGACCGGGATTTGGGGGTGTGTATGGTACAGGCTGTCTCCAATGTTCCCCTTGAGCTGATGGGTATTGCGGAGGGGGGTTCCTCTGTACCCCCCTTTGATCTAAAAAATCTTTGTGGTCATAGGGAGTATATTCAGTAAGTGGAGCATATCTATTTTGTGTGGGAATAGGTCTATCACGATATTGGTGAGAATATCCCCTGTCGTCGTATTCTCTCCTATCGTTTTGAAAAGAATACCCTTCCCGATGTGGGGGAGGATCATAATGATATGTCCCTCTGGGATGGGATTGGGAGCCCCCTCCCCTCCCTTTTCCTCTCATATTTTTCCTTTTTTTATTATTGAATTTCTTAAATCCATTATTAATGGGAGGAGCTAGAGGTTCATAGGGACGGGGGGAGTCATATTCATAAATAGGATTAGCACGAGGAGTATTCAAATGTGTAGCTCCAATATTGGATTGACCAATCTGAGTAGGTGGAACAGTATTCTCTAATGTCGGGGTATTTTGCCATTTAAAAATAACCCCTCCATTAAAGTCATCAAAGTCCCTAATGAATTTTTTCTTCTTTTTATTCTGAGATTCTAAGTCCCATTTCACAAGTTTATTTTTAAGATCTCCTGATAATCTCAGAAATTCATCACTATCCTTTAAGGATTCAATATTATGGGTGATTTCATTGAGTTTCTTCTAAGCTGCCTTGATTTTTGTCTTACAAAGAACTATTTCTGGTACAATAGAGAATTTTACTTACAGACCAGGGGTGTTGCTATGGGGGCTCGCTTCGCCCCCAGTGTGGCTAATATTTTTATGTCCCACTGGGAGGATGAGGCAGTGTTCCTCCATCGCCCCCCTGAGTTAGTGTGTTATAGGAGATTCATAGACGATCTTATCCTCGTTTGAAATGGTGATAGATCCAGATTAGAAGATTTTATTGAATCACTTAATAATAACACAAAGAATATATCTCTAACATGGACCATTAGTTCAGAAAAAGTTGTGTTCTTAGACTTATCCATTAGTATTGAGCGTGACCAGTTTATTCTCACTAACTATTTTAAGCCAACAGATCGTAACTCATATATCCCCCTGGGGAGTTGTCATCACAGCTCCTGGCTGTGCAACATCCCCAGGGGACAATTTATTAGGTTGCGCCGTAATTGCACCACTCTGGATGATTTTGTTAATCAATCTCGAGTCCTTTCTTCGAGGTTTGAACAAAAGGGTTATAAAAGATCCACCCTCGATGAAGAAGTATCCAGAGTGATGTCCTTAGATAGGAAAGAACTTATAGTTGGATCTGCGAAGGCACATACTAACGATAACCACAATTTTAAAATGGTGTTGGACTACAATGTCCAATACCGTAAGTTCGAGAGAATAATTAAAAAAAACTGGGCTATACTGAAACAGGATAAAATTTTGGGCCCTGTACTTCCTGACAGGCCTCAATTTATATATAAAAAAGCCCCCACATTAAGGGACAGATTGGCCCCTGGAGTTCTTGATCCACCCGTTCCTGTGTCAGATAGGCTTTTTTCCTTTTTGGGAGGTTTCTATGCCTGCGGTAGGTGTGTACCTTGTAAGCATGCCAAAGGGAACGTCAAAAAAAGAAAGAAGTTTTTGGCTTCAGCCACCAACCAAGAGTATGAGATCAAACAATTGATCACATGCGACACGGTTGGAGTGGTCTACATGCTGGAGTGCAGTTGTGGACTCCAGTATGTGGGTAGAACCTCAAGACCACTACATGTTAGACTGGCTGAACATGTCAACAACATTAAAAAAGGCCTGAAAACTCATAATGTGTCCAGACATTTCAAGGCCTTTCATGAACAAAATCCGAAGGGTCTGAAGTTCTGGGGCATTGAGAGGGTAAATAAACACTGGCGGGGGGGTAACTTTATTAGACAACTTAGTAAAAGAGAATCCTATTGGATATATGAGACAAGAGTAATGTGCCCTGAAGGGTTAAATGTAGAGTTCGATACAAATTGCTTTATTTCTGATCGATAAATTATTGTTGTTTTTTTGTAATCTTTTGATTTATGAAATGCCATTATTGCCTTGGAGTAGTTGGTAGCAGCGGTTTGACAATAAAATTCTTTTAGAAGAAAAATTTTTTTTTTAAAAAAAAATTTTTTTAGAAAATTTGTTTGTTCTGACATATATTATATCTTTTAAATAAAACGACAAGTTTTAATATTCTCCAATGCGGTTTTACGTGTTTTCGTACACGGTTTTATGTAAAATACCTATTGGATTAGCATATACTTGCCAATCAGCAAATTGATCTTTTGGGTGATCCATAGCGAATAGCTTTAATGAAGTGGTTTCCGGATTGCCCTGTTTACATTACCAGGGGACATTTCCGGTCTCTTCCTGCTATGAAGCGTCTATGGTAGCTATGGTAACTCACCTCTTTATAGCGCGGGTGCCCACGTAGTCGCGTCGTCTCGTCATCTGCTGAAGAAGTCCCCGCCCACTGGGATGCAACGCGTCCAGAACGTAACGACGTGACGTCACCCGCTGCTACCGCGCATGCTCCACTCCGTGTATCGACACGGCGGTGTTTCCATTTAGCTTGCTGTGCTCATCCTGCACTTGTGAAGTGCTTTATTTGTAAGTGTAATCTTTTTTATTTCATTTTAATAAATTGTGGCATACAGAGAGCACTATTTTGTCCTTTTCTTGCATTACATATGCTTTGTGAGAGTCACCCTCACCTACAGCTCAGCCCAGAGCCATCGTGATGTACTTACCTTAGTGGTTACCGGATGGAATGATTTCTACCTGGATAAAGAGTTCCTGCTGATTGACCCCTGTTGGGAATGCTTTATTAGCCTGTTATTCAGGTGAGAGGCCATCTTATTCACCGGTGCTGGGCACATTCATCAGTCACTATATTTTGGCATGCTGTCACGTGTGATGGACACTCACTTTATCATTTTTGGACACCCATAGTGCTTCAATCTTTATATGACTGTTTATCATGTCCCTATGAGGGACCATTTGTGCTATTGTTACTTTTGTATTTATTTGAGCGCTGCACCTTATTTTATATACTTTGGTTCTTGGACAGGTTAAACTCCTTTTGGAGGTCCGTCAGCCGAGCACTGGCATTATATGACCGGCGGAAATGCACACAGACTTTCCTGGCCTGCCTCAGGACATCCTGTAAGCCCGGGTACCTGCCCAAGAACCGCTGCACCACCAAGTTAAGGACGTGAGCCAAACAGGGCACATGGGTCAGTTGTCCCTGTCGGAGGGCAGAGAGGAGGTTGGTGCCATTGTCGCAAACCACCATTCCTGCCTTAAGTTGGCGTGGCGTCAACCACCTCTGAACCTGCCCCTGCAGAGCTGACAGAACCTCTGCCCCAGTGTGGCTCCTGTCCCCCAAGCACACCAGCTCAAGCACCGCATGGCATCTTTTGGCCTGCGTACTTGCGTAGCCCCTTGAACGCCTATGGAGCACCGCTGGTTCCGAGGAAGAGGCCATGGAGGAAGAAGAAGAGGAGGGGGTGGAGGAGAGAGGTGTGTCACAATCAGCATTTTGGAGGCGTGGTGGCGGAACAACCTCCAACACTACTGCACCTTGTCCTGCATCCTTCCCAGCTGCCAGCAGAGTCACCCAATGCGCCGTGAAACTTAAGTAACGTCCCTGTCCATGCCTGCTGGACCATGAGTCAGCGGTAATATGCACCTTACCGCTGACCGCCCTGTCCAGCGAGGCATGGACATTGCCTTCCACATGCCGGTAGAGAGCTGGAATCGCCTTCCGTGAGAAAAAGTGGCGTTTGGGTACCTGCCACTGAGGAACCGCACATTCCACAAACTCACGGAAGGGGGCAGAGTCTACCAACTGAAAAGGCAGCAGTTGAAGTGCTAGCAATTTTGCCAAGCTAGCATTCAACCGCTGGGCATGTGGATGGCTGGGAGCAAACTTCTTTCGGCGGTGCAGCAGCTGGGGCAGGGAAATTTGCCTGGTACAATCTGGCGTCGGTGTACCAAAAGCAGATTGCCCACAAGTACTTGGCTGTGACACACCTAATTCTACACCTTCATTCCTCTCACTGCAGGTCTCAGAGAGGACTGAAGGTCTAGTGGGGTTGGAAATCTCAGCTGATGAGGAGCAAGGAGAGATCCTCTTTGTTCTTTGGTGTGGGTCTTTTAGATATGCTTGCCAACGAACTGCATGGCAGGTCAACATATGTCTGGTCAAGCATGTGGTACCCAAGCGGGAGATGTTTTGGCCACGCGAGATACGCTTGAGACATATGTTGCAAATAGCAGCGGTGCGATCTGATGCACTCGTCTCAAAAAAGGCCCACACCAAAGAACTTTTTGAATAACGCGCAGAGACTGCAGCGCCCTGCACATGTGGAGCTTTGGGGTGTGATGCAGTCAATGTGCTGCCCTTAGGCTGGCCCCTGGAGGGCATCCTGCCTCGTTGGTGATGTGCCACCTCCTCCTCCTCCTCCTCCTCCTCTCTCCTATCAGGCACCCACGTTGAGTCAGTGACCTCATCATCCCCTCCCTCCTCATCACTGGAGCAAACCTGGCAGTATGCTGCAGCAGGGGGAGCATGACTGCCAGATTGCTGTCCTTCTTGGGCACCCCCTCTGTCCGTGCTCATGTTACTGCCTTCATCGAGCTCAGTATCATCATCAGAGCCTTCCAAACGCTGGGCATCCTCCTGGAGCATGTACCCAACACTGTGGTCAAACAGTTCGAGGGAATCCTCATGAGGACATGGTGGAGCTAGGGAAGGAGTCACTGATGACATTGAGCTGAGGGAAGAGGCCGCTGCTTTGCCAGACAAAGCACCCTGGGCATGGGTGAGAGAGGATGAGGAGGATGAGGACGGCTTGGTCATCCACTCGACCAAGTTTTCTGCATGTTGCGGCTCAACACGGCCAGCTGCCGAAAAAAAGGCCAAGCGTGTCCCATGGCCACGGGCTGATGAGGATGCACCGTCTCCACGACCAGCACTAGACACAGAGCCTGCTTGCCCTCTCTTATTGGCTTGTGACTGTCTGCCTCTCCTTCTTGGCCTTCCAGACATACTAATGGCCTGTAGCTGCACTAAGCTGGGATAGAACACCTGTAATTTTCTTCAGGTAGCTTTATATACTGTAACCAGACAAGCCTGCCTGTCAGTAGGAAGATAACAGGAACGGATCTAGCTGAACACTGTGAGCAGGACGCACTGCACTAAATGTAAATAGCAGGAACGGATCTAGCTGAACACTGTGAGCAGGACGCACTGACTGCACTAAATGTAAATAGCAGGAACAGATCTAGCTGAACACTGTGAGCAGGACGCACTGACTGCACTAAATGTAAATAGCAGGAACGGATCTAGCTGAACACTGTGAGCAGGACGCACTGCACTAAATGTAAATAGCAGGAACGGATCTAGCTGAACACTGTGAGCAGGACGCACTGCACTAAATGTAAATAGCAGGAACAGATCTAGCTGAACACTGTGAGCAGGACGCACTGCACTAAATGTAAATAGCAGGAACAGATCTAGCTGAACACTGTGAGCAGGACGCACTGCACTAAATGTAAATAGCAGGAACTGATCTAGCTGAACACTGTGAGCAGGACGCACTGCACTAAATGTAAATAGCAGGAACAGATCTAGCTGAACACTGTGAGCAGGACGCACTGCACTAAATGTAAATAGCAGGAACGGATCTAGCTGAACACTGTGAGCAGGACGCACTGCACTAAATGTAAATAGCAGGAACGGATCTAGCTGAACACTGTGAGCAGGACGCACTGACTGCACTAAATGTAAATAGCAGGAACAGATCTAGCTGAACACTGTGAGCAGGACGCACTGCACTAAATGTAAATAGCAGGAACGGATCTAGCTGAACACTGTGAGCAGGACGCACTGCACTAAATGTAAATAGCAGGAACGGATCTAGCTGAACACTGTGAGCAGGACGCACTGCACTAAATGTAAATAGCAGGAACAGATCTAGCTGAACACTGTGAGCAGGACGCACTGACTGCACTAAATGTAAATAGCAGGAACAAATCTAGCTGAACACTGTGAGCAGGACGCACTGAATGCACTAAATGTAAATAGCAGGAACGGATCTAGCTGAACACTGTGAGCAGGACGCACTGCACTAAATGTAAATAGCAGGAACAGATCTAGCCTAATCTAGCTCTCAAATCAAATGACACTGTCTGTCTCTCTCTCTATCAGCACACCGGAACACACTACACAGGGCCGCCGTGCAGGCGGCCTTATATAGTGTGGGGCGTGTACTAAATCCCCTGAGCCATAATTGGCCAAAGCCACCCTGGCTTTGGCCAATTACAGCTCTCTCTACTGACGGCGCTGTGATTGGCCAAGCATGCGGGTCATAGTGCATGCTTGGCCAATCACTGCGATGCCGCAGTGAATTATGGGCCGTGACGCGCCACATGAATTTGGCGCGAACGGCCCATAACGTTCGCAATTCGACGGACGGTCGAACAGCCGATGTTCGAGTCGAACATGGGTTCGACTCGAACACGAAGCTCATCCCTACCCCTCATCACCAACTGCCATTCTATCCTCAGCAATGTCTGCCATTCTGTCCCCACAATCACTGTCCGCCATTTTGTCTGCAACATCATTGTCCGCCATTCTGTCCCCACCATCAGTGACCCCTAGTCTGTCCACCACCATCACTGTCCTTCATTCTGTCCCCCTCATCACTGACCCCTATTCTGTCCACACCATCACTGTCTGCCATTCTGTCTCCCTCATCACTGTCCGCCATTCTGTCCCCACCATCACTGTCCGCCATTCTGTCACAACCATCACTGTCCGCCATTCTGTCACAATCATCACTGTCTGCCATTCTGTCACAATCATCACTGTCTGCCATTCTGTCCCCCTCATAACTGTCTGCCATTCTGTCCCCACCATCACTGTCCGCCATTCTGTCACAATCATCACTGTCTGCCATTCTGTCCCCCTCATCACTGTCCGCAATTCTATCCCCCTTATCACTGTCTGCAATTCTATCCCCACCATCACTGTCCGCCATTCTGTCCCCCTCATAACTGTCTGCCATTCTGTCCCCACCATCACTGTCCGCCATTCTGTCCTCATCACAGTCCGCCATTCTGTCCCTACCATCACTGTCCGCTATTTTGTCCCCACCATCACGTCTGCCATTCTGTCCCAACCACCACTGTCTGCCATTCTGTCACAATCATAACTGTCTGCAATTCTGTCCCCCTCATCAATTCTCCGCCATTCTCTCCCCATTATCACCGTCCGGCATTCTGCCCAACCATCACTGTCAACTAGAGATGAGCCGAACACCCCCCTGTTCGGTTCGCACCAGAACATGCTTTGTTCGAACACGCGAACACCGTTAAAGTCTATGGGACACGAACATGAATAATCCAAAGTGCTAATTTTAAAGGCTTATATGCAAGTTATTGTCATAAAAAGTGTTTGGGGACCCGGGTCCTGCCCCAGGGGACATGGATCAATGCAAAAAAAAGTTTTAAAAACGGCCGTTTTTTCAGGAGCAGTGATTTTAATAATGCTTAAAGTCAAACAATAAAAGTGTAATATCCCTTTAAATTTCATACCTGGGGGTGTCTATAGTATGCCTATAAAGGGGCGCATGTTTCCCGTGTTTAGAACAGTCTGACAGCAAAATGACATTTCGAAGGAAAAAACCCATTTAAAACTACTCGCGGCTATTGCATTGCCAGTCCGACAATACACATAGAAGATCATTGATAAAAACGGCATGGGAATTCCCCACAGGGGAACCCCGAACCAAAATTAAAAAAAAAAAATGAGGTGGGGGTCCCCCTAAATTCCATACCAGGCCCTTCAGGTCTGGTATGGATATTAAGGGGAACCCCGGCCAAAATTAAAAAAACAAATGACGTGGGGGTCCCCCTAAATTCCATACCAGACCCTTATCCGTGCACGCAACCTGGCAGGCCGCAGGAAAAGAGGAGGGGATGAGAGTGCGCCCCCCCTCCTGAACCGTACCAGGCCACATGCCCTCAACATTGGGAGGGTGCTTTGGGGTAGCCCCCCAAAACACCTTGTCCCCATGTTGATGAGGACAAGGGCCTCATCCCCACAACCCTGGCCGGTGGTTGTGGGGGTCTGCAGGCGGGGGGCTTATCGGAATCTGGAAGCCCCTTTTAACAAGGGGACCCCCAGATCCCGCCCTCCCCCCTGTGTGAAATGGTAAGGGGGTACTTGTACCCCTACCATTTCACTAAAAAACTATCAAAAATGTTAAAAATGACAATAAAAGAGACAGTTTTTGACAATTCCTTTATTTAAATGCTTCTTCTTTCTTCTATCTTCCTTCATCTTCTTCTTCTGGTTCTTCTGGCTCTTCTGGTTCTTCCTCCGGCGTTCTTGTCCAGCATCTCCTCCGCGGTGTCTTCTATCTTCTTCTCCTCGGGCCGCTCCACACCCATGGCATGGGGGGAGGCTCCCGCTCTTCTCTTCATCTTCTTCTCTTCTTCTTTTCTTCTCTTCTTCTCTTCTTCATGTTCTTCTCCGGCCCGCTCCGCATCCATGCTGGCATGGAGGGAGGCTCCCGCTGTGTGACGGCGTCTCCTCGTCTGACGGTTCTTAAATAACGGGGGCGTGTCCACCTGGTGACCCTCTGACGCACGGTTACTTGACGGGACTTCCCTGTGACGTCACGGGGAATGCCACAGGGAAGTCCCGTCATGTCCCATGAGCCCCGCCCCCCTTTATTTAAGAACCATCAGACAAGGAGATGCCGTCACACAGCGGGAGCCTCACTCCATGCCAGCATGGATGCGGAGCGGCCCGGAGAAGAAAAAGAAGAAGAGAAGAAAAGAAGAAGAGAAGATGAAGAAGAAGATGAAGAACATGAAGAGAAGAGCGGCAGCCTCCCCCCATGCCATGGGTGCGGAGTGGTCCGAGGAGAAGAAGATAGAAGACGCCACGGAGGAGATGCTGGACGAGAACGCCGGAGGAAGAACCAGAAGAACCAGAAGAAGAAGAAGATGAAGGAAGATAGAAGAAAGAAGAAGCATTTAAATAAAGGAATTGTCAAAAACTGTCTCTTGTCATTTTTAACATTTTGACAGTTTTTTAGTGAAATGGTAGGAGTAAGTACCCCCTTACCATTTTACACAGGAGGGGGCGGGATCTGGGGGTCCCCTTGTTAAAGGGGGCTTCCAGATTCCAATAAGCCCCCCGCCCGCAGACCCCCACAACCACCGGCCAGGGTTGTGGGGATGAGGCCCTTGTCCTCATCAACATGGGGACAAGGTGTTTTGGGGGGTTACCCCAAAGCACCCTCCCAATGTTGAGGGCATGTGGCCTGGTACGGTTCAGGGGGGGGGCGCACTCTCATCCTCCCCTCTTTTCCTGTGGCCTGCCAGGTTGCGTGCTCGGATAAGGGTCTGGTATGGACTTTTGGGGGGACCCCATGCCGTTTTTTTTTGGAGCGGGGTTCCCGTTAAAATCCATACCAGACCTGAAGAGTCTGGTATGGAATTTAGGGGGACCCCCACGTCATTTTTTAAAAAAATTTTGGCCAGGGTTCCCCTGAATATCCATACCAGAACTGAAGGGCCTGGTATGGAATTTAGGGGGACCCCCACGTTATTTTTTTTTTTTAATTTTGGTTCGGGGTTGCCCTGTGGGGAATTCCCATGCCGTTTTTATCAATGAACTTCTATGTGTATTGTCGGACCGGCAATGCAATAGCTGCGAGTAGTTTTAAATGGGTTTTTTCCTTCGAAATGTCATTTTGCTGTCAGACTGTTCTAAACACGGGAAACATGCGCCCCTTTACAGGCATACTATAGACACCCCCCAGCTACGAAATTTAAAGGGATATTACACTTTTATTGTTTGACTTTAAGCATTATTAAAATCACTGCTCCTGAAAAAACGTCTGTTTTTAAAACTTTTTTTTGCATTGATCCATGTCCCCTGGGGCAGGACTCAGGTCCCCAAACACTTTTTATGACAATAACTTGCATATAAGCCTTTAAAATTAGCACTTTTGATTTCTCCCATAGACTTTTAAAGGGTGTTCCGCGGCATTCGAATTTGCCGCAAACACCCCAAATTGTTCGCTGTTCAGCGAACTTGCGAACAGCCAATGTTCGAGTCGAACATGAGTTTGACTCAAACTCGAAGCTCATCCCTACTGTCAACCATTCTGTACAACAATCACTGTCTGCCATTTTATCCCCCTCATCACCAACCGCCATTCTATCCTCAGCAATGTCTGCCATTCTGTCCCCACAATCACTGTCCACCATTTTGTCTCCACCATCATTGTCCGCCATTCTGTCCCCACCATCAGTGTCCCCTATTCTGTCCACCACCATCACTGTCCTCCATTCTGTCCCCCTCATCACTGACCCCCATTCTGTGCCCCTCATCACTGACCCCCATTCTGTCCACACATCACTGTCTGCCATTCTGTCCCCCTCCTCCCTGTCAGTCATTCTGTCCCCACCATCACTGTCTGCCATTTTATCCCCAACATCATTGTCCGCCATTCTGTCCCCACCATCAGTGACCCCTAGTCTGTCCACACCATCACTGTCTGCCATTCTGTCCCCCTCATCACTGTCCACCATTCTGTCCCCATTATCAGTGTCCCCTAATCTGTCCCCCTCATCACTGACCCCCATTCTGTCCCCCTCATCACTGACCCCCATTCTGTCCACACCATTACTGTCTGCCATTCTGTCCCCCTCATCCCTGTCAGTCATTCTGTCCTCACCATCACTGTTTGCCATTCTGTCCCCCTCATCACTGTCTTCCATTCTGTCCACATCATCACTGTCCATCATTCTGTCCTCCTCATCACTGTCCACCATTCTATCCCTACCATCACTGTCCACCATTCTGTCCCCACCATCACTGTCCTCCATTCTGTCCCACCATCACTGTCCACCATTCTGTTCCCCCTCATCACTGTCCACCATTCTGTTCCCCCTCATCACTGTCCTTCATACTGTCCCCCTCATTACTGTAGCCCATTCTATCCTCCACCATCCCTGTCCATCATTCTGTCCTCCTCATCACTGTCCACCATTCTATCCCTACCATCACTGTCCACCATTCTGTCCCCACCATCACTGTCCTCCATTCTGTCCCCCCTCATCACTGTCCACCATTCTGCCCCCCCCTTATCACTGTCCACCATTCTGTTCCCCCTCATCACTGTCCACCATTCTGTTCCCCCTCATCACTGTCCACCATTCTGTTCCCCCTCATCACTGTCCGCCATTCTGTCCCCCTCATCACTGTCTTCCATTCTGTCCACATCATCACTGTCCATCATTCTGTCCTCCTCATCACTGTCCACCATTCTATCCCTACCATCACTGTCCACCATTCTGTCCCCACCATCACTGTCCTCCATTCTGTCCCCCCTCATCACTGTCCACCATTCTGCCCCCCCTTATCACTGTCCGCTATTCTGTCCCCCTCATTAGTGTATGTCATTCTGTCCCCCTTAACACTGTCCTCCATTTTTTCCTGCAGCAGCGCTGTCCACCCATCTGTCCCCACCATCACTGTCCACCTTTCTGTCCCCACCATCACTGTCCTTCATTCTGTCCCCTCATCATTGTCAGCCATTCTGTCCCCCTCACCACTGTACGCCATTATGTCCCCACCATCACTGTCCACCATTCTGTCCCCACCATCACTGTCCAATATTCCGTCCCCCACCATTAATGTCTGCCATTCTGTCCCCACCATCACTGTCCACTAGAGATGGGCCCGATGTGAGAGTCGAACGCAAGTTCGACTCGCACATCCGGTGCTCGTTTATTTGCAGAACAAACAAACATATGGGGTGTTCGCGGGACATTCGCCTGCCGACGAGTGCCCCATAATGCACTGCAAGATCACAGTGCATCGATGGCTGCTGATTGGCCAAAGCATGTATCTGACCTGTATGCTTTGGCCAATCCCAGCGTGATGTACAGCGAGAGCCATAATTGGCCAAAGACAGGGTGCCTTTGGCCAATCATGGCTCAGGGGCTAAGTCCATGCCCCATATTATATAAGTATGGCTGTGTATAGTGTGCATTAATGGAGAGAGTTTAGGCAAGTTAGTTGGTGGATTGAACGTGCAGTCTGTGTAGTGTATATAACGCAGAGTATATAGTGCAGTCAGTGTAGTGTATATGACGCAGAGTATATAGTGCAGTCAGTGTAGTGTATATAGCGCAGAGTATATAGTGCAGTCGGTGTAGTGTATATAACGCAGAGTATATAGTGCAGTCAGTGTAGTGTATATAATGCAGAGTATATAGTGCAGTCAGTGTAGTGTATATAACGCAGAGTATATAGTGCAGTCAGTGTAGTGTATATAACACAGTGCAGAGTATATAATACAGTGTATTGAAGTGCTTAAGGAGAACCCTATGACAGAATAAAGAAAAAAAATGGCATGGGGTCCCCCCCAAAAATCCATACCAGGCTCTTTGGGTCTGGTATAGGTTTTAAGGGGAACCTCATGCCACATTTTTTTAAAATGGCGTGGGGTCCTTCCATAATCCTTACCAAACCCTTATCCGAGCATGCAGCCTGGCAGGCCAGGATAGGGGGGGAACAACGAGTGCCCCCTTCTCTCCTGAACCATATTAGGCTGCTTGCCCTCAACATGGGAAGGGTACTTTGGGGTGCCCCCCAAAGTACCTTGTCCCCATGTTGATGGGGACAAGGGCCTCTTCCCAACAACCCTGGGCTGTGGTTTTCAGGGTCTGCAGGCAGAGGGCTTATCAGAATCTATTAGCTTCATTTAACAAGGGGGCCCCTAGATCCCGCCCCCCTATGTGAATGGGTATCGGGTACATCGTACCCCTACCCATTCATCAAAAAAGTGTCAAAAGGTAATGTAAATCCACTGTCAATCATGCCACCCGACGGACCCCAAAAAATAGCAAAAGTGGACTGCCGACTGCTCTCTCTTCACGTAACTGGATGGCCCCGCCCTTGCCTATATAAGAGCTGCCAAATCAAAGAAAGCGCATACGGCGGATAGCCTGCAACAGAGGAGGAGCGTTTTCCATTTTCTCTATTTTTCGGGTCCATCAGGCGGTGTGATTGAGGGTGGATTTACATTACGGGACACTTTTTATTTATTTTTTTATTTTTTTAATAAAGGATTTGTCAAAAACTGTCTCTCATGGTTTTTACTTTTTGACACTTTTTTGGTAAATGGGTAGGGGTATGATGTACCCGATAACCATTCACATGGGGGGCGGGGTCTAAGGGCCCCCTTTTTAAAGGGGGTTTCCAGATTCTGATCACCCCCCCACTCACAAACCCCGACAACCACAGCCCAGGGTTTTCGGGAAGAGGCCTTTGTCAAAATCATCAGCTGACAAGGTGCTTTAGGCATGTGGCATGGTATGGTTCCAGAAACCATACCATGAAGAGACCGAGACAGAAGTACAGTTAAATCACACTTGTTTAATAATAAAATAATAATAAAAGTAAAAAGAACAAACATAGTCAAAAACATAGCCAAAGTTCAGTAACTGGAACGGATAGTCAGCCAGGCCAGAATTCAGGGATCAAAGTAGTGGAACAGCAAGCAGGATCTGGAGCCAGAAGGGATGTCAGCAAAGCCAGTCTTTAAACAGGAACACAGGAGAGTTTCTTGTGATGTGACCAAGGCGAAGGCAGAGCTTCTCTAGACTGGACAGCTTATGTAGGCAGGACTGACGAGCAGGATCATCAACAGCTGAGTAACTGTGGAGAGAGATGGGAGCTGGCAATTAGCCGACAGCTGAGTGGCCAGTTAAGAGAAGGAAGGGCTGATCCCAGCCCTGACACGGGGGGGGGGTGCTCGCTTGCCCCCCCATCCTGACCTGCCAGACTTCATGCTCGGATAAGGGTCTGTTATGGATTTTTGGGGGACCCTACACCAATTTATTTTTTATTTTTGGCATGGGGTTACCCTTAAATTTCAAACTAGATCCGAAGGGCCTGGTATTGACTGGGGGGGCCCTACACCATTTTCAATCTGTATTGCCAGGAGTCGGCAATACATTACAGCCGCAAGTAAGTTTAAATGACTTTTTTTCCTTTAGAAATGTAATAATTGCTGCGGCATGTTCTATACATTGAACAGATGCGCCACTTTACAGGCAGACTAAGGGGACCCCCAGGCACGATATTTAAATAAATATTTCACTTTTATTGTTTCATTTTAAATATCATTAAAATCACTGCTCCTTTAAAAACTATTGTTTTAAAAAAAATTTTTTTGCATAGATACATGTCCCCCAAGGCAGTACCCGGGTCCTCATACACTTTTTATGGCCATAACTTGCATATAAGCCTTTAAAATTAACACTTTTGATTTTTCATGTTCGTGTCCTATAGACTTTAATAGAGTTTGCATGTTCAGTAGAACTTTTTGCCTGTTCGAGATGTTTTGGTGCAAACAGAACCGGAGGGTGTTCGGCCCATCCCCATTGTCCACCATTCTGTCCCCACCATCACTGTCCACCATTCTGTCCCCCACCATTACTGTCTGCCATTCTGTCCCCAACATTACTGTAGACCATTCTGTCCCCCTCATCACTGTCTTCCATTCTGTCCCCACCATTACTGTTTGCCATTCTATCCCAACCATCACTGTCCGCCATTCTTTCCCCTACCATTACTGTCTGCAGTTCTATCACTGTGCACCATAGTTACATAGTTACATAGTTACATAGTTAGTAAGGTTGAATAAAGACACCAGTCCATCCAGTTCAACCTGAGTGAATGTGGGTCTACAACCCTGACCCTTGTCCCTAACCCTGAACATTGCACACTCACATCAGTCCCTACCCTCAATCCAAGGTCCCCATTCATATACTAGGGCCAATTTTGGACAGAAGCCAATTAACCTACCAGCATGTCTTTGGAGTGTGGGAGGAAACCGGAGTACCCGGAGGAAACCCACGCAGGCACAGGGAGAACATGCAAACTCCAGGCAGGTAGTGTGGTGGTTGGGATTCGAACCAGCGACCCTTTTTTACTGCTAGGCGAGAGTACTAACCACTGCACCACTGTGCAGCCCTCGAACCAGCAACCCTTTTTTTACTGCTAGGCGAGACTGCTAACCACTGCACCATTCTGTACCCCTCATCACTGACCACCATTCTGTCCCCCACTATCGCTGTCTACCATTCTGTCCTGCTCATCATTGTCCGCCATTCTGTCCTCCTCATTACTCTGTGTCATTCTGTCCCCACCATCACTGTCCGCCATTCTGTCCTCCACCACCACTGTCCGCCATTCTGTCTCCCACCATCACTGTCGGCCATTCTGTCCCCCAATATCACTGTCCGCCATTGTGTCCCCACCATCACTGTCCACCATTCTGTCTCCTTCATCACTCTCCGTCATTCTGTCCCCACCATAACTGTCCTCCATTCTGTCCCCACATCACTGTCTGCCATTCTGTTCCCCACCATCACTGTCCGCCATTCTGTCCCCCACCATCACTGTCGGCCATTCTGTCCCCCACCATCACTGTCCGCCATTCTGTCCCCACCATCACTGTCTGCCATTCTGTCCCCCACCATCACTGTATGCCATTCTGCTCCCCATCACTGAATGCCATCACTGCCCACCTTCTGTCTCTACCATCTCTGTCCATCATCTATGCCCCCCTCATAGCATACTTCTGCTCTGTTCCCCGCAATCATTGCCCTTCCAGCTTTAGAAACCCGAGGGGCAGCATTCCAGCCAGCAACCAACGTGAGGAGGAGAACAAGCTGTACACTCACAGAACAAAGCTCTGCATTCCCTCTTACTTCCTGTCACACCATCACTGTCTGCCTTTTCTGTCCTCCTCATCACTGCCCGCCATTCTGTCCCCTCATCACTGTCCGCCATTCTGTCCCCACCATCACTGTCCGCCATTTTGTCCGAACCATTTCTGTCCACCATTCTGTCCACCTCATCACAATGGTTTTCACAAAGCTCGATCTGAGAGGGGCCTACAATTTTGTGAGGATCAAGGAGGGCGACGATTGGAAAACTACATTTAATACTAGGATAGGACTTTACAAATACCTCATAATGCCTTTTGGTTTTTGCAAACCTCCTGCAATTTTTCGGGAAATCATCAACGATCTCCCCCAACATATGTTGTAGCAATGTGTGGTGGTTTATCTTGACGATATTCTCATATATTCTAAATCCCTAGAGTACCACCACACAGATGTCTCCCATGTGCTACAGAGACTGAGAGATGATAACCTGTATTGTGATATGGAGAAGTGTGAGTTCCATTGTGAACAGGTTACATTTTGGGACTAGGATAGTAGGTGCAGGATGTGGAGGTGAGGATGTGATGCGCCTCACAGAGGGAGGGGCCTGATCATGTTGCCGACAGAGCGCACGGGGAGATTCGGAGGAAGCCGCGGTGAGCCGCTGAGTGAGAGGCTGCTGTGAGCCGTTGATGAAGACCCAGCGCTCCCACAGAGACCAGCCGGAGACCCCCCATCCAGCCCGTGAGACAGGTGGACTACTGGACCGCAGTGGAATGGTGGAGAACTGAGGGTATATTTCCTCTCCTCCCGCCCGTCTCCCCCCTGCACACCATTCGATCGGAGCGTGGCTCCTGCTTAGCGTCACCATCAACTTTAATAGACACTTGTACAGGAGGTAGTGTGAGAAGCTAGACAACAGCCACAGCCACAGAAAGGACTCCCAGGAGCAGGGCCGATCCTAGGGTCACCGGCGCCTGGGTGCAGAAATATTTCTGGCGCCCCCACATGGGCGTGGTCATCTTACCAACTCCTCCCCTTTATAAATGTTTCTATGGCAACGACTCAAACACAGAGATGCTCCCCTAAGAAGTCTTTGTTACCCTAGGAATAGATCCTCCCCTGATCTTTTAACAATAAAAAAAATACAGGAAGAGCGTACACTAATGAGACCTGGAGGGGAGTCTCTCTGATGCACACAAAGAGGGCTTTTGTTAGAGAGTCTGTTAGAAAGAGCCCCCAGACATGATACAGGAGATGATCAGAGACTGTAGACATGATACAGGAGATGGTCAGAGACTGCAGACATGATACAGGAGATGGTCAGAGACTGCAGACATGATACAGGAGATGGTCAGAGACTGCAGATATGATACAGGAGATGGTCAGAGACTGCAGACATGATACAGGAGATGGTCAGAGACTGCAGACATGATACAGGAGATGGTCAGAGACTGCAGACATGATACAGGAGATGGTCAGAGACTGCAGACATGATACAGGAGATGGTCAGAGACTGCAGACATGATACGGGAGATGGTCAGAGACTGCAGACATGAAACAGGAGATGGTCAGAGACTGCAGACATGATACAGGAGATGGTCAGAGACTGCAGACATGATACAGAAGATGGTCAGAGACTGCAGACATAGTACAGGAGATGGTCAGAGACTGCAGACATAGTAAAGGAGATGGTCAGAGACTGCAGACATAATACAGGAGATGATCAGAGACTGCAGACATAGTACAGGAGATGGTCAGAGACTGCAGACATAGTACAGGAGATGGTCAGAGACTGCAGACATAGTACAGGAGATGGTCAGAGACTGCAGACATAGTACAGGAGATGATCAGAGACTGCAGACATAGTACAGGAGATGATCAGAGACTGCAGACATAGTACAGGAGATGGTCAGAGACTGCAGACATAGTACAGGAGATGCCCAGAGACTGCAGACATAGTACAGGAGATGGTCAGAGACTGTAGTTATGATACGATACAAGAGATGATCAGAGACTGCAGACATAGTACAGGAGATGATCAGAGACTGCAGACATAGTACAGGAGATGGTCAGAGACTGCAGACATAGTACAGGAGATGGTCAGAGACTGCAGACATAGTACAGGAGATGGTCAGAGACTGCAGACATAATACAGGAGATGATCAGAGACTGCAGACATAGTACAGGAGATGGTCAGAGACTGCAGGCATAGTACAAGAGATGGTCAGAGACTGTAGCCATAGTACAGGAAATGATCAGAGACTGCAGACATAGTACAGGAGATGCCCAGAGACTGCAGACATAGTACAGGAGATGGTCAGAGACTGCAGACATTGTCTGCAGTCTCTGGGCATCTCCTGTACTATGTCTGCAGTCTCTGACCATCTCCTGTACTATGTCTGCAGTCTCTGGGCATCTCCTGTACTATGTCTGCAGTCTCTGACCATCTCCTGTACTATGTCTGCAGTCTCTGATCATCTCCTGTATTATGTCTGCAGTCTCTGACCATCTCCTGTACTATGTCTGCAGTCTCTGACCATCTCCTGTACTATGTCTGCAGTCTCTGGGCATCTCCTGTACTTAGTACAGGAGATGATCAGGGACTGCAGGCATAGTACAAGAGATGGTTAGAGACTGTAGACATAGTACAGGAGATGATCAGAGACTGCAGACATAGTACAGGAGATGCCCAGAGACTGCAGACATAGTACAGGAGATGATCAGGGACTGCAGACATAGTATCGGAGATGATCAGAGACTGCAGACATAGTACAGGAGATGATCAGAGACTGCAGACATAGTACAGGAGATGATCAGAGACTGCAGACATAGTACAGGAGATGGTCAGAGACTGTAGTTATGATACAAGAGATGATCAGAGACTGCAGACATAGTACAGGAGATGCCCAGAGACTGCAGACATAGTACAGGAGATGATCAGAGACTGCAGACATAGTACAGGAGATGCCCAGAGACTGCAGACATAGTACAGGAGATGGTCAGAGACTGTAGTTATGATACAAGAGATGATCAGAGACTGCAGACATAGTACAGGAGATGATCAGAGACTGCAGACATAGTACAGGAGATGCCCAGAGACTGCAGACATAGTACAGGATATGGTCAGAGACTGCAGACATAGTACAGGAGATGATCAGGGACTGCAGACATAGTACAGGATATGGTCAGAGATTGCAGACATAGTACAGGAGATGATCAGGGACTGCAGACATAGTACCGGAGATGATCAGAGACTGCAGACATAGTACAGGAGATGGTCAGAGACTGCAGACATAGTACAGGATATGGTCAGAGACTGCAGACATAGTACAGGATATGGTCAGAGACTGTAGTTATGATACAAGAGATGATCAGAGACTGCAGACATAGTACAGGAGATGCCCAGAGACTGCAGACATAGTACAGGAGATGATCAGAGACTGCAGACATAGTCCAGGAGATGATCAGAGACTGCAGACATAGTACAGGAGATGTCAGAGACTGTAGTTATGATACAAGAGATGATCAGAGACTGCAGACATAGTACAGGAGATGATCAGAGACTGCAGACATAGTACAGGAGATGGTCAGAGACTGTAGTTATGATACAAGAGATGATCAGAGACTGCAGACATAGTACAGGAGATGATCAGAGACTGCAGACATAGTACAGGAGATGCCCAGAGACTGCAGACATAGTACAGGAGATGGTCAGAGACTGTAGTTATGATACAAGAGATGATCAGAGACTGCAGACATAGTACAGGAGATGATCAGAGACTGCAGACATAGTACAGGTGATGCCCAGAGACTGCAGACATAGTACAGGATATGGTCAGAGATTGCAGACATAGTACAGGAGATGATCAGAGACTGCAGACATAGTACAGGAGATGATCAGAGACTGCAGACATAGTACAGGAGATGATCAGAGACTGCAGACATAGTACAGGAGATGATCAGAGACTGCAGACATAGTACAGGAGATGCCCAGAGACTGCAGACATAGTACAGGAGATGGTCAGAGACTGCAGACATAGTACAGGAGATGGTCAGAGACTGCAGACATAGTACAGGAGATGCCCAGAGACTGCAGGCATAGTACAGGAGATGCCCAGAGACTGCAGGCATAGTACAAGAGATGGTCAGAGACTGTAGCCATAGTACAGGAAATGATCAGAGACTGCAGACATAGTACAGGAGATGCCCAGAGACTGCAGACATAGTACAGGAGATGGTCAGAGACTGTAGTTATGATACAATAGACGGTCAGAGACTGCAATCATAGAACAGGAGATGGTCAGAGACTGCAGACATAGTACAGGAGATAGCCAGAGACTGCAGACATAGTACAGGAGATGCCCAGAGACTGCAGACATAGTACAGGAGATGGTCAGAGACTGTAGTTATGATACAGGAGACAATCAGAGACTGCAATCATGGTGCAGGTGATGGTCAGAGACTGCAGACATAGTACAGGAGATGGTCAGAGACTGCAGACATAGTACAGGAGATGGTCAGAAACTGCAGACATAGTACAGGAGATGGTCAGAGACTGCAGACATAGTACAGGAGATGGTCAGAGACTGCAGACTTAGTACAGGAGATAGTCAGAGACTGCAGACTTAGTACAGGAGATGGTCAGAGACTGTAGTTATGATACAAGAGACGGTCAGAGACTGCAATCATAGAACAGGAGATGGTCAGAGACTGCAGACATAGTACAGGAGATAGCCAGAGACTGCAGACATACTACAGGAGATGGTCAGAGACTGCAGACATAGTACTGGAGATGCTCAGAGACTGCAGACATAATACAAGAGATGATCAGAGACTGCAGACATACTACAGGAGATGGTCAGAGACTGCAGACATAGTACAGGAGATGCTCAGAGACTGCAGACATAATACAAGAGATGGTCAGAGACTGCAGACATACTACAGGAGATGGTCAGAGACTGCAGACATACTACAGGAGATGGTCAGAGACTGCAGTTCCTATGGACACTAGTACATAATGGCCAATCGGCCCTCTCACCTGACCCAGCGATACAGCAACGGTTCCTCTGATCAGGAGTCAGCTCACTCTGACTCCGCTGGGTAGCACCCAGATCTGTATTCCTGCAAAGACTCCATTCCTTTCTCTGCCAGGGATGGCACCAGGCTGTGTGGCTTTCTCTCTGGTGGCGCAGGGCAGCGGGGTTCTCTCTCTGATGGTGTTCTCTCAGCACTGTCTTCTCCCTCTGGAGTCCTGGGTGTACTTCCCTGAAAGCTTTCCCGGGCTCCTGTCTCTCCCTTTCTTTCCCATTCACCTGAGCATGCTGTGTGGGCTCCAGTTTCTGTGTTACAGTGGGGCTGCCAGTCCTCGGGACTATATGTCCCACAATCCTCTTCTCTGCTCCTTTTTCTATACTGTTTCCTCCCTGGTTGATATGAAGGCGGGGGAAGAAACATTGTGGGCAGCTGTGCTGGCAAGCACCGCTCACTAGTACAGCAGCACGCAGGAGGAGAGGGAGGGGGGAAAGGAGAGGGAGGGGGGAAAGGAGAGGGAGGGGGAAAAGGAGAGCCCGCAGCTGCATTGGCTTCACTAGGGTTAGGGTCACCCCCCTTCCACCAACTATAGTCGCCCCTCAGTACAGACCCCCCTCCACTACATATAGACCCCCCTCCGTCAGTGCAGAACCCACACTAAGTATAAACCCCTCCCTCAGTACAGACCTTACCCAGTACAGATCCCCCTCAGGTAACCCCCCCTCTATTAGTACAGACCCCCCCAGGACAGATCTCCCTCTCCATTAGTACAGACCCCACAGGACAAACCACCCCTTCATTAGTACAGACCTCCCAGGACAGACCACCCCATTAGTACAGACCCCCCCTCCATTAGTACAGACCCCCCAGGAGAGACCCCCTCATTAGTACAGACCCCCTCTCCATTAGTACAGACCCCCCCTCCATTAGTACAGCCCCCCTCCATTAGTAAAGACCCCCCCTCAATTAGTACAGACCCCCCAGGACAGACCCCCTCTCCATTAGTACAGACCCCCCTCCATTAGTACAGACCCCCAGTACAGACCCCCCCATTAGGACAGACCCCCCCTCCATTAGTACAGACCCCATTAGTACAGACCCCACCACAGTACAGACCCCCCCCATTAGTACAGACCCCCCATTAGTACAGACCCCCCTCCATTAGTACAGACCCCCCAGTACAGACCCCCTCTCCATTAGTACAGACCCCCCTCCATTAGTACAGACCCCCCAGTACAGACCCCCCCCTCCATTAGTACAGACCCCCTCTCCATTAGTACAGACCCCCCAGGACAGACCCCCTCTCCATTAGTACAGACCCCCCTCCATTAGTACAGACCCCCCAGTACAGACCCCCCCTCCATTAGTACAGACCCCATTAGTACAGACCCCCTCTCCATTAGTACAGACCCCCCTCCATTAGTACAGACCCCATTAGTACAGACCCCCTCTCCATTAGTACAGACCCCCCAGGACAGACCCCCTCTCCATTAGTACAGACCCCCCCTCCATTAGTACAGACCCCATTAGTACAGATCCCCTCTCCATTAGTACAAACCCCCAGGACAGACCCCCCTCCATTAGTACAGACCCCCCTCCATTAGTACAGACCCCCTCTCTATTAGTACAGACCCCCCTCCATTAGTACAGACCCCCCAGGACAGACCCCCCTCCATTAGTACAGAACCCCCCCATTAGTACAGACCCCCCATTAGTACAGACCCCCCTCCATTAGTACAGAACCCCCCATTAGTACAGACCCCCTCCATTAGTACAGACTCCATTAGTACAGACCCCATTAGTACAGACCCCCGCTGGATTTGTACAGACCCCATTAGTACAGACCCCCTACATTAGTACAGACCCCATTAGTACAGACCCCCTCTGGATTAGTACAGACCCCCCATTAGTACAGCCCCCCCATTATTAGTACAGCCCCCCCATTATTAGTACAGCCCCCCTCCATTAGTACAGCCCCCCATTATTAGTACAGACCCCCATTATTAGTGCAGACCCCCCCCATTATTAGTACAGCCCCCCATTAGTACAGCCCCCCCTCCATTAGTACAGACCCCATTAGTACAGCCCCCCTCTATTAGTACAGTACAGCCCCCCTCCATTAGTACAGCCCCCCTCCATTAGTACAGCCCCCCCTCTATGAGTACAGCCCCCCTCCATTAGTACAGTACAACCCCCCTCCATTAGTACAGCCCCCCTCCATTAGTACAGCCCACCTCCATTAGTACAGTACAGCCCCCCTCCATTAGTACAGCCCCCCTCCATTAGTACAGCCCCCCTCCATTAGTACAGTACAGCCCCCCTCGCCCCCCCTCCATTAGTACAGTACAGCCCCCCCCCCTCCATTAGTACAGTACAGCCCCCTCCGCTCCATTAGGGTACATAAATATACCCGGGCGGCAGCTGGAGAGGAGAGGACAATGTGCAGCCAGCCGCGCCGCCCGGGTGGAGAGCAGAGCAGATCAAAGCAGGCAGGAGCGGGAGACACAGAGAGGAGAATGTGTCAGGCACGGACCGCTCCACCGCTCCTCCGCTCCTCCGCTCCCCCCCGCGACATCACTGTGCGGCTGGTCTCTCTCCACGCAGAGACCAGCCGCTCTGCCTCCGATGTCATCTCCGGCTGGCAGCTGCTCTCTTTCTCCGAGGAGGGGCTTGAGCAGCAAACAGCGGCGCGGCGCCTCTTTCTTCTTGGAGCCACCGCCGGACACAATCAAGGGGAGGAGGAGGAGGGAAGGGAGCAGTGGAGCACTCTGGCGCTTCAGCGCCCCCACCTCTCTGGCGCCTGGGTGCATTGCACCCCGTGCACCCCGTCTAGGACCGGCCCTGCCCAGGAGTGCCAGACTCTAAGTGGGATGCAGCGGAGGGCTGAATGCTTGACTGGAGCCAGCAGCAGGATGTAAAGCAGGACAGAACAGCGGCTGCGGAAACAGCAAGGTACTTTTCTACATGAGTTATAGACTGTGAGCTGTGCTAAAATTGTTAAAGCATATATCGGCATACATTAGCATATGCCAGCATACTCCTACAAGTACCTATTTACACCTGCATGGGTCCATACATACCAGCATAATTTTGTATATATAGAGAGAGCCTGTTTGTGCCTGCAACTATCCGCTTGCTACTATATGTATCTACATGCCTCTGAATACATCTATAACAACTCCAGAAAGTACTTGGGTTTATACCTGGACATCTCGGTATTTAACAACAAATAATTGTAACATTTGTAACAACCGTGTATTCCAGTACTTAATTACAGAAAATCCTGTTGGTATAGATACCCTTTTGTATCCAACTGCTACTTCCATTATACATCTGCTGATGTTTAGAATATACCTGCATATGCTCGGAGACACTGGCATACATTTGTATAAGCGGATTCATTTATGTTCCTCCTGGACCTGATTGTTAATGTATTGGGTGGCTACAGGAATGCCTGCTTCTCATAAACCTACCTATTCAGTATACCAGCTAAGCAGATATAGCTGATAGACTGCAAGTCAGAGCCAATCAGCGGCTGTCTAACAGATGTTCTAGGACATACAATTGGTCTTTATTTTTCCTCTATTATGTTGATGTTCAGACTTTTATATACTTCTGCATATATACTTCTGCATATATCCGCATTTAAATCAACATAAGTCTATAATCCCCAACAGACGTTTGAACTTACCCACAAATATCAGTGTACGCTAGCGGATTTGGAAGCATCTTTGAAGGTCCCAACATACACTTAGAATCTGGAACAGATCCTGTTTCCATTCTATCTACATACACGGAGGTTCCTTTTTTTTTTTTTTTGTACTGGACTCTGCAGATGCCTGTTGCTTGATTGGAGTACTAATCTCCACAATATTCAGATTTAACCGTGTGCAATTGTACCCCCCAGTATAAAATCTGCAAGGACTGATATTTTCTGGTAAATTCCTGTAAATAACTAGCTCTAATTTTTAATAGATGATACATACTTGTGCACCTCTAGACATATTAGAGGACCCAGTATATACCTGTTTTACAGCATCCTCTTGGGCCACACATAGGGGCTCCAATTATTTACCACTGGGATTTCATCAATTAATACCTTCTCAACCAGTTGGCCAAATTAATTGCACAGGTGCACAATCACTAGCCGGCTTGTCTGCCTGACCAGCTATATTTATTCATAAGATCTTAGCTACACAGAGGGATTTAACCCCAACCCGTTTTGTTACGCAATAATACTTTTAATTTTGCAGTTACTTGTTAGAGCAGCTTTAGCTCCCCCACAGGCTTGTAGACGTAGCTTCCTATTTAATATATTTGCATAATATACGACCTGGAGCAGACATCCAGTAGGAAAGCTGAGAACAATAACAGTTTGAACTACCGGAACATATTTTGTATAAGGGAGGTACAATATATAAAACTGGGGAAACGCAAAATCACGACCAAAAAAACCAGTATGAAAGGCAGGACCCCAAAGGGAAGCAATTGTAAATCCCCTAAGGGTAAAGCAAACACCAGTACTATCAAACAATATATGACAAAAGAGAAAAGCCCTGAGAACCAAGGATCTGACAGACAAAAACAGCAGGTAAAACAAGATAAAAAAGGAATTTGAAAAAAAGAATAGAGAGACCTCTGATCTCTCCAGAGATAATATAAGTACAGAGAGCGAACCAGAGACTAGTAGGATGGAGGACCAGAATGAAGGAGCTCAAATTCCAACAAAATTAGAAGTGTCAGGGATGCTACTGACACTAGAATATTCAATTAAAGGTGAAATCACCCCTCTGCGAACTGATCTGGGAATGCTGCTGACTAGAGTGGAAGGGATGGAAGAACAAACAGATAAGCAAGCTCAGGAACTCAATAAACTCAAAGAGCAAGTAAGAACAACACAAATAAATCAAAGAAGAAAATCAAAGTCGAAGACAAAACCTGAGAATACAAGCCTGCCCTGAGGAAAATGGTGAAGACCTAAGGAAAATCATGAAATTAATTTTTGGCCCCTTGTTGGATAAGGGCGTTGATGATAGGTTAAAGATCGATAGAATTCACTGAGTTAGAAAACCTAAAAATATAGCAGCAGATCGCTCTAGAGACATTCTAGTCAGATTCTAGAAATATGAGGAAAAAGCAGAAATCTGGGGTAAAATGAGGGGAAGACCTGCTATCAAATATGATGGGGTGGAGCTTCAAATCTTTGCAGACCTTGCTCTGGAGACACTTGCCAGGCAACGACACCTCAAACCATTACTAGAGCAAATGCGTTCTTCAAACATCAAGTATAATTGGGGATTTCCGTCATGCCTGATAGGCTACAAAGATGGAAGATCTGCAAGACTGAGGTTTCCGGAAGACTTACAGGACTTCTGTTCTAAGTTGGACCTACAAGTTCCAAAGATACCAGCTTGGTTGGAGGGAGAAAGCCTTTTTTAGGACCTTGGACAATTTTTTTTTCTTTAAAAATGTTACATAGTTCCTGTTAGACAGGGAAGAGTCTATGCTGTGGGGGGGGGGCGGGAGGGGAGGATGGGGGAGGTGAAAAGGGGGTCTGAATAAGGCTACTTCAGGGTCTCCGATGCATCCCCTACCCAACCCCACCTATGTTCGGGGGGGAGGGGAATTGGGGACAGGGTCAGAGCCTCACCTCAATGAGAAGAACCAGTGGTGGAAATGGAGGTTAGTTCCACTATGGGTTCAGAGGTCAGAAGAGGCCAAAAAGAGGGGGGGAAGGAGGAGCAGGGGGAGGGAGGTGGGAGGAGGGATCTGAGGGTAGGGGGGAGGGGGGGCACCTCTCAATTTAATAGGGTACTCATTAATAGAAGACAGCAATGAAATTCCTGACATACAATGTCCGCGGTCTTAACACTCCCACAAAGAGACATAAAATTTTGAAAGAATTAAAATCCTATGGTGCAGAAGTAGTCTTCTTACAGGAGACCCAGTCGTCACAGGACACTAATATTAAACTATTCTCTAAAGACTACCCAACATGGTATTATGCCGACTTGACTACAAAGAGATCTAAAGGAGTAGCAATTGGATTTGCCGCTGGGGTAAGGTTCAAGTTGGGGGACAGGATGACTGACTCCGAAGGTAGATACCTCTTTTTGAGGGGCTTCCTGGGGGATACAGAATGCACATTGGCAAATATATACACCCCCAATTTGAACCCAATAAAATACCTGAAAGGGGCTATGGAGAATTTGATGGTTTGCAAGAAAGGAATTGTGATAATGATGGGTGACCTGAACTTCTGCTTAGACCCCGAACTGGATAGTATGTTTCGTGTACAGGGGACTGGAAATGCATCGCTAAAAGTGTTTAAACAGAAAATGTACCACCATCAATTATCAGACGTTTGGAGGATCATGCATCCTAAAACGCAAGATTACACGTTTTACTCCCCTGTACACGGGACGTACACTAGAATCAACTATATAATGGTAGATCATAATGCACTGGAACTAGTAACTGAAACAAATATAGAAATAACTATGTTATCGGATCATTCCCCAGTAACTAAGAAAATGGGAGTAACAGGCTTACAAAGACCATCTTATACCTGAAGACTAAATGAATCATTAATACAAAGTAAAAAAGAAGTAGAAATAGTCCAAAAGGAGTTGGAGAACTATTTCCGGTCCAATGATACGCAAGATATTTCCCCTTCTACTCTATGGGAGGCCCATAAGGCCTATATTAGGGGCATCCTCATTTCCATAGGGGCAGGAAAAAAATAAAGAACAAAAAATATGAAATTAGCAATAGAGGAAATATATAGATTAGAACAGGCACATAAAAAGCATAAGGGTAAAAATCAGGAAATTTTTCATCAGTTGGTAGTCAAGAGAGATGAATTAAAAGATCTTATGATGCAGGACACAAAAAGGACATTAAATAGTGTACTAAAAGATATATATCAATGGGACAATAAAACAAGCAAACATTTGGCCAGGATGTTAAAAAAGAAAAAATCAATAAATTACATAGAAAAGATTCAAGATAAACAAGGAGAAATGGTACATAAGACAAAGTAGATAGCGAACGTATTTAGATGTTACTATGGAGCATTGTACAGAGTAAACCATACGGGGCAATAAGAGAAAGATAAAGCAAGGAAAATGGAAGAGTTTTTAGTTAGAGCAGGCCTTCCCCAAATATCTGAGTGACAGGGGGATGCTTGATAGACCTATAACTGAAGAAGAGATTATTAAAGCACTTCAAGATTCTGCCCAGGGCAAAAGCCCTGGACCAGATGGGTTCACCACTTTCTACTAAAATTTAGGGGTATTTTAGTACCAAGACTCTGTCAATATATGAACGGATTGGGAGTGGAGTATGACATGAACAGGGACGCCCTTTTGGCTTCAATAACAGTTATTTTGAAGGAGGGGAAAGATGGGATGCTCTGCTCAAGCTATAGGCCAATATCCCTCCTGAATGCCGACACTAAATTATATGCAAAAGTCTTAGCCACAAGGATAAAAAATCTGATGAATGAACTTGTTCATCCGATCAGGTTGGATTTATCCTGGGGAGGGAGGGAAGAGACAATGGAGTGAGGACCTTGCTCCTCCTCCAGGAAATAAAGACTAGTGGGTCCCCAGGTCTATTCCTGTCAGTAGATGCTGAAAAAGCCTTTGACTGGGTAGACTGGGGACTCATGATAAAAACTCTGGAATTCAGAATTCTTGCCGCTCAGATCCATTCTCCTCCCAAGAAACCTGAGAATCTCCGCACTGCTTTGCTTCAGACTTACCATTCTCCCAGGGCAGCTGGCCACCCAGGGAATAATCAACTCATTTGGACTATTTCTCAATAATTATGGTGGTCTAGGCCCAACACTGATGTAATTGTCTTTGTAGCCGCTTGTTCTGTGTGTGCTCAGAGTAAGACACCACAACACCTTTCAGTGGGCCTCCCAGTGGGCCTCCAGAGAGGCTTGGACCCACCTGTCTATGGATTTTATTGTGAAGTTACCCAACTCGCAGGGCAACACAGTGATTCTTCTGGCAGTTGACCCATTCTTGAAAATGTCACATTGTATTCCGATTAAGAAGTTACCCACATCCAAAGAACTGGCATCCATTTTTGCTTGAGAGATCTTTTGGTTACATGAGCTACCCAAGGTTATCATCTGGGGGTCATCAGGAGTAGCTAGGTTTGTCTCCAGGTTTTAGCGAGCCTTTTGTGCACAGTTGGGAATTCAGCTTTCCTTCTCTGTGTATAACCTGCAGTCCAATGGGGCCACAGAACGAGCCAACCAGGCCTTGGAGCAGTTTCTACGCTGCATTATCCCTGACCACCATCACAACTGGTCAGACCGCTTACCTTGGGTGGAGTTTGCTCACAATAGTGCCATCAATATTGCTTCTCCATTGTCTTCATTTATGGCGAATTATTGTTTCCAACCATCCATGTTTCTTGTTCCTCAGAGCATTCCTGCATTGGAGGAGCATATCCGTGGTCTTTGTTCCACTTGGGTGCCAGTCCAAGAGTCCTTGCAATGTGCCAGTGATAGGTATAGACTCCATGCTGACTGCAGATGCCTACTGCACCTACCTACTATGCTGGGGCAAGGGTCTGGCTGTCATCTCGTAACCTCAAACTCGGTATTCCCTCACTGAAACTGGCACCATGGTTTATTGGGCCTTTCTGTATTTACCATAGGATCAACCCAGTGGCTAACTCATTAGACCTTCCTTCTAACATGTGTATTTTGGATGTATTTCATGTCTCCTTATTCAAACCTTTGGTGTGCAACCGCTTCACCACCTCGGTACTACATCCTCACCCAGTGCAGGTTGAGAACCATGAAGAGTATGAGGTACAATCCATTGTTGACTCCTGTAGGTGCTGTGGGCACATACAGTACCTGGTGCATTGGAAGGGGTAAGGTCCGGAGGAACTCTCCTGGGTCTCATCCTCAGACGTACATGCTCCTGCCCCCCTCCGTGATTTCTATAGATGTTTTCCCCTCAAGCCTCCTCCAAGGAGGGGTCATTGAGGAGGGGGTATTGTCAGGGCTGTAGATAAATGAAATGATGGGGTGATGGCGCTCCCTATAATTAGTTATATCGGGCGTGAATGGGTGTAAGAGGGAGAAATGAAGAACCAGTGGGCTGGCTCCACACTGGGGGTGCCCCACCTAAATGCAGATCATGCGTATAGACAAAATATACTCCTGCATATACAATCCCCTCTCCAAAAAGTGTATAACAAATATAAATATTATATAATAGATATGAATGATAACATCCAAAGTTATACACTCAACATGTGTAGACATATACCATAAGTGATATCCGCATAAAATACCAAACGTGACTAACAAAAGTGTAAATCTTCAGTGTACAGTATTACCAGGTATAGCTATGGTGATACCCCTAGTGATAGATTAGTGGTACACCTCCATGGCTAAAAATACATAAACTGCAACCAAACAATAATAGCAACAATAATAGTAGTGAAGGTAATATTAATGCCCGTAAATCACCATATAATTAAAGAGCTAATGTGGTAAGTGATATTCTGCAGCCAGATTGTAAAGTCCATAAGCATTATAAATAAACAAAAATAATTATATAGTGTTCATATAGCAGTCCATAATTTATGCATAAAAATATCTCCAAAAATGGTGACACAAATTTTTTCCCAAAACGTGACTTGAGTGCTCTCAGTATCCTTGGTGATTTAGTGCTCCCCCTCAAGGGTCCCCACTCACCAGATCCAGCCACCCCAGAGGGGCAATGTGCATATAGGTATGGCGTCTGTAGTCTCTTGGTGAACGATGGAGCTCTGCGGGTGGTCCTCAGCATTCATGAGAACAGTTGTACTTGGTCATTCATAAAAAAGAAGGAATAGTAGACTCCCATAGTGTAATAAAGTAAATTAAAATGTATTTAAACATTAAAAAATATATTAAAAAACTATGGTCCAGCATTAATCTGCATTTAGGTGGGGCACCCCCAGTGTGGAGCCAGCACACTGGTTCTTCATTTCTCCCTCTTACACCCATTCACGCCCGATATAACTAATTATAAGGAGCGCCATCATCCCATCATTTCATTTATCTACCTACCTTTGGAGTACCCCTAGGGAAGCTTCTTCAGGGGGGCAGCATACCTATCCATTGTCCTAAGTGCAGTCCTTTCACTTATTTAATTATTATCAGGGCTGGGCTCAGCCCTTCCTTCTCTGAGCTGGCCGCTCAGCTGTCAGCTAATTGCCAGCTCTCATCTCTCTCCACAGTTAACCAGCTGTTGTGGATCTGCTCGTCAGTCCCGCCTACTTAAAGATCTCCAGCTCACTTCATTCCTGCCTTCGCTTTGGTCACATCACAAGAATCCATCTCCTGCATTCCTGTTTAAAGACTGGCTTTGCTGACATCCCTTCTGGCTCCTTATCCTGCTTGCTGTTCCTCTACTTGGATCCCTAACTTCTGGCCTGGCTGATTACCCGATCTGGTTACTGAACTCTGGTTTGGCTGACTACTCGATCCGGTTATTGGACTCTGGCTCAGATGTCGGTTCACTTCCAGCACTCATTCCACAGTGGCTCACCTGGTGATCTTTTCCTGCTCATCAGTCCAGCCCACAGCCAGCCCCTTCTGGCTATTTAAACTGCCTGGTTCATTACTTCCATACCTTTGCCTTGGTCAAACATATCTGGAGATTCTCTGCTCTGTTCCTGTTAAAGGCTTGCCTGGCTGACGTCACTTCTGGTTCCTGATCCTTTCTGCTGCCTCTGACTATGCCGATCTCAGGCTTCCTGATTTACTGGCTTGTTTTGACTAACTGCTTTGGCTACCAAACCTTGGCTATGTTTTGATTATGTTTACTAGTCTGTACAGTTTTTACTATTTTATTAAAAGGTGTGATTTTACTGCATTTTCTGTCTGCATCTGATTCATGGTTCCTGAAACAATTAAAGTTCCCAACTGAACTTACTGACCAGCCTGCTACCAACTAAATTAGCCTGTCTAATAATGGCCAGTGCTGCAAAGGCCAGTTAAAGGTAGGAGCAGTAGCCATTTGTTTTTTACCAGGGGAATACTGATGAGGGGACACACTGGACACCTTTGCTGCCAAGGTGCTATATGCTGGGTGTCCAGTGCACCCCTGTGCCTTTAGGAGGGGATGAGCTCCCTCAAGGCTCACCTGTGCCCTATCTATCCATTAGAATGCATGTGCTTTCACTGTGGAGGCTCTCTAAATTTTGAGTTAGGGCTACAGAAAATACTGGGGTACCATGAAATGGCTCTGCAGCTCATGCAAGTATTTGAAAATGTGTGCAAACTAAACCCTGTTTTTTATGGATACTGTTAAACAAGATAATGTGGTTGGTTGGTGGCTGGTCAGTAAGCTGAGCTGGGAACTTTCTTTGGTTTTCCTTGATATGCATCACCCTTCCATCCCTTTGCTGGAAAGGCCAGTTATAGGTGGGGGCAGTAGCCATTTATTTGTACTGTTAGAATACCGGTGTTAGAATACTGGTGAGGGGATGCACTGGAAACTTTGTTGCCATAATGCTATATGTTGGGTGTCCAGTGCATCCCTGTGCCTTTAAGGAGGGGCGGGCTCCCTCTGGCTCACATGCCCTCTACCTATCCATTATGCATGTGCTTCCACTGGGGAGGCTCTCAAAATGTATAGTTAGGACTGCAGATAATACTGGGGCACCATACGCGTAGCTCTGCACCTTACACGTGTATTTGTAAATGTGTGCAAACTAAACCTCTGTTTTTAATGCATACTCTTAGACAGGTCAATTTGGTTGGTTGCAAACTGGTCGGTAAATTGAGTTGGGAACTTTCTTTGGTTTTGTTTGATAGGGGATTTGGGTAAATTCCATTTGGATAACATTATTTTCCTTGCATAGAACACCGTACTGAATAAGAACAACCTCTTGAGCAAACTTGCAGCAATGTTATCGGTAATACCAAGCAGGAGGAGTAATGTCCACAGCAATTGTTAAGGTGCCAATTGCATTAATATCAAAAACCACTGCCATCCTAAATTGTTCAATATGGGACCAGATCAAGTGTATAAAGTTGCCAGCCTAATGACGACATTTAGGACAGCAATCACCAACAGTGTGGTAAATAGCTGACAATCTCTGAGGGGTAAAATACACTTCATGCAGGAATTTTACCTAAATTAATCTTTCTTTGGCTGAAATCATGAGGGGGAGGTACTGTTGCACCTCTTCCTCCCCATCATTTTCTGTCAGACTAGGAATATCTCTCTTCCATCAAAGAAACAAATGAGTAACTTTGAAGGTGTCTTTGCTCATAATCCTAAGGTACATTAAGGAGAATATTTTGTCAATACTTTGTGAAATAAGGAACCTTTCCACCCAGTGATAAGCCAGTGACAGGGTTGGGAAATTGAGCTTGAGGAGCATGTCCTTCAGGTATAATCTGCTGCAGGGTTTTAATTCCAAATCTAACTCAAACCTGTGGATTCGGCACTGATGTCAAATGTGGTAGGGAGGGATTGCCCCATATAGGGGTGTAGGGAGAGATAATTTGCGGGCTGCATTTGTTGCCACCCTTGCACCGTAGTTTTGATAGGAATGGTACACGTTTGGGTTGAAATGGGACCCCTATACACCAAATTACTAAGCTGATCCCGGGTGCAGCACCTCCAAATTTACTGGGTGAACCACCACCTATCTGTGATAAGTACAGCCGCCCATAACATTTCTTAAAACAGGGAAGAAAGTGGGGGTTTGAGACCTATCTTCTCTAGGAGTGGTCCCCACCCAAATAAAGGAGGTATGGACCAGGGACATGCAGTCAAGGGAGGCAAGTGAGGCAGGGCCATGCCATGAGCATTAACAAAAAAAAATCGAGTTTCTAGGGTCATATTTTGGCGACCTGGGGTCACAGAGACACCAATTTTGGGGGGTATGTAGCCTAAGTCCTACCCCACCACTGGTTATTTGGGGCTCCTATGACCTATGGTTCCAAAGATACGGGGCTCCTTGTGCAGCCTGTCAGAAGCTAAATACATATCAGCCAATATAAATACAAGCTGATACACTCTGTTTGCTCACAGTGCCTCTCCTCACTTCTTGTCAGAGGCCCTGAGCTCAATGGACAGCTTGGAGTCTTGGACCAATGGTAAAGTACCATTGGTCCCAGCTGTCGAATAAAAATTCTGCAGTGGAGGCACGCCTCTCACCGCAGTGTCATAGAAGAGGCATGTGTCTAAAAGACAAATACTCCCTTTCAGCCCAGCCCTCTTAACTACAAGGGAAAATATGAGTTCATGTGTATAAGATTTACCCACAATTCCATGTTTTTCTCACACAGTTAGGAGGGAGAAACTGATTCTGTTGAAAAGGTACTGTTATATTCAAGCTAAATCATATATTATTATGCTGTATATGTTATAACATAATTATTTATTATTTATCTATTTACTGTGAAGTTACTGGTTGGAAGTTATAACTTTAAACTTCAGTAATTTGTCCGTTAAGCCAGTGGTCATCAACCCTGTCCTCAGGACCCACTAACAGACCAGGTTTTCAAGATAACTGAACCACATCACAGGTGATATCATTTGCTGCTCAGTGATTGCAGTATTCTAGCCTGCATCTCCCCAAGGTAATACATAAACCTGGCCTGTTAGTGGGCCCTGAGGACAGGGTTGATGACCGCTGCGTTAAGCCACCTGCTTGAGTACAGATTTTGAAAATATAGTAAATTGCCTTAAAAACAATATATAATATGTAGCGGTACCCCCATGGGGGCTGCTGGTTTGTTCATCATCATCTTTGCCAATCACTCTACTTCCGATCTCCCATACACGCACATGACACCAAACAGTCAATGTCCAAGTTTTATTACTCTTTAGTCGTGGAGTTAGTCTGGGGTTGTTCATAGGTAGATATGACCTCACTTTATGAGGGTGTAATCTATAGCCGTAGATTTTGTTACTGGACTTCCCTAGGACGATCCTTTCCTGAGGCTATTGCTTCCTCTTGTGCAGCACTCCCAAGTTAAACAAAAGGGGCATTACTCTGAATAATTCTCTCTGCCTGACCGATAGATTTCCTTTCGGGTGTTAAACTTTGAGTCACAGGCCATCACTGTATATTTCCATGACCCACAGGCTAACGCCCATCAGTCTTTTTTGAAGTTACTGTTCTAGGGTTTATACTGTGGTCTGTGGGCTCACAGCATGTCACTCCACTCACTACTGCACTTGCATCTCTGGGCTTTCACTGACCTGTTCTCCTTCCGATCGAACAGTCTATGTTTCACTCACAGAAAGTCGATCACCCAGTCCTCTTCTTCCGCGTTATTCCTACTTCCTCCTCTCAGCACATCCCCTCGTGGGAATGCCCGGCTCATCCCCAGCGTTACATGCTGGCTCCGCCATACTCCAGGTGCCTGACCTGGACCTCCTGGAACACTCCTCGTTCGGGCCCCCAGGCCCTTCTCCTTCGGAAGCATGTGCCCCCCCTCTTATGACCTCCTCTCGACCAAACAAATTAAGGATTGGTCAGGACTCTCACACAAGCTTCCTGCCACTCAGGTCTCAGCCCATCCACTCCTTCTGGAACAATTCACCGTCAGACAGAGGAGGTATCTCTGAGCCCAAGTGTAGGTGGCCACACCCCCCGCTATTCTGACACTTCCAACCCAGAATCAAAACAACCAGGCCTGGTAAAAGACCACAGGCCTGGCTAAATTTACCTGTACTAAATCCTGTGCTACCAGATTCTGCACTATCCCACCTACCCTAAAGTAGAGGGTGTTACATCATTATTTGTGTATTACTTATGGAAATTAACCCCTTGTCACCCAGGCCAATTCTGATACTTCTCTCCTACATGTAAAAATCATAACTTTTGCTAGAAAATTACTCAGAACCCCCAAACATTATATATATTGTTTTAGCAGGCACCCTAGGGAATAAAATAGTGGTCGTTGCAACTTTTTATGTCACACGGTATTTGCGCAACAATTTTTCTGAAAGCATTTTTTGGGGGGAAAAAACTGTTTCATGAATGAAAAAACAACACTAACGTTAGCCCGATTTTTTGTATAATGTGAAAGATGATGTTACGCCGAGTAAATAGATACCACATGTCACGTTTTAACGTTTTGCACACTTGTGGAATGGTGTCAAACTTCAGTACTTATAAATCTCTGTGACCCTTTAAACTTTTACAGGTTACATGTTTAGTTACAGAGGAGATTTAGTGCTAGAATTATTGCTCTCGCTCTAACGATAGCGGCGTATGTAACCTGTGTGTATCTGGCTCTGATACTAGCCAGCAGAGGTGGGGGACTTGAGTCACATGACTTGACTTAAGTCAGACTTGAGTCACCTGTTTAAGGACTTGCGACTTGCTTGACAAAATTAAATAAATGACTCGACTTGACTTTGACTTGGGTTATTTGACTTGCAATGACTTGGCACCACCCCCCCCCCCCCCGAAAATATTACCCACACACTCCACCCACCACCGCCTCTGAGCCAATCAGCATTTGCCAAATGCCATTGGAGCTGTTCAGGGTATCGGTAAGAGTTATGTCAGTCCCTGCATCAAGCGCACCTGTTGAACGTGTGTTCAGCCATGGTGGGGTGAGGTGATAATGCGACCCCATCGCTCACAACTGAGCGAGAAAGTACTTTCCATTTTAATTTTTTGAAAATGCAATGCATTTTAAGTGGCTATTCTCATCACCATTCAAGTGTCCAGATATTGGCATTGTGCAAAGTTCAAACTTTGAGCTTAGTTATTTTCCCCCTCAGCAAGGACTAGATTTTTTCAGGCTTGTTGGCCATTTAATTGCTGAGTGTTCTGCTCCTTGTCTGCTGTTTGGGCATTCAAAGTGTTTCTTTAATATGCCAAGAAAAAAGCACTAAGCAGTTTTGTTAATGTTGAAAATAAAACAAAACCTTTCCTGAAAACTGACTTTTAACTCATTTAAAGGTGGAAATGGGGTAGATCAGTATTTTGACTTAATTTGTGACTTGACCAAAATAAATGACTTGACTTGTCTTGCTTGACTTCTAGCAGGGACTCGACTTGACTTGCTTGCTTTTCACCACAGTAACTTGGGACTTGCTTGTGACTTGAAGGTTAAGACTTGAGACTTGCTTGTGACTTGCACATATGTGACTTACTCCCATGTGTACTAGCCAGTGCCTCACCAGCCACTCACCTCACCGAACGTCCCTGGTATGGACCTGGTCAACTTTAGTAAAAAAAAAGTGCTAGGTATAGGTACAGGAGTGTTTCTAAAAACATACAGTAATATTGTAAAGTAGGACATCCTAAAAAGGTGAACTCTACCCACCGGAGTCAGCAGCAATGGTTTCCACACTGTACATTTTCAAATACACTACTGGAGGATCCGATAGAGATTAAAAGTAAGATAGCTGGACAGATCTTTCTGGATATGAATTCCAAAATATTTGAAATGGGAGACCCAAGTAAAAGGAGCAGGTTGGTTCAGACGAGGTGCTGATTGGTATAAGGAGAATAACACCAATAACAAATTGTCCCCGTTGACTTTCATGCCCGAGAAAGAGCCAAACATATCGATAATCTTCAGGGCTACAGTGAGATGTATCTGTGCATCATTCAGATAGAGCCAGGTTTCATCTGCGTAGAGAGACACCTTTTCAATTAAAAGTCCCAAGTAGTGGCCAAGTAGTTTTTTTTTTAACTGGTCAGAAGGGTATCTGGATATGGTTATGGGATAAGGGTATGAGTCTGGACATCTGCCAACATTACTGTATTATATGTGCAGGATCTATACAAGAAATCATTTAACTCAGTGAAGTTATCAGTGAGTTCTTTCACAGTTAAAGCGAGAGTCAAGTTTGTAATAAAAAAAACAAAAAAACAAAACAAAAGCATGTTATATTTACCTGCTCTGAGCAAAGATTTTGTACAGAGCAGCTGTGATCCTCTTCTTTTTGGATCCCCCACTGGCGGTCCTGGCTCCTCCCCCCTGCTGAGTGCCCCCAATAGGAAGCCTACTCGAGTAGCCTCATTCCCGAGCCACACCTCTGTGAATAGACAATATGCATTCATACACAGAGCATGCAGAGCGTGGTGCGGCCCTGTCCTGCCCTGCCCCCTGCTCTCTCCTTATTGGCTCACTGGCTGTGATTGACAGCAACAGGAGCCAATGACTCTTGCTGCTGTGTGAGCCAATGACGAGAGAGAGAGACTCGCAAGAGCCGCTGCTATCCTGCACATCGCTGGATTGAAATTGGGTTCCAGTAAGTAAAAGGGGGGGCTGGGGAGGGGGGCTGCACCCAGAAGGTATTTTACCAGAAGGTAAAAAGAAACCTTCTGCCTTTAGAACCACTATAAGCAACCTGGCATCCTGGGCCCTGGATTTTAGGGGAACATTACTGTAGCACTCAGGGGGGTTGCTTGTAGTAACATGTTCTTCCAGCCTTGACCCTGTGAACTTTCCAGACCTCCTGACACTCTAGGTTCAGACATACTGTGCATACCATTAAATAACACTTTGACACAATGCAAGTAGTTTTAACGCTCTCAGATTTACTTACTTAAGAGGAGGGATTTAAAAGGATTAGTCAGTCAAATCTTGATTACAGCCAAGAATTGGATGATATAATAATTACAGTCATCAAATAACAGTTAGCAATGACACATGAATGAGAACAATATACACAATAGCAAATGAGTCCCTTGAGAAAGCTTTTGGTGAATATAAGGAATACTTCTGCTTAAAGAGGAACCCCGGGCCAGCCTATAATACCTTTGATCCTAATGAGAGATAATGTTCTATAGATACCGGTAAAGTGTCACTTTTAAGAGTAATAAACAGAAATGTTCTAAATGCAAGGCCTTATGCTGTCTTCACTGGCATTTGGAGCTCACAGAACAAGAATTTCTTAATTGGGCAAAGTGATGGTGAACAAGGCAAGGTAGCTGGTTCTGACTCATAGCAATCCTAGGTAAGTGTTCAAAGTGTAATGTCAATGACTGGCAATGGAATCTGTGGGCAAGAGCCTTTTCATCAATTCTGATAAAGTTCTGCAGCCTCCCAGAGGCCAATCAAACGATTCTCCTTGCATCAGATGGACAAAGATGGCGATCGGTCTGCTGACTCAGTGGACTGGCCTTGTTCCATCGCGTTCAGTGTTTCTGTTGAGCGCCGTTCTGATAGCGTGCGACGTCCTGACCTGCTGGGGCTGAAGCCAAAAGGCTGTGTACCGTGTGGTAGGCCGCGGTCTCCTTTTACAACAGCGAGATGGTGCTCACACAAGGGGATCCAGGAAGCAAGAGAGCGCGGGCCTGGTCAGCAGATCCCTTTATAGTCTCTCCCACAACATTACTACATTACTTTTTGGGAGGTGTGTGCCTGGGAAACCCTATGGAATCATCTTGCTTTGGATTTGGAATTGTCTTCCCGAAAGACACAGACTCTGGGAATCCAAGCCCGGGATCCATATTTAGGGCCTCTACAGTATGCCCATAACCAGCAATGACTGCTTTAGATTGTGATACTCAGAGCAGATGTTATATTATATATCATCAGCTCAAAGTAACCTGTCTGGGGTCTCCTGATATAATCTGTTTAAGGTGTTATGTGTTAAGTGTCTTTCTCCCGTTGTTAATTGAGTCACCTATTGTTTTTGTCTGTCTGCTCATCTCTGTGTTTATACTGACTAATTAAGACTAGTTGTTAAATTAGCATACTGTTTATGTTGGCTATATTCCTGTATACAATTTCCTTTGCATATGATAATGTGATTAGACCCTAAACTGATCTGGTGTATGATATATACTGTGTGAGTTTTCAATAAAGGGAGTTCCAGTTTTGTACCTGAGCTAGTGCTGCCTAGTATCTTGGGTGCAATATGCCTCTATTATACCTGGTTCTTGGTTCCAGACTGGAGGAAGCTATATCTTGACGGAAGTGCCGAATCGGGGTGCTGGACAGTTCTGTCACACTCACCATCCATGGATGGCAGCTTTATAAAAGTCCACGGTCTGTAAGTATGTAAAGATGATAAGAAAACAACGGGGCCAGTGTGGGAGTGTTCATTTTCCAGTCTTATAGGCAATGTGTTTGAGGGAGGGCAGATACCCCTCTATCAAGCCTGTCCGTAACTCAGATAAGGAAAAGTCCAATGTGTCCTGGTTTAGGTCGTTGGATGTTTGGTGAACATATTACAAGTTTAGATGCTGAAGCTGAAGGGATTGCCCTTGGGGACACAAAACGTTTTAACCACCTCAATACCAGACACTTTCACCCACTTCCTGCCCAGGCCAATTTTCAGCAATGAGGGCTGTCACACTTTAAATGACAATTATTCAGTTATGCAACACTGTACCCAAATGAAAGTTTTATCGTTTTTTTGAGACAGATAGGGTTTTATTTTGGTGGTATTTAATCACCACTGGGTTTTTTTATTTTTTGCTATATAAATGAAAAAATATCAAACATTTTGAAAAAAAACACATAATCTTTTTTCATATATTTGAGTCAAAATGTATTCTGCTATTAGTATTTAGTAAAAATATAACCCAAATCAGTTTATTTTATTTAGTTTGTGTGAAAATTATAGAGTCTACAAACTTTGGTGTAGATATAGCACCCTGGAATTTTGGCAGGGTTGCTCCCAAAATTTACTTAAAAAAGAAAAAAGAGGGTGAGACCACAGTGGTCTCAGAAGTTCAAGCAAAGGGGAGACTGAACAATGTGATATGATCAATTACATAATTAACTTTATTGAAAAATGCACAACAATTGAAAAGAATCCCACATGCGGCACATGGCCACACAGGTGGGACCCGTTCCTCCACAATACCTACTGACAATGATAAAAAAATTGCGAACTGTAGAAAAAGAAAAAAACAACGTTGTATCGTTAAAAATAGATGCTAAACAAGCACTTCATCTTGACATTGTGCATGTGTCATCCGTATTCTTAAATAGGGCATCCTAGCCAACCAAAAAATCTCACTCGCACATTGGATGATATATCACCATCTTGTGGATACAACTTAAAACTACAGTTGGTCAAGCAAGAAAGACAGGTGAGGGTTCCCAGTTAACCAAAAGGGGAAATTAAGTAAAATACAATACAATATTTTTGAAGATTTCCCTACAGATAATACCTGACATAATTAAGGCGATCACCCGATCGACAAAGAAAAATAATAATAGTACACTCAGGAATAATAGAGACCATTTAGATTTCATATAAGGCAAATCATATTTTAGGGATGTATGTTTCTCAAACATTATGGAGAGAACAAGGCTCATCTTGTGAGCAGTAAAATGGTCCGGGCAATGTAGTGGCCCGGAGGAGTCCCATATGGTGCATGTCAGATGGACGATCATGGCTGCGCAGGGAGGAGGCCCCTTAGGGTTCCAGAAAGACTTTCAGGCTTAGCTTACCATTGAGGCCCTTCGGCTGAAGGGTCTGGAGCCTAAATATCGATAATATTTCTTTCCTCATAAGTACAGTATCGTAGTCGCCCCTATGATCAGAGAGATTGAGGGCAAAAAAGCCCTTGACACTGAGTTCTGATACATTTCCTTGATGGAATTCAAGGAAATGTTGAGCTATTGGGGTCTCTTCCTTTAATCTGATGCTTTTTAAATGTTCAGAAAACCTGACTCGTAGTTGGCGCTTGGTTTTGCCAATGTACAGCTTGTGGCAGGGGCATTCTAAAATATAGAGGACCCTCGATGTGCTACAATTAATGAAAGATTTGATTTCATATTCATTAGTAGAGTCTGAGTCACGGAATGTTTTATAGTGCGGTCAACGAATTTGCAAGTGCCGCGGTGCCCACAGGGAAACATACCCTATACCCTGGGCATATGCGTGAGCCAGCTTCTCGTCTGAATTCTGACTCAACCAGATCATCCTTCAGATTTCTGGCTCTTTTGGCCACCATTAGTGGTCTGTCACCTACAATCGCATTCAATGTGTCTGACCTAGTGAGGATGTGCCAGTGGTCAGAGAGAATAGAGCAGACCTGTTGCCATTGTACGCCAAAGGGAGTGATAAACCTGATTGGTTCATTCATATTACCTGTATTTCCCTTCTGGGGTACAAGCAAATCGGCCCTGGTTCTGCTTCCAGCGATCATCTTGGTCCTTTTAAGAGTGCAGTGTGAGTACCCGCATTCTCGGAATCGCTGATATAATAGCGGCAGTAATCCTCCTTAGTGGAAAAGTTCTTCCGGATGCAGAGTAACTGTCCCACTGTGATACCCCATATCAAGGAAATTTACTTGCCAGGAATAGTCATCTTGACTAATTGTTAGAGATCAATTGGTTTGGCCTTGTTGCACTTTTCTCTTTTACCGCTAGGTGGCCGGGTACCTGGTGGTATTAGATATGAGAAGGGAATGCACGGTTAGATTATGGGTATGTGGGGTGTCTCAGCCAATTGGCATGGGTTTTCTTGGATTCCTTGGCCTGCTGGGAGAACCTATATATTTGGGTGTAGTCAGGTGATCTGGTGTTATGTCTGGGTGGACGTGTGTTGTATTGCCCAGGCTGCTAGGCCAGAGTTTGGATCTATCACATCTGGCTGCTAGGCTGTCTAAGGGCCTATCCAGAAGCAAGAGAACTGTGCAGGGTTAGGACTGCGGCTTGCAGTCTAACCAAAGTTCTGCTGGGCGGAGAACCTGTCGTGGTCGAAAGTAGAGGGGAAGCTGTTGCCACTAAAGGACCAACCACCTTATTACCAGAGACCTCAGTGAGTAACTTAAGCAAGTACCGGAGCAGTATTTTCACCAACCGGGGATGGTGAAGAATCGGGAAACTTCAGTGGGTATTAAGCCAGGGACCCAACCAGCTAGGGTGACGCTTGCAGAGCAGCCTTGTGTGTCAATCCAGGGACTGAGCAGGCCAGTAGGGTGAATCTTGAGAGGTATCTTGAGTGCCAAGCCAGGGACCCAGCAGAGAGGCGGGGGTGACGCTTGAGGAAGACCACCGTGAAGATTGGAGGAGCTCAAGGGATTCAGTGGCAGTGAATGATCTAGTTTAGTGAGAGACTGGGAGTTCAGTGGGCTGAAGAATTACAAGGAGTAATTGTAGTGGAAGTGAAAGAACTGTTACGTGTATGTTAGGAACTGTTAAAGACTGTTACCATAGGAGACAGCATACCTGCACATGCAGATGTGGTGTCTTGCTGGATGCCTTTCCCTGCATGGCTATCCTCCTGTTGAAATCTTGGAGTCTGCCAATTGATCTTGCAACTACCTAAGGGTGTCCTGGCCCTAACCCTTTCTTCCAAAGTTCTGTTAAGAGAAATAAAAAATCTATTTTGCATTCAAGAAGTATCTGGCGTCCAATAACTTTCAATACTTTGCACCCACTATGCCTCACAACCAGGGGCGGACTGACCATTGAGCCACTCGGGCACTGCCCGAGGGCCCTGGGACACTAGGGGGCCCCATCAGGATTGCCAGGCTCAGTAAAACCAGGGACAGTATGTATAAAATCTGTGTTTTTACATCTGTCTGTGTATACTGTGTGTACATGTATGTGTATACTGTGTGATTGTATACTGTGTGTGTGTATACTATGTGGCCCCATAATCTCTGATTGCCTGGGGGCCCCATAATCTCCTATTGCCCGGGGGGCCCCATGAGTTATCAGTCCGCCCCTGCTCACAACCCACCATATACAGATGGATGTCAGCTAACTCTGGCCCTGGAGGTTCTCATTAGACCGAAGAAGGCCTGGGACCTTGCTACATATATGTATTTGAAAATTGACCAATCCTGATGTACTGACTGCTTATCTCACCTCTTAAGGCCCTATAATGCCGGTACAGTACAAATACCCCCAAAATAAACCCTTTTGGGACAGTGGACAGTACAAGGTATAAGGAGTTTTGAAAAGTTGCAATTTTTGTCACAATTTTTTGGAAAATGAAGAAATTAAATAAAATGTGTTTTTCCCCACAAAGTTGTCATTTTAACAAGTATATAGATATCCCCCTGATGAAGACACGTGACTCCCTGTGTCGAAGACGCGTAGGGGAGGGGCCAGGACGGAGCGATCAGCACAGAGTTGGGTTGTGGAGCTCTCACACCCCGCAGCACGCCGCACAGCCGTTTCTTTTCGCTTGTTATGTTTGGTGCACATGAGCACCTTATAAATGTGAGTACCCCATGTGGGGATTGGATGTTATTTTAATAAAAGTATCCTACGGTATTATACTATATTAGCCTTTCTCTTTTATGTGATCTGATGTGAGTGGAGCCATAACGAATCTATTTTGGGAATCAGCTGTACCAATCACTGAGCCCAGGGGTGGCTCCAAAAGCGTGCATTGACACAATTAAAAACTGTGTCACACGCTCCAAGGTGAGCGCAATCACATTGGGGGTCACCAAGGCACTTCACGGCATGTTTTTGGGCACGTTTGATTCAGTACTGGAACTTTTTCTTTGAAACATCACTAGTATATTGATTTTTGCTGGAACTTTGTCACTTCACGTTGGCGGATTGGAAAGATTTTTTTCACGATTGTAATTTCAATACCACAATAAGGACGATTACAGTTCTATTTTTTTACACGTGTGATTTATTTATTTTATATGTGTTTTTTACTATTCCTTATTATTATTTTCTCATGTTCACTTTCAATCACAGTGGAGTTTTATGTGTTATATGTATAACACTTTTTCAGTATGCACACCCAATTAAAGATTTTTGGTATTCTATACATTTAATCACTGATGATTTTAGATTTACAGTATCATGGTTATATCGTAAGATTTAGGTACGCTTTAGATGCACATTGCACTTTGTGATTTATTGTACAAGGCACTTTGGTGCACATGGTTATAGGATCCATACAGCAAATGATTTTAGTTTTAAACTCTCTGTGATTTGCACTTTATATTATTATTATTTGTGATTTACACTCAGGATTGCAGTTATTCAGGTATATCCCCAGGCGCAGCGCACTTTTCATTTATACATTTTAACAAGTTGTTTCTCACACAAAGCATGGGTATACTTACAATAACACTACAAAACACATTCTGCTATGTCTGGGGGATACCACATGCGTGAGACTTCTTCACAGCCTAGATGCACAGAGTGGCCCAAAATCTAAGCAGCACCTTCATGCGATCCCGGGGCATTAATTACATGAATTGCTTTGTGCACTTGTTCAAATCCTTTGGTCGAGGGGGATTATGGTGTGGGAGGGGGGGATTATGGTGTGGGGTTGATTTTCGGGGGTTGGGCTTGGCCCCATAGTTTCAGTGAAGAGAACTCTTAAGGCGTCAGCATACCAAGACATTTTGGACAATTTCATGCTCCCAACTTTGTGGGAACAGTTTGGGGATGGTCCCTTCCTGTTCCAACATGACTGTGTGCTAGTGCACAAACCAAGGTCCATAAAGATATGGATGAGCGAGTTTAGGGTGGAGGATCTTGACTGGCCTGCACAGAGACCTCAACCCGATAGAACACCTTTGGTTTGAATTAGAGCGGAGACTGCGAGCCAGGCCTTCTCATCCAACATCGGTGCCTGACCTCACAAATGTGCTTCTGGAAGAATGGTCAAACATTCCAATAGACACCCTCCTAAACCTTGTGGACAGCCTTTCTAGAAGAGTTGAAGCTGTTATAGCGGCAAAGGGTGGGCCAACTCAATATTGAACCCTACGGACTAAGACATGTCATTTAAGTTCATGTGTGTGTAAAGGAAGGTGTTCCAATACTTTTGGTGATATAGTGTAACTCAACCATAAAGTTCAAAGTCTTAATCATACAGACAACAGAAATATAGATGAAAATGAAGCCAAAACCATCCATCCAAATATTTACACAACACAAAGCAAACAGGGCCACTGGCCTACATACCTTAGAGCCACCCCCCCAAAAAAAAAGCGTAAAGAAGAATAAAAATTGAAAATAAATATTAAATAGACTGTCCATTTAATTATATCATATATATTATAACAATCTATTTGGTCTCTAATCTCAATAATTGAGGATCCATGTCTCCTCCACGTTCAGATCCAGACACAGAGCAGCGAACCTAATTGTAGATGAGTCAAATTTGTGATGTAATCCTACATGCCTTCTAACTGTGTCATCATTTTGATGTTCTTGATTAAATAGATTTGGTCCAAATCTAGAGTACATCATCGATTTACCAGTGCCACAAAAGAATGTGACACAGGTCCATGGATGACCCTTGACTAAAAAAGAGTTGTTAGAAACCATGAACCAGGCCGAGACAGAAGTACAGTAAAATCACACTTGTTTATTAATAAAAATAAAAAGGTAAATAGAGTAAGCATAGTCAAAGCATAGCCAGAGTCCAGTAACCAGATCAGGTAGTCAGCCAAGGCAGAGTTCAGTAACCAGATCGGGTAATCAGCCAGGCCAGAAGTCAGGGATACAAGTAGAGGAACGGCAAGCAGGATAAGGAGCCAGAAGGGATGTCAGAAAAGCCCGTCTTTAAACAGGAACGCAGGAGATATTTTCTTGTGATGTGACCAAGGCAAAGGCAGGAATGAAGTGAGCTGGAGATCTTTAAGTAGGCGGGACTGATGAGCAGATCCACAACAGCTGGTTAACTGTGGCGAGAGATGAGAGCTGGCAATTAGCCGACAGCTGAGTGGCCAGCTATGAGAAGGAAGGGCTGAGCCAGCCCTGACAAGAGTTGACGCTCCCATATCCCCTTCAGTTACAGGTTGGCATACAATGGGTCACAGTATGCTCCCATCTCAACCCCTTACACCTGGTGAAAGTGGGAGCCCCTAAAAATGAACAGATTTCAGGAAAAAATGTATCCCAGTAGCTGTAGCATGAAAGAGTTCTAAGGCCGGGAATATTTTTGTTTCTCTTTAAGAAATTCCCCTATTACAGCCAATCCACGTTGATGAGGGATACAGCTGTAGAGCACCTCTATATCTATAGTAACTAGCCAAGCACCATGAGGAATAGTAAGATCCTCAATGGTGTGTAGCAGGTCCCTTGTATCCTGAATATATGAAGGTAGAGATGAAACAGATGATCTTAAATAGTAATACACCAACTGGCTTGTGTGCTTGGAAATATAGCCTTTCCAAAACAATTGGCTGCCCAGGGGGTTATTAAGATTTTTATGAACTCTCGGCAGTGCGTAAACTGTAGGTGTGACTGGGTGAGGTATGTTAAGGTATTCCAAGGTGTCTCTAATGGAATACGCATTGATAATCTTCCTAAACTCTTTATAATATTTGTGATAGACTCACCCGGGACAGAGGCTTTTGCAGGGGACTGAATGCTAGCCTCTTGCCTACCGATTATGGACCCGGGCTTTCCAGATCTCATTAATCAGCATTCCTTTCACATACATCTGTCCACTGAGTCCCAAGCTGGCAGAGACCATCATGGCCTCCTTAATCATGTCCTTTTGCATTATATAACAGAATATCTTTCTAAATGCTTGTAGCTCCCTCAAAAGGCAGGGCCCATAGTCGGTAGGCCAAAGGCTAGCATTCAATCCCCTCCAAAAGCCTCTGTCCTTGGTGAATCTATCACATTTCTCCCCATCAAAGTTGACCAACAAGGTCCCAGACCTCCACCTGCTCTGGACATATATTAGTCGGGCAGAGTGAACTCACATAGTCAGCCCGCATGATCTCTATTCTTGGCTGCAAGGAATAATTGTCATCAGTTGGTGTGGGGCAGAGGTCATTGACTCTCTGTCTGGCTGCCAGCACTTCATCTGGGTGGATTTTATAATTCCGGGGCTCAGTCTGCTACTGGACAGACAGGCTGATCACCCCAGCTTCTTGAAGCTGTAGAGACACTGTAGGTGCTAGGCAGAGGCCAGCGGCACTCTGCCCTATTGCCAGTGATTCAGCTGGGAGTAGAAGCTTTACTACCCCGGCTCCCTGGAACTCCAATGTTGTTGCTGCCAGCACTTCTGTTGGGGACTGCACATAATCCTCTTCAGCTAACCGTTGGGCTAGGAGGCTGGATTCCTCCACTCCCAAACTGTGTAGCTGCCATTGGGGAGGTGAGCTAGCTGCTTCCTCTTCCATTCCCTCATCTGGCTGCTGGGACAACATGTCTCTGGTACTGTCTCCCAGGTGCATGGATCTTTGCTGGGAGGAAAGACTGCTTCCTCCACCCTGGCCGACTGTTGGGGAAGGACGATGAACACCTCCTCTCCCTTCTCCACCTGTATCCTGATCTGCTGCTGGGAAGTGACCGCCACCTTCTAATCCTGAGCCTCCAGAACTGCCACAGATGTGGGGCAGAGGTCTTGGACCCTCTGTCCGGTGGCCAGTACTGCAGCTGGGGAAGTTCCTTGTAACTCCACAGATGCTGCCGTTGGTGCTGGGCGGAGCTCCATGATGTTCTGCCCTGATGCTAGCTCTTTTGCTGGAGGCTCACTCCGTTGTTCTTCCTCAGCAGAAAAGGCAATTTAATCACAAGTGTCTGGAATTGCTGAAAATCCAGGGCACGGGTCGGCTGCACTTGGGCCCAGTGCTAACACTATGGCAGGTGACTCATAATCTATAACATCCTCTGATGAACGGTCAATTAAATCCATACATTCTGTGGTCTGTGGCTGGAGAGATGAGCTGACTGCTTCATCTCCCGTACCCTCATCTAGCTGCTGAACAGATGCATTCCTCCATCCAAGATCATCCCATACAGAAACAGGATCATCAAGGTCAGTCAGCACTTGCTGCACCCATCATAAGACCTCCACGTCCATAGCTTTGGGGGCAGGATTTCAGAGTTGTCAGCTGGTATTTCCTGATAGTCCCAGGCAAAGGGAGCCCAGACCTGTGCTGAGCAGAATCTAGCAGCTGTCTGTAAGCAATCTCCAGCTCCCATTCCTAATTGGCTAGAAACGCCAAATTTTCCAGTGCCCAGGGAACTTCTGAGACATTCAGCATCCGTTCTCTCTATTCCAAGATTTCTTCCAAACGGCACTCCAAATCGCTCCCAAAGTCAGGGTCCTGTGACAGACTCTCTAATAACAGCCCCAGGCCGCCGTAGCCAAAGCCTTCTGTTGGGGTGTCGTCCGCTGTCCATGGGAACACTTGGGCTACATACTGTACCAGCAGAGAGCTCTGTAGCTCTCGTCTGACTGTATCTCCACCTGGACCAGCCTGGTAGATTGAGCTTTCCGTTCCTTATACGGTTGTTCCCCCAAAAACACCATTTGCACTTCATACTGCGACCAGTACCTTTCCTGGAAGGAGGAGAGAATTGTTCCCTGGTGTCGCTGCTCATGGGCTAGCGCTTCCTTCCAGAGTTCCCAGCGGATAGTATCATACCATCCCAGCAGGACCTCCTCTGATACTGATCCTCTGTGCGTATCTGCATCTCTCGCAACCTCCTTCTGAATTCCTCTTTCATGGCTGGTATCTATACTTCTCCTCCTCTCCTGCTATCCAGACCTTGGATCCAGGTGGAGGTTTGGATGTCCCAACTGGAGGAAGAATCCCACCGCCTGCCACCAATGTAACGAAAGGTCCAACACTCCATCTTGGGCTCCTTAATAATGTCCTTTTGCATTACATAATGGAATATCTTTCTAAATGCTTGTAGCTTCCTCAAATGCCAGGGCCCATAGTCGGCAGGCAAGAGGCTAGCATTCAGTCCCCTCCAAAAGCCTCTGTTGTGGGTGAGTCTATCACAATATTTATTCAACTGTGATTGAATAGTAATGAATTTAATTGAAATTCAATTAGTTTTGTTTTGTTTATTCGTTCCAAATTTTCAGAAGGATTTGAATTCAGATTGATCGAAAAATTATCAACCGATCTAAATTCTGTGTAAAGAATAGCTGGATGTTGGGGAGGGGGCCAGCTGATGTCAACAGGGCCATAAATATATTTTTTTCCTCTGCGGGTGTTCAGCTCATGGCTGAGCTGCATTTTTACAAACCCCCAACTGCTTCCCCTTAGAGCTAACACTTTGTTAGAGCCTACCATGAAGTTGGTGTGAGCTGAGCGTCACCGTGGCTAAGTGGTTAGCACTTCCAGCTAGCAGCACTAGGGTTGACTATTTGAATCCCAACCACAACACTCCCTGCCTGAAGTTTGCATGTTCTTCCTGTGCCTGCATGGGTTTCCTCCGGGTACTCCAGTTTCCTCCCACACTCCACAGAAATGCTGGCAGGTTAATTGGCTCCTGTCTAAATTGTCCCTAGTATGTGTATACAATATATGCATGTGAGTTAGGGACTTTAGATTGTACGCTCTTTGAGGGTAGGGACTGATGTGATGCAATATATGTAAAGCGTTGCGTAAATTGACGGCGCTATATATGTACCTGTGATAAATGAAAAAAATTATAAATCATCAAGCATGCAGCCCAGCAGGCCAGGAAAGGAGGTGGACGAGTGAGCGCTGAACCATACCAGGCCACATGTTGTCAAAATGGGGGAGGTGCTTTGGGGCCCCCAAAGCACCTTGTTCCCATGTTGATGAGGACAAGGGCCTCTTCCCTACAACGCTGGCCCAGTGGTTGTGGGGGTGCGGGGGGGCTTAGCAGAAATTTTGGAAGCCCCCTTTAACAAGGGGGCCCCCAGATCCTGCCCCCCATAGTACCCCTACTCATTCACCAAAGAAAATCAAGTCAATAAAAACACAACACCAGTTTTTAAAAAGGCTTTTATTATATTATCATTTGAATGTCAGGTAAACATATTGGCAGGGGTTACCCAGTGACATAAACCCACCTCCAAGTCTACCTCTCATTGGGTGAGTGTCACTATGGGGCGGGATCACTCAGTTACATCACTGGGTAACCCCCGCCCCTGTGTTTACCTGTCATTCGGATGTGTCCCTGGTCAAGAACTGTTCGGCAGCCATTTTTTCTTGTTTGTTTGTTTTATTTTTTTGTAAATAAAGGACTTGTGAAAAAGTGTTCCTGTGTTTTTATTAACTTTGATTATTTTTTTGGTAAATGAGTAGGGGTACCCCTACTCATTCACATGCAAGGGCCGGGATCTGGGGGCCCCTGATTAAAGGGGGCTTCCAGATTTTGATAAATCTCCCCAATAAGTTTCGGATAATTCACCCCCACAACCCTGGTCCAGTGGTTGTGGGGAAGAGATCCTTGTCACCATCAACATGAGGGGAAAGCTGTTTTAAGGGGGAGCTATCCTGCCCCAAAGCACCCCCCGCATGTCGAGGACATGTGGCCTGGTATGGTTCAGGAGGGGGGCTTTCTCGTCCCCTCCCCTTTTCCTGGCATGCCAGACTGCATGCTCGGGTAAGGGTCTGGTATGGATTTTGAGGCGGTTCTACTTAAAATCATTACCAGAGTTGAAGGGCCTGGTATGGGTAGGAGGACCCCCACACTGTTTTTTTTTTCAGAATTTTTAATTCATCTGTTGAGTCATCAGTTGTTAAGGACACAGTGGCCAGCTTCAGAGTCATGGCAGGTTTAGGGCTTTAGGGTTCTATAAGAACATGCCGATGACATGCAAGTTTGTTACGTACATAAGAGTGCTGTTGGGAAAATCTAGGTTAAGGAGCCCTCTCCTTAACAACCAGCTATTCTTCACACAGAATTCAAATTGGTCGATCATATTTTGATCGATCCAAATTTGAATCATTCTAAAAAATTGGAATTCGTTAGAAAATGTATAAACAAAAGGAAACTAAACTAACTCCAAAACGAATCAACAGAACAAAATTAGTAACATAAAAAATCTTCCTGAAACAAAACTAAACACATTTTTCTGTTCTGCGCGTGTCTAGTCATGCGTGACCTTCTGCACAAATGCCCAAATATGGGCTTTGAGATGTAAAGGTGTAAAAGATTGTGGCTTTTTTTTGTAGGATTGTGTTACTGGTGTTTACTCATTACTTAATGGCACTTCAATATCGGTATACTCATCACTTTCTACTTATTCCTCTTCATAAAGGAGCATGAGGTCAGAAAGAGAGTGAAATGGTAAAATCCATCCATAATTTGTTCATTTGTTCATTTGTATTCATTTTTCGGACAAAAACTTGGACCCAATTGAAATATTTTAGACCCTTTGAGGAACAATGTATAGGAGGATAAGTTTATCATCTGTGATTATGTCTTTTTGGTCACATATGTGTCCAGGTTTCCTTGCTTCTTGGAATCCCCTAAAGTGACCAATCCACGTTTTGTATATTAGGAGGAATGTATTTTATTTATATCACTCTTATCAGTCGCCATTTCTGTCCTGGACTTGTTTTTCTTACTTTCTTCTAAAGTTGAAGTTTGTGAAATACAACAACTAAACAAAGTTCTATCATCACCTATAAAAGTCTTGAATGAGAAAGTATTAGAACCACCAGGAGTCTTTAACATTGGATTGAAGCTTATATTCTCTTGAATGTTAGCTAGTTTAGAGCGTATATTATGTGTATTGTGACTACCCTATTTCTCTTTTTCTTTTCCTGTGCACACAGATGAATATGTGGAAGGAGTCTCAATATTCAGTGAGGAAAATGACGTTGTTGTTATGGAAGCATCAGTTCAGAATCAGTGGCATTAAAGGGCTAGTTTGCACTTGCTTTAAAATGTGGCATTGACACATTTTATTAAAGCACTCTGAATGCCAATGAAAGTTCCTGTCATTAAAAAAATGGTTCCCTTACAGACCTGTTCACACATTGCGTTTGCTTTGCTTCAAAAGTTATACCCCATGTCTCTTTCTTGGTGCTTCAAAGCATCTCCAAATATTCCAAAGAGTTCTATGAAAATGCTCGCTTATAGCACCTGAAGCTTTTTATTTTGCATAAATGTTTTATTGAGTAAACAAGAAAGAACAAAGTAGAGATTTGAAGTACATAACACAGATTACAAGTTAGGTACATATGTGGCATAATCACTTCCCATAACAAGCAGGGAAGACTATACTGAAACCAAAATGGGGAAAAGGAAGATCTGTATCATGTATTGCAGGTCATAGCTGGGAATGTTTCCTTAAATAACATGTAGAACTTATAAGATGTCTACTCCTGGATACCATTCCTGTGATTACCATCCTGACCATCATTGCTACAGGCTTTGGTAAAGCTTCCTTATGGTAATTATGGTAAGTGTATTTAATGTTTACTTCTGGATGGTGGATGCACTCGCCGTGGATTTTTGTTTTCACAATCATCACTGAATATGAACTTTTATTTTTTTTGACCATTTTGGACTATTTAATATGGATGATGTTATGCCATTTACATTTTTTTATTTTGCACTGTGCACTTTGTTATGCAGATATGTCATTATATTTGCTGCTTAGATATATTTGGAGCTGCACTTTTTGTATCTCATATATTTACACAATTTCTATTGGATTCTAGTGGTGGCTGCTACTAGTTTTTAGGGTGGCGCAGTAATTCTTTACAGCCATTCATTGATCTACTATTGTTTATTCTGGGGGTTACTGTGGAACCTTTGTTTGTCTGTTCATTTAAAGTGTACAATAATAACCATATGTTTCCTGTCTGATCTATCTTAACTGAAACTGTTTACAGCAAAGATTTTAAGTAAAGCTTATTCAGTCTGTTTTGAGTTATTGTGTCTGCATTTACGTTTCTTTCATAGAATGTCTGAACCCAGGGTGTCAGAGGTGTCAGGAGACTTGCAAAGTCAGGGTGTGACGGAACCATTTAGCACCCCGTTTTAGTGCTTCTGTCAGTATATAGCTTCCTCCAGTGGCGTCGCTAGGGGGTGGCTTTTGGGGCTATAGCCCCCGAATGTGGGGTCCATAGCCCCGAGTGTCTTAGCGGGTGCAACTTTTTGAGTAAAGCGAAAGGACAGTCAGCAGCGGCTGCAGGCACATTCTACCTTCTGTGGGATCTGGCGCGGCGCCATCCACTGCACTGTCACCTGCAGGTTGCGGTGTGATATGCAGGTCAGCAGCAGAAGAATGGGAGAACGGCCGTGGTGCTAAATTTCTCCTTGCATCCAGCCGAGGCAGCGACGCTCACTAGTCTGCTGCCTCCAGAGTGACTCTGTGATCATGGATGAGGGCAGCCGGAGAATGACCGTGGCTGGGGAGGAAGAGTTAAGGTGCTCAGGGGGTGCTTCTGGAAAATCTCTCTCTCTCTCTTTTTCTCTCTCTCTGGGCACCCCCTATTCAGGCATCCACCCCCTTTTCAGATGTAAGCGCCTGAATTACAGTTGCAGAGGTGTTTTTTAAGCACCTGATTAGAGCCATAGGCTCTAATAGGCTTCAAAAAAGGTGGACTCAGAACGCAGAACATTGCAGTCAGAGCCCATCCAGGTGTGTTGGAAAAGTAAATGAATATTTGCATATGACTTTCTTTACTTTACTGCTATGGGCTCTAGCCTCAGATATTTTGTAGACCTATCAACACCCATGGCTTTATCCAGTCTGGACATAGCAACCAGATATTATAGCGGACAATACAAGACTAGCCGACAATAGCTTGTATGAGAACTGGAACTGCTTATTGAAAACTCACACAGAATTTATAGTACAGCAGGTTAGATGAGCCTGATCACATTATCATATGCAAAGTAAATTGTATACAGGAATATAATTAACCTAACTAAGGAACAACCAACATAAACAGTAAACATTAAGTTACTTAAACAATTAGTCACCTAGATCAGTGGTCATCGACCCTGTCCTCAGGACCCACCAACAGGCCAGGTTTGCAAGATAACTGAAATAATCACAGGTGATATAATTTGCTGCTCAGTGATTGCAGTATTCTAGTCTGCATCTCCCCCAGGTAATACATAAAACCTGGCCTGTTAGTGGGCCCTGAGGACAGGGTTGATGTCCTCTGACTTAGGTGACTCATTCCCCATCCAGACTATTCGGCCCTTACAACCTGGATACAAAGTACTTTACAATAAACCTTTTTACAAGTATAAACACTTAGATGAGAACACAGACAAGAAAAATTAACACAATTAACAATACCATAATAACAAAACACCTTAATAAACAGACTATAGTAGGAGACCACCAGCACCAAGTGGTTTGCTGATTATATTAACATCTGCTCTGAGTCTCACAGTCTGATACGGTTGAATTAATGTATCTTCAGAAATTTCTTAAGGGATATTGTTGATAAATATTTCTGTCTCTTTTGAAGTTATCCAAATCACGCTCTAAGTGTCCATTAAGTAGTTGTCCATCATTTTCTCGGTCACCCTGTGCCCCTAATAGACACAGGGGGACTTACACATAAGAGTGGCCTGGGGAGCTGAAAAAGGAGTTTAACAACGTCTCTAAGGTAAGCTGGGTTTCACAAGCCCCCCACCCAAAGTAACTAGCTTCACACAGGGCAATCCTTCACTCTATCCAAAACTAAAATAAACTGAACATTGTATCATACTCTTCACCCGGAAATGCCCACGATTCTGCCCGTGGTACAAGGCACCTCCCACTTGGCACTGCTTTATGCTCTCCTCACTTCATCGGATCAGACAAGTGGGAGGTGCCAAGTAACACGGACAAAGAGGCACAGTGAGGAGTGGGAAGGCTAGGGATGAGCCGAACACCGCCCCGATTCGGTTTGCATCAGAACATTTGAATGTACCGAAAGTTCGCGTGAACTTTCGAACCTTGTCAAAGCCCATGGGACTCGAACGTGATAAATCAAAAGTGCACATTTAAAAGGCTAATATGCAAGACATTGTCCTAAAAAGGGTTCGGGGACCCGGGTCCTGCTCTAGGGGACATGTATCAATGCAAAAAAAAGTTTTAAAAACTGCCATTTTTTTCGGGGGCAGTGTTTTTAATGATGCTTAAAGTGAAAAAATAAAAGTGAAATATTCCTTTAAATATCGTGCCTGGGGGGTTTCTATAGTATGCCTGTAAAGTGGCGCATGTTTCCCGTGTTTAGAACAGTCCCTGCTCAAAATAACATTTCTAAAGAAAAAAAGTCATTTAAAACTGCTTGCGGCTTTAATGTAATGTTGAGTCCCGGCAATATTGAGAAAAACAGCATGGGTAACCCCGCAGCCCATTACCAGGCCCTTTGTGTCTTGTATGGATATTAAGGGGAACCCCGCACCCAAATAAAAAAAAGGAAAGGCGTTGGACCCCAGGCCCTATATACTCTGAACAGCAGTATGCAGGCGGTGCAAACAAGACAGGGACTGTAGGTTTGTTCTTAAGTAGAATCTGTTTGTAATTTTGAACTGGTACATTCTTTACGTGTAGCTCCAGCCAAAACTATTTTTAAGCTTTTTGGAAAACATAGGGAAGGGTTATCACCCCTGTAACATTTGCTTTGCGGTCTGTGCACCTGTTCAGAAGATTTTACTTCACTTTCTGTCCCAATGACAATTGGATTTTGAAAATTTGGGTTTTTTAGTGAAACAAGAAACTCTTACAGGAGAAAAATTCCCTTCCTAGGGGTAGATTTCCTCTCACTTCCTGTTGTCTCCTTCCGTTTGCAAGTAGGAGTTGTTTGTAAGTTGGATGTTTGAAAGTAGGGGCCTGCCCTATATACTCTGCAGAAATGTGGGCCTTATGTGTTGGTGTTGCCACAACACTGTAAGCCCTCACAGTTACTCTTGGTGGGGGCAGGAATAGGCCCTGCTGTTAAATATTAGATCAAGAATAGTAATTACATGCCCCTGTTGGACAGGGTCAGAAAAATTTGGGGTTTTGTGGTGGTCGGTGTGGTGGTGTTGCCACCACACTATAAGGCCTCACATTTACTCTTGGTGGGTGCAGAAACTGGCCCTGCTGTGAAATATTAGATCAAGAATAATAATTACATGCCCCTGTTGAACAGGTTCAGAAAAATTGGGCCTTTGGTGGTGGACGGTGTGGTGGTGTTGCCACTAGGGTTGCCACATCATCCCTTTAATCCAGGATACATATTAATTACACTAGTTCTGAGGCTGATTTAATGCAGATAAGGCACCAAGTGAGTTTAATTACCACCTTAATCAGCCACAAAACCTGTGTAATTAATATGTGTCCTGGATTAAAGGGATGATGTGGCAACCCTAGTTGCCACATCACTGTAAGGCCTCACAGTTAATCTGGGTAGGCACAGGAACGGGCCCTGCTGTGAAATATTAGATCAAGAATTGTAATTACATGCCCCTGTTAAACAGGGGCAGAAAAATTGGGCCTTGGGCACTGGTGCTGATGTCACAACACTGCAACCCCTCACAGATACTCTAGTTGGAATGCAGGAATGAGCCCTGCTGCAAAGTATTGCATCAAAATTGTAATCACACGCCCCTGTTAAACAGTGGCAGAAAAATTGGGCCTTAGCCACTGGTGGCGGTGCCCAGAACCAAAAATGTTCTTACAAGCTATCAGCATGATCATTGAGGAGGAAGAGGATTGTCACTCAGCATAACAGGATAGTCACTCAGCATCAGCATAGGCAGTCTTGAAGGGATCTCACATAAAAAAAAAAACATTTGGTTACATCAGCATCAGGTGCTTGGTAGCTGGTGATCCAAGATTGATTCATTTTAAAGAAGGTCAGCCGATCGACTGATTCGGTCGATCGGCTGACCCAGCGGATTTTTGGTGGGAAAGGTATCCAAGTCTGATCTTGCCCCTAGGTATTCCTGCACCATGTGAATCAGACGCTGGCGATGGTTGCTAGAACCGATCATACCTTGGGGCTGCGGACTAAAAAATTGTCTGAATGCATCGGTCAGATGGCCACCTTCTCCACCGCTCCTTCGGTGACTGAGCGAAGCCTCAGCTACACATTGTCCAGGAGGACTGGGAAATTGTAACCTCCCAGGCTCTGGAAACGTGTTGTACAAACCTTTCTGCAAGGCCTCCCGAAGATGTTTCATCCGCTGCTCCCTCTGCGACGGCAAGATAAGGTCCGCAACCTTACCCTTGTAACGTGGATCATGGAGGGTTGCCAGCCAGTAATGATCCCTCTCCTTGATACCACAAATACAAGGATCCTTCTGCAGGCTTTGCAGGATCAGTGAGGCCATGCAGTGTAGGTTTGCTGAGGCATTCGGTCCAGAGTCCTACGGGTCACTAAGGATGACATGATCCGCAGCCACCTCCTCCCAGCCACGTACAAGTCCATGGGTTTCTTCGGACTGTAAATGATCCCTTGTAGACTGCTGCTGATGCTGAGTGCTAGGACTCACCTCCATGCTGACACAATCCTTCTCCTCCTCGTCCTCTTCCTGTGTGATTGGCGGGCACGCAGGAACACTGTCTGGATAAAGGTGGCCTTGAGAGCTAAGGAAGTCCTCTTCCTGCTTCTGTTCTGCCTCAAGTGCCCTGTCCATTATTCCACGCAGCGTGTGCTCCAACAGGTGGACAAGGGGGACAGTGTCACTGATGCATGCACTGTCACCATCCTCGTGGCCTCCTCAAATAGTGACAGGACAGTGCATGCAACCCTGATCATGGCCCACTGGCGTGGGGAAAAAAAACAAGCTCCCCTGACCCTGTCCTGGTGCCATAGTCGCACAGGTACTCATTGATGGCCCTCTGCTGCGCGTGCAGCCCCTGCAGCATGGCCAACATTGAGTTCCACCTGGTGGGCATGTCACAGATTAGGCGGTTCTTGGGCAGGTTAAACTCCTTTTGGAGGTCCACCAGCCGAGCACTGGCATTATATGACCGGCGGAAATGCACACAGACTTTCCTGGCCTTCCTCAGGACATCCTGTAAGCCCGGGTACCTGCCCAATAACCGCTGCACTACCAAGTTAAGGACGTGAGCCAAACAGGGCACATGGGTCATTTGTCCCTGTCGGAGGGCAGAGAGGAGGTTGGTGCCATTGTCGCAAACCACCATTCCTGCCTTAAGTTGGCGTGGCGTCAACCACCTCTGAACCTGCCCCTGCAGAGCTGACAGAACCTCTGCCCCAGTGTGGCTCCTGTCCCCCAAGCATACCAGCTCAAGCACCGCATGGCATCTTTTGGCCTGCGTACTTGCGTAGCCCCTTGAATGCCTACGGAGCACCGCTGGTTCCGAGGACAAAGTACAGGAAGAGGCCATTGAGGAAGAAGAAGAGGAGGGGGTGGAGGAGAGAGGTGTGTCACAATCATTTTGGAGGCGTGGTGGCGGAACAACCTCCAACACTACTGCACCTTGTCCTGCATCCTTCCCAGCTGCCAGTAGAGTCACCCAATGCGCCGTGAAACTTAGGTAACGTCCCTGTCCATGCCTGCATGACCATGAGACAGCGGTAATATGCACCTTACCGCTGACCGCCCTGTCCAGCGAGGCCAAGACATTGCCTTCCACATGCCGGTAGAGAGCCGGAATCGCCTTCCGTGAGAAAAAGTGGCGTTTGGGAACCTGCCACTGAGGAACCGCACATTCCACAAACTCGCGGAAGGGGGCAGAGTCTACCAACTGAAAAGGCAGCAGTCGAAGTGCTAGCAATTTTGCCAAGCTAGCATTCAACCGCTGGGCATGTGGATGGCTGGGAGCGAACTACTTTCGGCGGTGCAGCAGCTGGGGCAGGGAAATTTACCTGGTACAATCTGACGTCGGTGTACCGAAAGCAGATTGCCCACAAGTACTTGCCTGTGACACACCTAATTCTACACCTTCATTCCTCTCAGTGCAGGTCTCAGAGAGGACTGAAGGTATAGTGGGGTTGGAGATCTCAGCTGATGAGAAGCAAAGAGAGGTCCTCTTTGTTCTTTGGTGTGGGTCTTTTAGATACGCTTGCCAACTAACTGCATGGGAGGTCAACATATGTCTGGTCAAGCATGTGGTACCCAAGCGGGAGATGTTTTGGCCACGCGAGATACGCTTGAGACATATGTTGCAAATAGCAGCGGTGCGATCTGATGCACTCGTCTCAAAAAAGGCCCACACCAAAGAGCTTTTTGAATAATGCGCAGAGACTGCAGCGCCCTGCACATGTGGAGCTTTGGGGTGTGATGCAGTCAGTGTGCTGCCCTTAGGCTGGCCCCTGGAGGGCATCCTGCCTCGTTGGTGATGTGCCGCCTCCTCCTCCTCCTCACCCCTATCAGGCACCCACATTGAGTCAGTGACCTCATCATCTCCTCCCTCCTCATCACGGGAGCAAACCTGGCAGTATGCTGCAGCAGGGGGAGCATGACTGCCAGATTGCTGTCCTTCTTGGGCACCCCCTCTGTCCATACTCACGTTACTGCCTTTATCTAGCTCAGTATCATCATCAGAGCTTTCCAAACGCTGGGCATCCTCCTGGAGCATGTACCCAACACTGTGGTCTAACAGTTCGAGGGACTCCTCAGGGGGACATGGTGGGGCTAGGGAAGGAGTCACTGATGACATTGAGCCAAGGGAAGAGTCCGCTGCTTTGCCAGACAAAGTACCCTGAGCATGGGTGAGAGAGGATGAGGAGGATGAGGACGGCTTGGTTATCCTTTCAACCAAGTCTTCCGCATGTTGCGGCTCAACACGGCCAGCTGCCGAAAAAAAGGCCAAGCGTGTCCCACGGCCACGTGCTGATGAGGATGCACCATCTCCACGACCAGCATTAGACACAGAACCTGCTTGCCCTCTTTTATTGGCTTGTGACTGTCTGCCTCTCCTTGTTGGCCTTCCAGACATACTAATGGCCTGTAGCTGCACTAAGCTGGGATATATATATATATATATGTACTGATACTGCAGCTAGCAAAATCAACTGCCTGCCTGTAGTATGAGAACACCACCAACCTTCTACAGGTAGCTTTAGCTGAACACTGTGCAGAGCTCGCAAAAGAATAACTTGTAGCTTTAGCTGAACACTGTGAAGAGGACGCACTACACTAACTTGTAGTTTTAGCTGAACACTGTGAGCAGGACGCACTACAATAACTTGTAGCTTTAGCTGAACACTGTGCAGAGGTCTCACTACACTAACTTGTAGTTTTAGCTAAACACTGTGAGCAGGACGCACTACACTAACTTGTAGCTTTAGATGAACACTGTACAGAGGTCTCACTACACTAACTAGTAGTTTTAGCTAAACACTGTGAGCAGGACACACTACACTAACTTGCAGCTTTAGATGAACACTGTGCAGAGGTCTCACTACACTAACTAGTAGTTTTAGCTGAACACTGTGAGCAGGACGCACTACACTAACTTGTAGTATTAGCTGAACACTGTGAGGAGGACACACTACTCTAACTCTAAATAGTCTAGCTGCCTGACTGTGGTACTAATAGGATCAAAAGAACACCAGCAATTTTCTTCAGGTAGCTGTAAATACTGTAACAAGACAAGCCTGCCTGTCAGTAGGAAGATAATAACAGGAATGGATCTAGCTAAACTGAATACAGTGTATATATATATATTATATATTATATATATTATATATTATATATACAACACATGGGATGCATATATATACACAATACACTGTAAGTGCAGCTAACTCACTGACTGTCCTGCCTAATCTAGCTAGCTCAAATCAAATGACACAGTCTCTCTCTCTATCTCTCAGCATGCCGGAACACACTACACAGGGCCGCCATGCAGGCGGCCTTATATAGTGTGGGGGGTGTTCTAAACCCCAAGAGCCATAATTGGCCAAAGCCACCATGGCTTTGGTCAATTACAGCTCTCTCTATCGACGGCAATGTGATTGGCCAAGCATGCGGGTCATAGTGCATGCTTGGCCAATCATCAGCCAGCAATGCACTGCGATGCCGCAGTGAATTATGGGCCGTGACGCGCCACACGAATTTGGCGCGAACGGCCCATAACGTTCGGAATTCGGCGAACGACCGAACAGCGGATGTTCGAGTCGAACATGGGTTCGACTCGAACGTGAAGCTCATCCCTAGTCATCAGTCAGTGACCTAAGATCTACCCCACTATCGTTTCCTGGAAGTGCAAAACAAATAAAGTTCCCCAGATATGCAGTAACTACCGAAGGTATCTGAGGCCTCTGTACTGGGGGAAACAACGAACTCAACGTGTGACAGGTAGAATTTGTTTCAAGTTTATAGCTCTTATTATACAACCGCAACATACATTTCAAACCTTCCGGATCTGTATTGTGATCCAGAGGAAAAGAGACTGTTGCTAAATGTGGTCTGGCTCCGGCACAAACTAAACAATTTTCTCTTTTTAGGGTTTTAACCGTATATCTCAACCATTCTATCCACTCATTTTTTTCCTGATATTCTGTCTCTAGGGCTATGGCATCCTCTACAGTTAAGTTAGTGAATCTCACAGTTTTACTCACAATTTCTATTAGTGTGGCCCTCCTCTTTTTCTCTCATTTCTACCTTCTCCTGTTGTTTATTTTTATTAGGTGGTAATACTTTGAGGAAAAATGTGCCTGAGGGGTCAGGTCCTGACACCCATGCTCCCATAGAGTACAACCGCTGATCTTCCTTCCTCGGCGCCTTTAATGTTATCAATAATTGGTTACACTTCTTACTATGTGTGCAGGGGGAGTTGGCCGCTTTTGTAATTGTGAGTCTTTCCTTTATTCCACTCTCTTTAGGCCCTGGTAGATTATACCCCCAATCTTGATGTCCTGTAGTCCACAGGGCCTGACCCCATGCTTGACATCCTGCCTTATTCCAGAGCCAGCAAATGTATTTATCTGCCCATAGAAGTCTCCTAGCCCCAGCTGTATCCACACAAACTGCAATCTGACAGAAGTCTACCAGTATAGTGCTAGTTATTCCCTCTATAAAGGTTAGATTCAATACTTTTCCTGTGCTTAACCAATCCAAAGGTTCCTCTGCTCTTCCATAACGTACACCCCCTCTTATGAATGCTTCTCCTAGAGTCACCAGTAACTCAAGGATGATCGCTATCCCTTCCATCCTGACTAGCCATAGAGCTCCAGGGGATAAGGTAGGGGAGTTCTTCACTGGTCTGAGACAAGACCCACCTTGTGTGAGACCTCCCTTTGTTGCCGGATTCACTGGTTCTCTGTAGCCAACTGGCCCTGCTCTGCCTGTAAAACATTTTTTAAATAGGACTGGTGAATCCAGGTAGACTTCTCTGCAATCCTTATAGCCGAGGGAGTGGTGAGAAGAACCTGATATGGCCCCTCCCACTTGGGTGAGTGCCAATGTTTTCTTTTTATTACTTTTACCAGGTCCCAGTCTCCAATATGGATTGTCTCTTCTCCTTGGATTGAACCTTCTGGAATAGAACAGACTTCATTAATTTGTTTCTGTTTCAACAGGTTAGACATATATTCTGCTAGAGTACGTTCAGATTCTTCAGCTGGTGTTTCATTTTGTAGTAAGGGTATTCTATATGGCCTTCCATGTATAATTTCAAATAGGCTTAAACCTTCTTTTGTGGGTGTAATATGCATACTAGTCACAGCCAATAGTAAGCAGTACATCCAATTTTTACCCGTTTCTTCCATAGCTTTTCCTAACTTATATTTTAGGATTACATTGTGTCTCTCCACCAATCCAGCTGATTGGGGGTGGTAGGCACAATGCTTTTTTTTACCTGGATACCCATCACTTCTCTCAAATGTTGTATAGTTTTATTTACAAAATGGGGTCCATTATCACTGTAGATCTTTTCAGGGATTCCAAATCTAGGAATTATATCTCTTAGTAATGCTTTGGCCACAGTCTGTGCATCTGCACTTCCTGTCGGGAATACCTCCACTCATTTTTTCAAGGTATCTATTATTACCAGACAATATTTTTTCCTTTCACATTTGTAGTCAGAATCTTCACTTGGAAATACGATAATCCTAACTACCAAGACCTGCAGTGTGCCTTGGCCTAGCTGGTCAGTATGCCTAAAAGTGGGCATACCCTGAATGAATATGTATGAAATGTAAATTAATTTACGAAAGTATGGGGGAACGGGTGGGTGGTAGGGATGAGCTTCAAGTTCGAGTCGAACTCATGTTCGACTCGAACATCGCCTGTTCGCCAGTTCCCCAAACAGTGAACAATTTGGGGTGTTCGCGGCAAATTCGAATGTCGCGGAAAACCCTTTAAAAGTCTATGGGAAAAATCAAAAGTGCTAATTTTAAAGGCTTATATGCATGGTATTGTCATAAAAAGTGTTTGGGGACCTGGGTCCTGCCCCAGGGGACATGGATCAATGCAAAAAAAGTTTTAAAAACGTCCGTTTTTTTCGGGAGCAGTTATTTTAATGATGCTTAAAGTGAAACAATAAAAGTGTAATATCCCTTTAAATTTCGTACCTGGGGGGTGTCTATAGTATGCCTGTAAAGGGGCGCATGTTTCCCCTGTTTAGAACAGTCTGACAGCAAAATGACATTTCAAAGGAAAAAAAGTCATTTAAAACTACTCGCGGCTATTAATGAATTTCCGGTCTGACAATACACATAAAAGTTCAATGATAAAAACAGCATGGTCCCTTCTGGTCTGGTATGGATATTAAGGGGAACCCCGGCCAAAGTTTAAAAAAAAAATGGCGTGGGGTCCCCCCTTAAAATCTATACCAGCTTTAAAATTAGCACTTTTGATTATTCAAATTCGTGTCCCATAGACTTTAATGCTGTTCGCGTGTTTCGAACAAATTTTTTGTCTGTTCGCATGTTCTGCTGTGAACCGAACAGGGGGGGGGGGTGTTCGGCCCATCCCTAGTTATCATTGAGAATCATGGAGTACAACTTGTCAAGCAACTCGGAGGTTCAAAGTCGCCCAACTGTGAAACAAGTCATATATATTTTAATAGAAAGGAGCTCTCATTTATACTTGCATTTACATCAGCAGAACAAATGCAGGAAGTGATGTGTGCACATGGGCCAGAAGCAAATGTGTGGTGATGACAAACAAATCAATGAACCCCACCCACACCAAATCTAACTACCACATCCACCCCCGCATTGATCAAGCACAAGTACATATCCTACACTTACCCGGAAAATGAGCAGCACCTCCTCTTTGCTAAAGAGGGACCTCGTTATGTCCACCTAGATGGACATCCTGACCAGCACAGGAACTTCCGGGTGATTACAATGACTTATTTCTGGGTCAGAAGGCGAAACCACACTCTTTTGATTGCTGCTGCGAATATTTGATCGCAACCACGATTAGAATTTTATTATTTTTGTTTATTTGCAGATATGCAAATTTGTATTTCTATTTATTTAGAGATATTTAAAGGCATTTGATAAGAAATGGTGTCCCTGGGTTAGCAGTAGGGATGAGCTTCGTGTTCGAGTCGAACCCATGTTCGACTCGAACATCATCTGTTTGCCGAATTGTGAACGATATGGGCCGTTCGCGCCAAATTCGTGTGGCACGTCACGGTCCATAATTCACTGCGTCATTGCAGTGCATTGCTTGGCCAATCACAGTGCCCTCTGTAGAGAGAGCTGTAATTGGCCAAAGCCAGGGTAGCTTTGGCCAATTATGGCTCAGGAGGTTTAGTACACGCCCCACATGATATAAGGCTGCCTGCATGGCGGCCCTGTGTAGTGTGTTCCGGCGTTGAGAGACAGAGACAGAGAGACAGTGTCATTTGATTTAAGTTAGATAGATTAGGCAGGACAGTCAGTGAGTTAGCTGCACTTACAGTGTATTGTGTATATATATATGCATCCTAGGTGTTGTATATATATATATATATATATATATATATACACTGTATTCAGTTTAGCTAGATCCGTTCCTGTTATCTTCCTACTGACAGGCAGGCTTGTGTTGTTACAGTATTTACAGCTACCTGAAGAAAATTGCTGGTGTTCTTCTGATCCTATTAGTACCACAGTCAGGCAGCTAGACTATTTACAGTTAGACATGTGCACACTGAAATATTTTGTTTCGGAATTTCGTTTTCGTCCGAAAAATAAATTTATTTAGTTACTCCCGAAATTCGTTTTTATTTATTTTGTTTTTCGTTAAAAATTGCATTCCTCCGAAAATCCATATTAAGGTTGAATCTGTCATTGAAGACTTATGGTGTCTGTAGAATGTTCAAAGAAGATTCGACGGAGCAGCTAAACAGTACGATGCCGTATAGTTTACCTGCTCCATCGAATCTTCTTAGAACTTTCAACAGACACCATAAGCCAAAGTACATGTGTACTTAGTTCTAGCTATTTTACTGCTCCTCCTCTTTGGTTACAATCAGCCAATAACATTCATCATCATCATTATTTTTATTTATCTTTTCTCCCCTACGTCAAATCTTTTCTCCCCTACGTCAAATCTTTTCTCCCCTACGTTGAATCTTTTCTCCCCTACGTTGAATCTTTTCTCCCCTACGTTGAATCTTTTCTCTCTATGTAGAATAATCTTGAACTAATAGAGTTAGGCACATTCGACCACAGGTTTGATGGACACAGATTGTTATTGTCATCATCATGTCGAATCTACTATCTATATCGAACTGTTGTAGCAACGAAAACGAAAATAAAGCATTTGTTTATGTCGGATCTTTAGTTTTTCGGATTCTGCACTTTCGTTATCGTTTGTTAAAACAATAACGAAAATACCTGAAATTCGGACGAAAACTAATGCACATGTCTATTTACAGTCACGTACAGCCACGTACACACGAGTGGACTTTATGGAAGACTTTGCCCGGCTGACTTTTCGACTGACTTTACGACGGACTTTCTGAATGAACTGACTTGCCTACACACATTCAACCAAAGTCCGTTGAATTCGTACGTGATGACGTACGACTGGACTAAAATAAGAAAGTTCATAGTCATTAGCCAATAGCTGCACTAGCATGGCTTTTTGTCCATCAAACTAGCATACAGACGAGCGGACTTTTCGACCGGACTCGAGTCCGCCGGACAGATTTGAAACACGTTTCAAATCTAAGTCCGTCCAACTTTTGAGAAAACCTAGTCCGCTGGAGCCAGCACACGATCAAATTGTCCGTCAAAATCCTGTCCGCCAGTCAAAGTCTGCCGTAAAGTCCGCTCGTGTGTACGCGGCATTAGTGTAGTGCGTCCTCCTCACAGTGTTCAGCTAAAGCTACAAGATAGTTTAGTGTGACCTCTGCACAGTGTTCAGCTAAAGCTACAAGTTATGCCGCGTACACACGAGTGGACTTTACGGCAGACTTTGCCCAGCGGACAGGATTTCATCGGACAATTCGATCGTGTGTGGGCTCCAGCGGACTTTGTTTTCTCAAAAGTTGGACGGACTTAGATTTGAAACGTGTTTCAAATCTGTCCGGCGGACTGGAGTCCAGTCGAAAAGTCCGCTCGTCTGTATGCTAGTTCGATGGACAAAAAGCCACGCTAGGGCAGCTATTGTCTACTGGCTATGAACTTCCTAATTTTAGTCCGGTCATATGTCATCATGTACAAATTCGACGGACTTTGGTTGATTGTGTGTAGGCAAGTCTGTTCATTCAGAAAGTCTGTCGTAAAGTCCATAGAAAAGTCAGCCGGGAAAAGTCTGCCGTAAAGTCCGCTCGTGTGTACGCGGCATTAGTGTAGTGCGTCCTCTGAACAGTGTTTAGCTAAAGCTACAAGTTAGTGTAGTGCACAGTGTTCAGCTAAAGCTACAAGTTAGTGTAGTGCGTCCTCCTTACAGTGTTCAGCTAAAGCTACAAGTTAGTGTAGTGCGTCCTCCTCACAGTGTTCAGCTAAAGCTACAAGTTAGTGTAGTGCGACCTCTGCACAGTGTTCAGCTAAAGCTACAAATTAGTGTAGTGTGTCCTGCTCACAGTGTTCAGCTAAAGCTACAAGTTAGTGTAGTGCACAGTGTTCAGCTAAAGCTACAAGTTAGTGCAGTGCATCCTCCTCACAGTGTTCAGCTAAAGCTACAAATTAGTGTAGTGCATCCTCCTCACAGTGTTCAGCTAAAGCTACAAGTTAGTGTAGTGCGACCTCTGCACAGTGTTCAGCTAAAGCTACAAGTTAGTGTAGTGCACAGTGTTCAGCCAAAGCTACAAGTTAGTGCAGTGCATCCTCCTCACAGTGTTCAGCTAAAGCTACAAATTAGTGTAGTGCATCCTCCTCACAGTGTTCAGCTAAAGCTACAAGTTAGTGTAGTGCGACCTCTGCACAGTGTTCAGCTAAAGCTACAAGTTAGTGTAGTGCACAGTGTTCAGCCAAAGCTCCAAGTCAGTGTAGTGCGTCCTCCTCACAGTGTTCAGTTAAAGCTACAAGTTAGTGTAGTGCGTCCTCTGAACAGTGTCCAGCTAAAGCTACAAGTTAGTGTAGTGCACAGTGTTCAGCCAAAGCTCCAAGTTAGTGTAGTGCGTCCTCCTCACAGTGTTCAGCTAAAGCTACAAGTTAGTGTAGTGCGTCCTCTGAACAGTGTTCAGCTAAAGCTACAAGTTAGTGTAGTGCACAGTGTTCAGCTAAAGCTACAAGTTAGTGTAGTGCGTCCTCCTCACAGTGTTCAGCTAAAGCTACAAGTTAGTGTAGTGCGTCCTCTGAACAGTGTTCAGCTAAAGCTACAAGTTAGTGTAGTGCACAGTGTTCATCTAAAGCTACAAGTTAGTGTAGTGCGTCCTCTAAACAGTGTTCAGCTAAAGCTACCTGTAGAAGGTTGGTGGTGTTTTCCTGATCCTATCACTACCGCAGGCAGCTACATTATTTACACGTTAGTGTAGTGTGACCTCTGCACAGTGTTCAGCTAAAGCTACAAGTTAGTGTAGTGCGTCCTATGAACAGTGTTCAGCTAAAGCTACAAGTTAGTGTAGTGCACAGTGTTCAGCTAAAGCTACAAGTTAGTGCAGTGCGTCCTCCTCACAGTGTTCAGCTAAAGCTACAAGTTAGTGTAGTGTGACCTCTGCACAGTGTTCAGCTAAAGCTACCTGTAGAAGGTTGGTGGTGTTTTCCTGATCCTATCACTACCGCAGGCAGCTACATTATTTTAACCACTTGACCACTGGGCACCTAAACCCCCTTAATAACCAGACCAATTTTCAGCTTTGGGTGCTCTCACATTTTGAATGACAATTACTCAGTCATGCAACACTGTATCTATATGAATTTTTTGTCCTTTTTTTCACACAAATAGAGCTTTCATTTGGTGGTATTTAATCACTGCTGGGTTCTTTATTTTTTGCGCTATAAAAGAAAAAAGACCGAAAAATCTGTAAAAAAAATAAATTTTTCTTCGTTTCTGTTATAAAATTTTGAAAAAGAAGACATTCCAAGGTATTTAGAAAGATGCATGATGAGTTTTTTGAAGTTGTAATTTTTTCCCACAATTCTTTGCAAAATCAAGTTTTTTTTTTTTATTTTTTTTTTTTCACAAAATTGTCATATTAGCAGGTTATTTCTCACACACAGCATATGCATACCACAAATTACACCCCAAAACACATTTTGCTATTAGTCCCGAGTATGGCGATACCACATGTGTGAGACTTTTACACAGCGTGGCCACATACAGACGCCCAACATGCAGGGAGCACCTTCAGGCGTTCTGGAGCACCCAGGCCAATTCTGACATTTCTCTCCTACATGTAAAAATCATAATTTATTTGCTAGAAGTTTACATAGAACCCCAAAACATTATATATGTTTTTTTAGCAAAGACCCTAGAGAATACAATAGCGGTCATTGCAGCTTTTAATCTCGCACGATATTTGCGCAGCAATTTTTCGAACGCGTTTTTTTTGGAAAAAAAACAGTTTTTTGCTTTAAAAAAAACAAAACAGTAAGGTTAGCCCAATGTTTTTGCATAATATGAAAGATGAAGTTACGCCGAGTAAATAGATACCTAACATGTCACCTTTCAAAATTGCACACGCTTGTGGAATGGCGCCAAACTTCGCCACTTAAAAATCCCCATAGGCGACGCTTTAAAATTTTTTCCTGGTTACAAATTTTGAGTTACAGAGGAGGTCTAGGGCCAAAATTATTGCTCGCGCTCTACCGATCGCAGCTATACCTCACATGTGTGGTTTGAACACTGTTTTCATATGTGGGCGGGACTTACGTATGCGTTCGCTTCTGCATGCGAGCACACGGACAGGGGCACTTTAAAAAAAAAATTTTTTTTTATTGTTCATTTTACTTTATTTATTTTAGTTTGACACTTTTTTCCCCCCAAAAATTTTTTTGATCACTTTTATTCCTATTACAAGGAATGTAAAAATCCCTTGTAATAGGAATATGGCATGACAGGTCCTCTTTACAGTGAGATATGGGGTCAATAAGACCTCACATCTCACCTCTAGGCTGTTCCTGAAATTAAAAAAAAAAAAAAAGATCCTGGCTTCGATCGTAGCGGTGAGTCGGTAGAAGCACCGGAGGGCGGCGGGAGGGGGGGGGCGTCCCCTCTCGCCTCCCGTAAGAACGATCAAGCAGTGTAACAGTTGCTATGATCATTCTTATGGTGTAGGGAATCGCCGGCTGAAAAAGATGATATCTGAATGATGCCTGTAGCTGTACCCATCATTCAGATATCCCCACACAAAGTCAAGGACGTTGTATGACGGAAGGTGGGAAGTGGTTAAAATGCTTTTTTTTTAACACAAAGTTGTCCATTTATACAATATTTCTAACACAAAGCATGTATATACCAAAAATGACCCCCCAAAATAGATTCTCCTACTCCTCCTGAGTACGGGGATACCACATGTGTGAGACTTCCACAGCCTGGCCACATACAGAGACTGGGTATGGCTGAGCGTGGCTGGGTATGGCTGAGCATGGCTGGGTATTGCAGAGTATCGCCGAGTATGACTGGGTATGGCAGAGTATGGCTGGGTATCACCAAGTATTGCAGAGTATCGCCGAGTATGGCTGGGTATGGCAGAGTATGGCAGAGTATGGCTGGGTATCACCGAGCATTGCAGAGTATGGTTGGGTATCACCGAGTATTGCAGAGTATGGCTGGGTATTGCGGGGTATTGCAGAGTATGGCTGGGTATGGCAGAGTATTGCGGGTTATGGCAGAGTATTGCAGATTTTTGCAGGGTATTGCAGAGCATGGCTGGGTATGGCAGAGTATGGCAGAGTATGGCTGGGTATCACTGAGTATTGCAGAGTATGGCTGGGTATTGCGGGATATTTCAGGGTATTTCAGGGTATTCCAGGGTATGGCAGAGTATTGCGGGGTATTGCAGGGTATGGCAGAGTATTGCGGGGTATTGCAGGGTATGGCAGAGTATTGCGGGGTATTGCAGGGTATGGCAGAGTATTGCGGGGTATTGCAGGGTATGGCAGAGTATTGCGGGGTATTGCAGGGTATGGCAGAGCATTGCGGGGTATTCCAGGGTATGGCAGAGTATTGCAGGGTATGGCAGAGTATTGCGGGGTATGGCAAAGTATTGCGGGGTATTTCAGGGTATTTTGGGGTATGGCAGAGTATTGCGGGGTATTTTGGGGTATGGCAGAGTATTGCGGGGTATGTTGGGGTATGGCAGAGTATTGCGAGGTATTGCAGGGTATTGCGGGGTATTCCAGGGTATGGCAGAGTATTGCGGGGTATTCCAGGGTATGGCAGAGTATTGCGGGGTTTTCCAGGGTATGGCAGAGTATTGCGGGGTATTGCAGGGTATGGCAGAGTATTGCAGGGGTATTGCAGAGTATTGTGGGGTATTCCAGGGTATGGCAGAGTATTGCAGGGGTATTGCAGAGTATTGTGGGGTATTCCAGGGTATGGCAGAGTATTGCAGGGGTATTGCAGAGTATTGTGGGGCATTGCAGAGGGAATTGCAGAGTATTGTACAGCATTGCAGGGCATGCAGAGTAGTGAGGGATGGCTGAGCATGGATGGATGGATGGCTGGATGTCTCTGTGCAGCGCTGTGGGCACTACAGATGCAGCCCACAATGCTGCAGCCATCCATCCATCCGCCTCTCCGGTCACTGTGTACCGATCGGTACACAGGAGGGGAGGAGAGGGGGAGGAGAGGAACCGGCGTCATCAGATGACGCCGGTTTGTTTACATGTGATCGCTCTGTCATTTGACGGAGCGATCACATGGTAAACGGCCGCGATCAGCAGAGAGCAGAATTCTGGGAGGACGTCCCTGGACGCCCTCCCAGAGTTAAACAACCGCCCTGTAGCCGTCATTTGGCTATGGGCCGGTTGTTAAGTGGTTAACGTTAGTGTAGTGCGTCCTCTGCACAGTGTTCAGCTAAATTTATCTGTAGAAGGTTGGTGGTGTTTTCTTGATCCTATCACTACCGCAGGCTGCTACATTATTTACAAGTTAGTGTAGTGCGACCTCTGCACAGTGTTCAGCTAAAGTTACAAGTTAGTGTAGTGCGTCCTCTGAACAGTGTTCAAATAAAGCTGCAAGTTAGTGTAGTGCACAGTGTTCAGATAAAGCTACAAGTTAATGTAGTGCATCCTCCTCACAGTGTTCAGCTAAAGCTACAAATTAGTGTAGTGCATGCTCTGAACAGTGTTCAGCTAAAGCTACAAGTTAGTGTAGTGCACAGTGTTCAGCTAAAGCTACAAGTTAGTGTAGTGCGTCCTCCTCACAGTGTTCAGCTAAAGCTACAAGTTAGTGTAGTGCATCCTCCTCACAGTGTTCAGCTAAAGCTACAAGTTAGTGCAGTGCGACCTCGGCACAGTGTTCAGCTAAAGCTACAACTTAGTGTAGTGCGTCCTCTTAACAGTGTTCAGTTAAAGCTACAAGTTAGTGTAGTGCACAGTGTTCAGCTAAAGCTACAAGTTAGTGTAGTGCGCCTTCCTCACAGTGTTCAGCTAAAGCTACAAGTTAGTGTAGTGTGTCCTCTGAACAGTGTTCAGCTAAAGCTACAAGTTAGTGTAGTGCACAGTGTTCAGCTAAAGCTACAAGTTAGTGTAGTGCGCCCTCCTCACAGTGTTCAGCTAAAGCTACAAGATAGTGTAGTTCGTCCTCTGAACAGTGTTCAGCTAAAGCTACAAGTTAGTGTAGTGCATCCTCCTCACAGTGTTCAGCTAAAGCTACAAGTTAGTGTAGTGCGACCTCGGCACAGTGTTCAGCTAAAGCTACAAGTTAGTGTAGTGCGTCCTCTTAACAGTGTTCAGTTAAAGCTACAAGTTAGTGTAGTGCACAGTGTTCAGCTAAAGCTACAAGTTAGTGTAGTGCGCCTTCCTCACAGTGTTCAGCTAAAGCTACAAGTTAGTGTAGTGTGTCCTCTGAACAGTGTTCAGCTAAAGCTACAAGTTAGTGTAGTGCACAGTGTTCAGCTAAAGCTACAAGTTAGTGTAGTGCATCCTCTGAACAGTGTTCAGCTACAGCTACAAGTTAGTGTAGTGCAACCTCTGCACAGTGTTCAGCTAAAGCTACCTGTAGAAGGTTGATGGTGTTTTCCTGATCCTATCACTACCGCAGGCAGCTACATTATTTACACGTTAGGGTAGTGCGACCTCTACACAGTGTTCAGCTAAAGCTACAAGTTAGTGTAGTGCACAGTGTTCAGCTAAAGCTACAAGTTAGTGTAGTGTGTCCTCCTCACAGTGTTCAGCTAAAGCTACAAGTTAGCGCAATGCGTCCTCCTCACAGTGTTCAGCTAAAGCTACAAGTTAGTGTAGTGCGACCTCTGCACAGTGTTCAGCTAAAGCTACAAGTTAGTGTAGTGCGTCCTCTGAACAGTGATTAGCTAAAGCTACAAGTTAGTGTAGTGCGACCTCTGCACAGTGTTCAGCTAAAGCTACCTGTAGAAGGTTGGTGGTGTTTTCCTGATCCTATCACTACCGCAGGCAGCTACATTATTTACACGTTAGTGTAGTACGACCTCTGCACAGTGTTCATCTAAAGCTACAAGTTAGCGTAATGCGTCCTCCTCACAGTGTTCAGCTAAAGCTACAAGTTAGTGTAGTGCCACCTCTGCACAGTGTTGAGCTAAAGCTACAAGTTAGTGTAGTGCATCCTCTGAACAGTGTTCAGCTAAAGCTACAAGTTAGTGTAGTGCGACCTCTGCACAGTGCTCAGCTAAAGCTACCTGTAGAAGGTTGGTGGTGTTTTCCTGATCCTATCACTACCACAGGCAGCTACATTATTTACATGTTAGTCTAGTGTGACCTCTGCACACTGTTCAGCTAAAGCTACAAGTTAGTGTAGTGCGACCTCTGCACAGTGCTCAGCTAAAGCTACCTGTAGAAGGTTGGTGGTGTTTTCCTGATCCTATCACTACCGCAGGCAGCTACATTATTTTAACGTTGGTGTAGTGCATCCTCTGCACAGTGTTTACCTAAAGCTACAAGTTAGTGTAGTGCGACCTCTGCACAGTGTTCAGCTAAAGCTACAAGATATAAAAAATAAGTGTGGCGCTAAAAAATGTACGTTATTGGGCAAAGCCAGACTGAATGTTATCTGAAAGGCAATATGCGCAACAAAGTATATTAATGAAACTGGATCGTATAAGAACTATTAGTTGACACTAACAGAAATAAATGGACAATATAAACCTGAAGGTGTATAAGTGAGCCGTGTAAGTGAATCAAATGTAAACTATTATTTGACACCTGAAGTGAAAGAGTGGCAAAAAAATATGAGTGTAAATAAAAAGGGAAAAAGAAGAACTACAGATCCCAACAATGGAGAGGAGCAGTTCTATGCATGTGGACCGAAAATAATGTGAGGATATTCAACGTCACAAAATTGTGTTACACGCAGATAGGATTGAGCGTGTAGTGAAAAGATAAGCTACAAATAAAATTGACATAAACAATAGTGAACATGTAAACTTCTAATGAAACTAATAGTCCATCCTGAACTTGTAAATTAATATTATTAATAACTCAAAGTCCAAATAGTGCGGTTTGGAACGATCAACAGCCGCCGGAATTAGTGATGAGGAACCATTAGATCCGAGAATGGCATCCACAAAATAGGGTATCAGACATCTGTATGAAAGGGATAGGCATAAATACCCTTACCAGCAATGGTGGACTCCCAGCCAACGACTTGGGAGTCAGACAGGCTTGTAATGGAGCGGGGGGATAGCTCCTGGTTCCCAACAGCTGAGGATGATGAAGGGATGACAACACTCACACTGACCTATAGCATCGAAGATGTCAGTGGAGGGTGCTCATTGTAGGTCCGGCTTCATGGACGAGATGTCAGTCGTAAATTATGGGTTTCCTTATCTTTACAATTTTGGCCTTTTAGTCCCCTTGAAGGGACGAATGAAGGTGTAGAATTAGGTGTGTCACAGCCAAGTACTTGTGGGCAATCTGCTTTCGGTACCCCAGCTGCTGCACCGCCAAAATAAGTTTGCTCCCAGCCATCCACATGCCCAGCGGTTGAATGCTAGCTTGGCAAAATTACTAGCACTTCGACTGCTGCCTTTTCAGTTGGTAGACGCTGCCCCCTTCCATGAGATTGTGGAATGTTCTTCAGTGGCAGGTACCCAAATGCCACTTTTTTTCACTGAAGGCGATTACGGCTCTCTACCGGCATGTGGAAGGCAATGTCCATGCCTCGCTGGACAGGGCGGTCAGCGGTAAGATGCATATTACCGCTGACTCATGGTCCAGCAGGCATGGACAGGGACGTTACCTAAGTTTCACGGTGCATTGGGTGACTCTGCTGACAGCTGGCAAGGATGCAGGACAAGGTGCAGTAGTGTTGGAGGTTGTTCCGCCACCACGCCTCCAAAATGCCACTACTAATGATTCTGACACACCTCTCTCCTCCACCCCCTCCTCTTCTTCTTCCTCCATTGCCTCTTTCTGTGCTTTGTCCTTGGAACCAGCGGTGCTCCGTAGGCGTTCAAGGGGCTATGCAAGTATGCAGGCCAAAAGATGCCATGCAGTGCATGAGCTGGTGTGCTTGGGGGACAGGAGCCACACTGGGGCAGAGGTTCTGTCAGCTCTGCAGGGGCAGGTTCAGAGGTGGTTGACGCCACGCCAACTTAAGGCAGGAATGGCGGTTTGCGACAATGTCACCAACCTCCTCTCCGCCCTCTGACAGGGAGAAATGACCCATGTGCCCTGTTTGGCTCACGTCCTTAACTTGGTGGTGCAGTGGTTCTTGGGCAGGTACCCGGGCTTACAGGATGTCCTGAGGCAGGCCAGGAAAGTCTGTGTGCATTTCCACCGGTCATATAATGCCAGTGCTCGGCTGGCAGACCTCCAAAAGGAATTTAACCTGCCCAAGAACCGCCTAATCTGTGACATGCCACCAGGTGGAACTCAACGTTGGCCATTCTGCAGTAGCTGCACACACAGCAGAGGGAAATCAATGAGTACCTGTGCGACTATGGCACCAGGACAGGGTCAGGGGAACTTGTTTTTTTCCCCCACACCAGTGGGCCATGATCAGGGATGCATGCACTGTTCTGTCACCATTTGAGGAGGCCACGAGGATGGTGAGCAGTGACAGTGCATGCATCACTGCCCCCTTTGTCCACCTGTTGGAGCACACAGAATAATGGACAGGGCACTTGAGGCAGAACAGAGGCAGGAAGAGGAGGACTTCCTTAGCTCTCAAGGCCCCCTTTATCCAGACAGTGTTCCTGTGTGCCTGCCGATCACACAGGAAGAGGACAAGGAGGAGGAGGAGGATTGTGTTAGTATGGAGGTGGAGCCTGGCACTCAGCATCAGCAGCATGTCATCCTTAGTGACCCAGAGGACACTGGACCGAACGCCTCAGCAAACCTACACTGCATGGCCTCCCTGATCCTGCAAAGCCTGCGGAAGGATCCTCGTATTTGTGGTATCAAGGAGAAGGAACAATACTGGCTGGCAACCCTCCTTGATCCACATTACAAGGGTAAGGTTGCGGACCTTATCTTGCCATCGCAGAGGGAGCAGAGGATGAAACAGCTTCAGGAGGCCTTGCAGAAAGGTCTGTGCAACGCGTTCCCAGAGACTGGGAGGTTTCAAACTCCTGTTTCTGGACAGCGTGTTGCTGAGGCTTTGGTCAGTGAAAGAAGGAGCGGTGGAGAAGGTGGCCGTCTGATCGATGCATTCAGACAATTTTTTGGTCCGCAGCCCCAAGGTATGATCGGTTCCAGCAACCATCGCCAGCGTCTGTTTTACATGGTGCAGGAATACCTAGGGGCAAGATCTGACTTGGACACCTTTCCCACCGAAAATCCTCTGGGTTACTGGGTCTTGAGGATGGATCACTAACCAGAGCTTGCACAGTATGCAATTGAGCTACTGGCCTGTCCTGCATCCAGCGTTCTTTCGGAACGCACATTCAGTGCTGCTGGAGGCATGGTAACCGATCACAGGGTGCGTCTGTCCACTGACTCGGTCAATCAACTGACCTTCATAAAAATGAATCAGTCTTGGATCACCACCAGCTACCAACCACCTGATGCTGATGTAACCGAATACATTTTTTTAAAATGTCAGATCCCTTCAAAGACTGCCTATGCTGATGCTGAGTGACTATCCTGTTATACTGAGTAATTATCATCTTCCTCCTCAATGATCATGATGATAGCTTGTAAGAACATTTTTGGTTCTGGGCGCCACCAGTCCTGCCACCAAGGCACAATTTTTTAGCCCCTGTTTAACAGGGGCATGTAATTACAATTTTTCATGCGATTCTTTGCAGCAGGGCTCGTTCCTGCGCTCCAACTAGAGTGTCTGTGAGGGGTTGCAGTGTTGTGGCACCAGCACCACTGCCTAAGGCCCAATTTTTCAGCGCCTGTTTAACAGGGGAGTGTAATTACAATTTTTGATGCAATTCTTTGCAGCAGGGCTAGTTCATGCGCTCCAACTAGAGTATCTGTGAGGGGTTGCAGTGTTGTGGCACCAGCACCAGTGTCCAAGGCCCAATTTTTCTGCCCCTGTTTAACAGGGGCGTGTAATTACAATTTTTCATGCGATTCTTTGCAGCAGGGCTAGTTCCTGTGCTCCAACTAGAGTATCTGTGAGGGGTTCCAGTGTTGTGGCACCAGCACCACCACCACCACCAAAGGCCCAATTTTTCTGCCCCTGTTCAACAGGGGCATGTAATTACAATTCTTTATCTAATATTTCACAGCAGGGCCCTGTGAGGGCTTACAGTGTTGTGGCCACAACAACACCTAAGGCCCAAATTTCTGCTGAGTATATAGGGCAGGCCCCTACTTTCAAACATCCAACTTCCAAACGACACCTACTTGCAAATGGAAGGAGACAACAGGAAGTGACAGGAAATCTACCCCTAGGAAGGGAAATTCTCTCCTGTAAGAGTTAATATGGGAAAAACTTTTCTCCTTTCCACTGATTCTTTCCAATCCTTGTTCCACAAAAAACCCCAAATTTAAAAAAAAAACATTTGTCATTGGGACAAAAAGTGAGGTGAAATCTTCTGAAGAGGAGCACAGACAGCAAAACAAATGTCACAGGGGTGATAACCAGGGCCGGATTTCCCACAAGGCCACGAGGCAGGCCTCGGGGCAGCAGTAGTGCAGGGGCGGCGCCGCTGCACTAACCTCATTCGGAGCTCTGTATGAGCAGGGCGGGGATGAGGATAAACAAGCTGTTCTGACTAGAAACGAGAGCAGGGGGCGGAGTCTGTGGGCAGCTGCGGGAGGAGCGTCTTCTCCCCCAGGCAGCAAGACTTGTATGGAGTGGAGATTAAGGATAACTATTCCCCTCTAACTCCGTCGCTCCACAGCCTCTGGCATCCTGTCACAGTGACACAGTGAGAGTGTGGAAAGCCAGCTAGCTTGTGCAGGAGTCAGGCTGTGTTCGGTCTCCACTGTCTTCCTAACCCCTCCCTCACTGCACTGCTTGTCCAATCCAATACTCCGCAACCCATTTGTGCCCGCCCACACTCCAGACACATGCATCCAATGCACTGTACTGTGCTGTGAGAGAAGTTCTGTTTTCAAACAATAGCTGCCACAGCCCTGGGGGAGACCAGCCTGAGAGGGAGAGCATAATTGGTGAGTGAGACCCCCAGAATAACCCCCCTCTCTGTTCCCACCCCTTTGTGCTATGCACCTTCTTCCTCCCCCCCTCTCTTCCTCATGATCATCACCTTCTCTCTCTCTCTCTCCCCTAGGCTAGAGCCTAGCCTGCCTGTAAATCATCGTAGCCTGCCTGTATATCGTCCTAGCCTGCCTGTATATCGTCCTAGCCTGCCTGTATACTGTCCTAGCCTGCCTGTATACGTCCTAGCCTGCCTGTATACCATCCTAGCCTGCCTGTATACCGTCCTTGCCTGCCTGTATATCGTCCTAGCCTGCCTGTATATTGTCCTGGCCTGCCTGTATAGTCCTAGCCTGCCTGTATACCGTTCTAGCCTGCCTGTATACCATCCTAGACTGCCTGTATATTGTCCTAGCCTGCCTGTATATTGTCCTGGCCTGCCTGTATACCATCCTAGCCTGCCTGTATACTGTTCTAGCCTGCCTTTATATCGTCCTAGCCTGCCTGTATATCATCCTAGCCTGCCTGTATATCGTCCTAGCCTACCTGTTTACCTTCCTGGCCTGCATGTATATTGTCCTGGCCTGCCTGTATACCATCCTAGCCTGCCTGTATACCGTCCTAGCCTGCCTGTATACCATCCTAGCTTGCCTGTATACCATCCTAGCGTGCCTGTATACCGTCCTAGCCTGCCTGTATATTGTCCTAGCCTGCCTGTATACCGTCCTAGCCTGCCTGTATACTGTTCTAGCCTGCCTGTATATCGTCCTAGCCTGCCTGTATACCGTCCTAGCCTGCCTGTATACCATCCTAGCCTGCCTGTATATCGTCCTAGCCTGCCTGTATATTGTCCTGGCCCGCCTGTATACCTTCCTAGCCTGCCTGTATACCGTCCTAGCCTGCCTGTATACCATCCTAGCCTGCCTGTATATTGTCCTAGCCTGCCTGTATATTGTCCTAGCCTGCCTGTATATCGTCCTAGCCTGCCTGTATACCGTCCTAGCCTGCCTGTATACCGTCCTAGCCTGCCTGTATATCGTCCTGGCCTGCCTGTATATCGTCCTGGCCTGCCTGTATACCGTCCTAGCCTGCCTGTATATCGTCCTAGCCTGCCTGTATACCGTCCTAGCCTGCCTGTATACCGTCCTAGCCTGCCTGTATATTGTCCTGGCCTGCCTGTATATTGTCCTGGCCTGCCTGTATACCGTCCTAGCCTGCCTGTATATCATCCTGGCCTGCCTGTATATCGTCCTGGCCTGCCTGTATATCGTCCTGGCCTGCCTGTATAGCGTCCTAGCCTGCCTGTATACCGTCCTAGCCTGCCTGTATATCGTCCTAGCCTGCCTGTATATCGTCCTGGCCTGCCTGTATATTGTCCTAGCCTGCCTGTATATCGTCCTAGCCTGCCTGTATATCGTCCTAGCCTGCCTGTATACCGTCCTGGCCTGCCTGTATTCCATCCTAGCCTGCCTATATACCGTCCTAGCCTGCCTGTATACCTGTATATAGAGGGGGATGTATATAGAGATGATAGATGGGTGTATATAGAGACAATAGAGGGGAATATATAGAGACGATAGAGGGGTGTATATAGAGTGGAGATATGTTTTTAATTGATCTATTGTTGCAGTCATCGATAAAGGACGAGAATGATGGTGGCATTGAAGGACCCGGCCTTGGGGCGGCAAAGGGAGTAAATCCGGGCCTGGTGATAACCCTTCCCTAGGTTTTCCAAAAAGCTTAAAATAGATTTTTTGGCTGGAGCTACACACGTTAAAAATGTACCAGTTCAAAATTACAAACAGATTCTACTTAACAACAAACCTACAGTCCCTGTCTTGTTTGCACCGCCTGTATACTGCTGTTCAGAGTATATAGGGCCTGGGGGCCCCACACCTTTCCTTTTTTTAATTTGCCTTAATATCCAAACATACTTAACCACTTGCCGCCCGCCCTATTACCAAATGACAGCAGCAAAGTGGTTTGATAATCCAGTCTGACACCCTGCAACACCGATCTATGTAAAGAGTCTCCGAGGGAGACTCTTTACCACGTGATCAGCCGTGTCCAATCACGGCTGATCACGATGTAAATGGAAAGAGCCGGTGATTGGCTTTTCCTCACTCGCGTCTGACAGACGTGAGTAGAGGAGAGCCGATCGCTGCTCTCCTGACAGGGGGGGTCTGTGCTGATTGTTTATCAGCACAGCCCCCCCTCGGATCCTACCCAGGACCACCAGGGAAGCCGCCCAGGACCACCAGGGAAGCCGCCCAGGACCACCAGGGAAGCCATCCACACTGGATCACCAGGTATGCCCCTAGACCGCCATGGAAATGCCACTGTGTGCCCAGGCAGCTGCCAATCTGTGCCCAGGCAGCTGCCAATCAGTGCCCACTTCAATGCCTACCACTGCCAGTGCCACCAGGGATGCCCATCAGTGCCTCATATCAGTGCTGCATATCAGTGCCCATCAGTGCAACGTATCAGTGCCCAGCAGTGCCGCCTATCAGTGCCGGCTCTCAGTGCCGCCTATCAGCACCACCCTATCAGTGCCCAGCAGTGCCGCCTTTCATTGTCCATCAGTGTCGCCTATCAGTGCCCATCAGTGCCACCCAGTGCCACCCATCAGTGCTGCATATGAGTGCCACTCATCAGTGCCGCCTACCAAAGCCCTTCAGTGCCGCATATCAGTGCCCATTGTCAGTGCCCGCTAATTGGTGCCACCTCATCGGTGCCACCGTATCAGTGCCTGTCAGTGCTGCCTTATCAGTGCCCATCAGTGAAAGAGAAAACTTCCTTTTTTACAATTTTTTTTAACAGAAACAAAAGCAAAACCTATTTTTTTCAAAATTTTCGGTCTTTTTTTATTTGTTTAGCAAAAAATACACCGCAGAGGTGATCAAATACCACCAAAAGAAAGGTCTATTTGTGGGAACAAAATGATCAAAATTTAGTTTTGGTACAGTGTTGTATGATCGCGCAATTGTCATTCAAACTGCGACGGCACTGAAAGCTGAAAATTGGTCTGGGCAGGAAGGTGTCTAAGTGCCCTGTATTGAAGTGGTTAACAGTCATTATTCTTACAAAGCATTCCAACATAATATTACAAAAGACTAATTCAAAACACCCACCACCAGCACACAATCCACACATACATACATTGGTGACCATGTTCTGCTGGAAGCTGCATTTCGGTGTACACGATTAAACAATGAGATCAAAAAGGGTAGAAGGTCAGCAGATGCTTCCAAACGATGTTTGTATGGTCAGACAGGAACAATACACACACAACATTGACAGCATGGCCACTAGGGATGAGCCGAACACCCCCCGGTTCGGTTCGCACCAGAACCTGTGAACGGACCGAAAGTTCGCACGAACGTTAGAACCCCATTGACGTCTATGGGACTCGAACGTTCAAAATCAAAAGTGCTCATTTTAAAGGCTAATTTGCATGGTATTGTCCTAAAAAGGGTTTGGGGACCCGGGTCCTACCCCAGGGGACATGTATCAATGCAAAAAAACTTTTAAAAACGGCCGTTTTTTCGGGAGCAGTGATTTTAATGATGCTTAAAGTAAAAAAAAAAAAGTGAAATATTCCTTTAAATATCGTACCTGGGGGGTGTCTATAGTATGCCTGTAAAGTGATGCGTGTTTCCCGTGTTTAGAACAGTCCCTGCACCAAATGTCATTTTTAAAGGAAAAAATCTCATTTAAAACTGCTTGCGGGTTTAATGTAATGTCGGGTCCTGGCAATATGGATGAAAATCAGTGAGACAAACGGCATGGGTACCCCCCAGTCCATTACCAGGCCCTTTGGGTCTTGTATGGACATTAAGGGGAACCCCGCACCCAAATTAAAATAAGGAAAGGTGTGGGGCCACCAGGCCCTATATACTCTGAACAGCAGTATACAGGCGGTGCAAACAAGACAGGGACTGTAGGTTTGTTGTTAAGTAGAATCTCTTTGTAATTTTGAATGGGTACATTTTTAATGTGTTTAGCTCCAGCCAAAAAATCTTTTTTAAGCTTTTTGGAAAACATAGGGAAGGGTTATCACCCCTGTGACATTTGTTTTGCTGTCTTTCCTCCTCTTCAGAAGATTTCACCTCACTTTTTGTCCCAATGAAAAATGTTTTTTGAAAATTTGGGTTTTTTTGTGGAACAAGGATTGGAAAGCATCAGTGGAAAGGAGAATTTTTTTTCCAATATTAACTCTTATGCCCCGTACACACGGTCGGACTTTGTTCGGACATTCCGACAACAAAATCCTAGGATTTTTTCCGTCGGATGTTGGCTCAAACTTGTCTTGCATACACACGGTCGCACAAAGTTGTCGGAAAATCCGATCGTTCTAAACGCGGTGACGTAAAACACGTACGTCAGGACTATAAACGGGGCAGTGGCCAATAGCTTTCATCTCTTTATTTATTCTGAGCATGCGTGGCACTTTGTCCGTCGGATTTGTGTACACACGATCGGAATTTCCGACAACGGATTTTGTTGTCGGAAAATTTTATCTCCTGCTCTCCAACTTTGTGTGTCGGAAAATCCGATGGAAAATGTCCGATGGAGCCCACACAGGGTCGGAATTTCCGACAACACGCTCCGATCGGACATTTTCCATCGGAAAATCCGACCGTGTGTACGGGGCATAACAGGAGAGAATTTCCCTTCCTAGGGGTAGATTTCATCTCACTTCCTGTTGTCTACTTCCGTTTGCAAGTAGGAGTCGTTTGTAAGTTAGATGTTTGAAAGTAGGGTCCTGCCCTATATACTCAGCAGAAATTTGGGCCTTAGGTGTTGCTGTGGCCACAACACTGTAAGCCCTCGCAGGGCCCTGCTGTGAAATATTAGATCAAGAATTGTAATTACATGCCCCTGTTGAACAGGAGCTGAAAAATTAGGCCTTAGGCACTGGTGCTGGTGCCACAACACTGCAACCCCTTACAGACACTCTAGTTGGAACGCAGGAACGAGCCCTGCTGCAAAGTATTGCATCAAAAATTGTAATTACACGCCCCTGTTAGACAGGAGCAGAAAAATTGGGCCTTGGGCACTGGTGCTGGTGCCACAACACTGCAACCCCTCACAGACACTCTAGTTGGAATGCAGGAATGAGCCCTGCTGCAAAGTATTGCATCAAAAATTGTAATTACACACCCCTGTTAGACAGGGGCAGAAAAATTGGGCCTTAGGCACTGGTGCTGGTGCCACAACACTGCAACCCCTCACAGATACTCTAGTTGTAACGCAGAAACGAGCCCTGCTGCAAAGTATTGCATCAAAAATTGTAATTACATGCCCCTGTTAAACAGGGGCTGAAAAATTGTGCCTTAGGCACTGGTGGTGGCGCCCAGAACCAAAAATGTTCTTACAAGCTATCAGCGTGATGATTGAGGAGGAAGAGGATAATTTCTCAGGGATAGTCACTCAGCATCAGCATAGGCAGTCTTTGAAGGGATCTGAGATTTCAAAAAAAATTATTCGGTTACATCAGCATCAGGTGCTTGGTAGCTGGTGGTGATCCAAGACTGATTCATTTTTATGAAGGTCAGTCGATCGACCGAGTCGGTGGACAGACGCACCCTGTGATCGGTTACCACGCCTCCAGCAGCACTGAATGTGCGTTCCGAAAGAACGCTGGATGCAGGACAGGCCAGTAGCTCAATTGCATACTGTGCAAGCTCTGGCCAGTGATCCATCCTCAAGACCCAGTAACCCAGAGGATTTTCGGTGGGAAAGGTGTCCAAGTCTGATCTTGCCCCTAGGTATTCCTGCACCATGTAAAACAGACGCTGGCGATGGTTGCTGGAACCGATCATACCTTGGGGCTGCGGACCAAAAAATTGTCTGAACGCATCGGTCAGACGGCCACCTTCTCCACCGCTCCTTCTTTGACTGACCGAAGCCTCAGCAACACGTTGTCCAGAAACAGGAGTTTGTAACCTCCCAGTCTCTGGGAACGCGTTGCACAGACATTTCTGCAAGGCCTCCCGAAGATGTTTCATCCTCTGCTCCCTCTGCGATGGCAAGATAAGGTCCGCAACTTTACCCTTGTAACGTGGATCAAGGAGGGTTGCCAGCCAATATTGGTCTTTCTCCTTGATACCACGAATAGGATCCTTACGCAGGCTTTGCAGGATCAGGGAGGCCATGCAGCGTAGGTTTGCTGAGGCATTCGGTCCGGAGTCCTCTGGGTCACTAGGGACGACATGGTCCGCAGCCACCTCCTCCCAGCCATGTACAAGTCCATGTGTTTCTTGGGACTGATCCCTTAAAGACTGCTGCTGATGCTGAGTGCCAGGCTCCACCTCCATACTGACACAATCTTCCTCCTCCTCCTCCTCCTCCTCCTCCTCCTCCTCCTCTTCCTGTGTGATCGACGGGCACGCAGGAACACTGTCTGGATAAAGGGGGCCTTGAGAGCTAAGGAAGTCCTCCTCTTCCTGCCTCTGTTTTGCCTCAAGTGCCCTGTCCATTATTCCACGCAGCGTGTGCTCCAACAGGTGGACAAGGGGGACAGTGTCACTGATGCATGTACTGTCACTGCTCACCATCCTCGTGGCCTCCTCAAATGGTGACAGGACAGTGCATGCATCCCTGATCATGGCCCACTGGCGTGGGGAAAAAAACCAAGCTCCCCAGATCCTGTCCTGGTGCCATAGTCGCACAGGTACTCATTGATGGCCCTCTGCTGCGTGTGCAGCCGCTGCAGCATGGCCAACGTTGAGTTCCACCTGGTGGGCATGTCACAGATTAGGCGGTTCTTGGGCAGGTTAAACTCCTTTTGGAGGTCCGTCAGCCGAGCACTGGCATTATATGACCGGCGGAAATGCACACAGACTTTCCTGGCCTGCCTCAGGACATCCTGTAAGCCCGGGTACCTGCCCAAGAACCGCTGCACCACCAAGTTAAGGACGTGAGCCAAACAGGGCACATGGGTCATTTGTCCCTGTCGGAGGGCAGAGAGGAGGTTGGTGCCATTGTCGCAAACCACCATTCCTGCCTTTAGTTGGCGTGACGTCAACCACCTCTGAACCTGCCCCTGCAGAGCTGACAGAACCTCTGCCCCAGTGTGGCTCCTGTCCCCCAAGCACACCAGCTCAAGCACCGCATGGCATCTTTTGGCCTGCGTACTTGCGTAGCCCCTTGAACGACTACGGAGCACCGCTGGTTCCGAGGAAGAGGCCATGGAGGAAGAAGAAGAGGAGGGGGTGGAGGAGAGAGGTGTGTCACAGTCATTAGCATTTTGGAGGCGTGGTGGCGGAACAACCTCCAACACTACTGCACCTTGTCCTGCATCCTTCCCAGCTGCCAGCAGAGTCACCCAATGCGCCGTGAAACTTAGGTAACGTCCCTGTCCATGCCTGCTGGACCATGAGTCAGCGGTAATATGCACCTTACCGCTGACCGCCCTGTCCAGCGAGGCATGGACATTGCCTTCCACATGCTGGTAGAGAGCCGGAATTGCCTTCCGTGAGAAAAAGTGGCGTTTGGGTACCTGCCACTGAGGAACCGCACATTCCACAAACTCACGGAAGGGGGCAGAGTCTACCAACTGAAAAGGCAGCAGTTGAAGTGCCAGCAATTTTGCCAAGCTAGCATTCAACCGCTGGGCATGTGGATGGCTGGGAGAAAACTTCTTTCGGCGGTGCAGCAGCTGGGGCAGGGAAATTTGCCTGGTACAATCTGACGTCGGTGTCACAAAAGCAGATTGCCCACAAGTGCTTTGCTGTGACACACCTAATTCTACACCTTCATTCCTCTCAGTGCAGGTCTCAGAGAGGACTGAAGGTCTGGTGGGGTTGGAAATCTCAGCTGATGAGGAGCAAGGAGAGGTCCTCTTTGTTCTTTGGTGTGGGTCTTTTAGATGCGCTTGCCAACGAACTACATGGCAGGTCAACATATGTCTGGTCAAGCATGTGGTACCCAAGCGGGAGATGTTTTGGCCACGTGAGATACGCTTGAGACATATGTTGCAAATAGCAGCGGTGCGATCTGATGCACTCGTATCAAAAAAGGCCCACACCAAAGAACTTTTTGAATAATGCGCAGAGACTGCAGCGCCCTGCACATGTGATGCAGTCAATGTGCTGCCCTTAGGCTGGCCCCTGGAGGGCATCCTGCCTCGTTGGTGATGTGCCGCCTCCTCCTCCTCCTCCTCCTCCTCTCTCCTATCAGGCACCCACGTTGAGTCAGTGACCTCATCATCCCCTCCCTCCTCATCACTGGAGCAAACCCGGCAGTATGCTGCAGCAGGGGGAGCATGACTGCCAGATTGCTGTCCTTCTTGGGCACCCCCTCTGTCCGTGCTCATGTTACTGCCTTCATCGAGCTCAGTATCATCATCAGAGCCTTCCAAACGCTGGGCATCCTCCTGGAGCATGTACCCAACACTGTGGTCAAACAGTTTGAGGGACTCCTCAGGAGGACATGGTGGAGCTAGGGAAGGAGTCACTGATGACATTGAGCCGAGGGAAGAGGCCTCTGCTTTGCCAGACAAAGCACCCTGGGCATGGGTGAGAGAGGATGAGGAGGATGAGGACGGCTTGGTCATCCACTCGACCAAGTCTTCCGCATGTTGCGGCTCAACATGGCCAGCTGCCGAAAAAAAGGCCAAGCGTGTCCCATGGCCACGTGCTGATGAGGATGCACCGTCTCCACGACCAGCACTAGACACAGAGCCTGCTTGCCCTCTCTTATTGGCTTGTGACTGTCTGCCTCTCCTTCTTGGCCTTCCAGACATACTAATGGCCTGTAGCTGCACTAAGCTGGGATATATATATATATATATATATATATATATATATATATATATATATATACTGCAGCTAGCAAAATCAACTACCTGCCTGTAGTATGAGAACACCACCAACCTTCTACAGGTAGCTTTAGCTGAACACTGTGAGGTGGACGCACCCCACTAACTTGTAGGTTTAGCTAAACACTGTGAGCAGGACGCACTGCACTAAATGTAAATAGTCTAGCTGCCTGACCGTGGTACTAATAGGATCAAAAGAACACCAGTAATTTTCTTCAGGTAGCTGTAAATACTGTAACAAGACAAGCCTGCCTGTCAGTAGGAAGATAACAGGAACGGATCTAGCTGAACACTGTGAGCAGGACGCACTGCACTAAATGTAAATAGTCTAGCTGCCTGACCGTGGTACTAATAGGATCAAAAGAACACCAGTAATTTTCTTTAGGTAGCTGTAAATACTGTAACAAGACAAGCCTGCCTGTCAGTAGGAAGATAACAGCAACGGATCTAGCTGAACACTGTGAGCAGGACGCACTGCACTAAATGTTAATAGTCTAGCTGCCTGACCGTGGTACTAATAGGATCAAAAGAACACCAGTAATTTTCTTTAGGTAGCTGTTAATACTGTAACAAGACAAGCCTGCCTGTCAGTAGGAAGATAACAGGAACGGATCTAGCTGAACACTGTGAGCAAGACGCACTGCACTAAATGTAAATAGTCTAGAAGATAACAGGAACGGATCTAGCTGAACACTGTGAGCAGGACGCACTGCACTAAATGTAAACAGTCTAGAAGATAACAGGAACGGATCTAGCTGAACACTGTGAGCAGGACGCACTGCACTAAATGTAAATAGTCTAGAAGATAACAGGAACGGATCTAGCTGAACACTGTGAGCAGGACGCACTGCACTAAATGTAAACAGTCTAGAAGATAACAGGAACGGATCTAGCTGAACACTGTGAGCAGGACGCACTGCACTAAATGTAAATAGTCTAGAATTTAACAGGAACGGATCTAGCTGAACACTGTGAGCAGGACGCACTGCACTAAATGTAAATAGTCTAGAAGATAACAGGAACGGATCTAGCTGAACACTGTGAGCAGGACGCACTGCACTAAATGTAAATAGTCTAGAAGATAACAGGAACGGATCTAGCTAAACTGAGTACAGTGTATATATATATATGCAACACCTGGGATGCATATATATATATATACACAATACACTGTAAGTGCAGCTAACTGACTGACTGTTCTGCCTAATCTATCTAACTCAAATCAAACACTGTCTCTCTGTCTATCTCTTTCAACGCCGGAACACACACTACACAGGGCCGCCGTGCAGGCGGCCTTATATAGTGTGGGGCGTGTACTAAATCCCCTGAGCCATAATTGGCCAAAGCCTCCTTGGCTTTGGCCAATTACGGCTCTCTGTTCATTCGGCGCTGTGATTGGCCAAGCATGCGGGTCATAGTGCATGCTTGGCCAATCATCAGCAAGCAATGCACTGCGATGCCGCAGTGAATTATGGGCCGTGACGCGCCACACGAATTTGGCGCGAACGGCCCACATCGTTCGCAATTCGGCGAACGACCGAACAGCCGATGTTCGAGTCGAACATGGGTTCGACTCGAACACGAAGCTCATCCCTAATGGCCACATAAACCCAATTTTGATTGAAAAAATGCACAAGAATTTCAGCAAACAAACAGCCCTAGTTGGGCATTTGTCAATAGGCACAATAGCATTCCTTTTCCCCCACAAATCACAGAAAAAAAACCTGACCTTCTCAGGCCAAACGAACCCCCCCTACTGCAGGCCTTTATATAAGAGAGGTTGTATTGTTAGCACACTGACACGCCCAATAGAAGTACACGCCCACCAGTATCTTTCAATCCATCTATTCATGTATGTCTAAAGTGATTGCACCTGATGAGCAGGAACACATAATAGTATTCGCAACTGTGTTAGCCCTTGGCTATGTGCATCAAATCTGCAACTACAGGACAATGATCAAAGTCCATTTGCATCCACATAAACAAAGCAACAGTTTTCTAAGCATATGTACCCGTGCAGTGTAAACCCTAAAATTTTAAATGTCCAAGTCCCTGGGCATGATTAGTGCTAATAAGCATTAACATCAGTCCCTGGCTGCAATGAGCTTAAAATCTAAAGTCCAAAAGTAACTTTCTTACATTAGAACCTATTTTGACAGGAGACAAATAAAGTGCCAGCATGTCTTTGGATTGTGGTGAGAAACCCACACAGGGAGAACATATAAACTTCAACACAAGCATTAGCATGTTGGGGAATTAAACCAACATCCCAGGTGCTGCTAGACAGAACTGCTACCCACTTAGCCACCCGTCAGCCTCATGTATGTTCCCTGCATCTCTGTGGTGTGAACCAGCCCTAAGTCCATAGTCATGCTCAGTGTCACAAGCAATATACAATATATTGGCCTACGTATTGGGACGCCTGACTTTATACGCACATGAACTGTAATGGCATCCCAGTATTATTATTGGGTTCAAAACTCATTTGGCCCACCCTTTGCAGCTATAACAGCTTCAACTCTTCTGGGGAGGCTGTCCACAAGGTTTAGGAGGGTGTCTTTGGGAATGTTTGACCATTCTTCCAAGTGCATTTGTGAGGTCAGGCACTGATGTTAGACAAGAAGGCCTTACCTACAGTCTCCTCTCTAATTCATCCCCAAGGTGTTCTGTTGTGTTGTGGTCAGGACTCTGTCCAGGCTAGTCAAATTTCTCCACCCCAAAATCACTCATCTATGTCTTTATGGACCTTGCTTTGTGCACTGGTCCAAATGATTTGGTGGAGCGGGGATTATAATGTGGGGTTGTTTTTCAGGGGTTGGGCTTGGCCTCTTAGTTCCAGTCAAGGGGGAATTCTTAAGGCATCAGCATACCAAGACATTTTGAACAATTTCATGCTCCCAACTTTGTGGGAACAGTTTGGGGAAATCCCCTTCCTGTTCCAACATGACTGCACATCAGTGCACAAAGCAAGGTCCATAAAGACATGGATGATCAAGTTTGGGGTAGAGAAACTTGAATGGCCTGCACAGAGTCCTGGCCTCAACCCGATAGAACACCCTTTGGCTGAATTAGAGCAGAGACTGCACACTAAACCTTGTTGACAGCCTTCCCAGAAGCTGTTCTAGCTGCAAAGGGTGGGCCAAATCAAATTTTAACCCTACGGACTAAGACTGGGATGCCATTAAAGTTCATGTGTGTGTAAAGGCAGGCGTCCCAATACTTTTGGCTTAATTATGTATCTGGAAAAGACTTACAATGGTGGTGGAACCCTCCTACACATAAATACTACATTTAGACATAGTTAAAGGACCTGGGAGATGAGACAACTTCTCTACATGAAACAGCATGTTTGGGATTTGAACCCAGACCCTCAGGAATAACTAAGCAGCAGTTCTAACCTCTAAGCCATGGAGCTGCCACTTGTGAGAGCCTCCTACACATAACTACACAAAAATACACATAAAAACACATAAATACTGCATTTCTTTGGATATACAGGTGATGGAATTACATTACTCAAGAGTTATTCTTCTTGATTTATTCTGTGATATTTGGTGTTTTTTTGTGGGTGAGAGTAGAATATTACCCTCAATTTTTTGGGAATGACATTTTGCTTTCTGATGTTGGTACACATATCACATTTTTTGGGCTCAAATTATGAATGTTTGGAAACAATAAAAAGCACAAAAAATTGTGATTCATTTTAAATTTGCGTCAGCAATGGTATTGTTTGTGGATTGTAAAGACCCCTGTGTGAGTTTGGGGTAAAGATTGTTGTGAGATGAAGAATAACAAGTGAAAGTGACAGAGAAAAATATATTTTACCAAAACATCAAAACATTCCACATTCTAGTATTCTTAAAATCAAAATATTTTAAGTAGAAGCAACAATGTTGCAAAGGAAAATGTATTTCAGAGAAAGATACATTTCATCTCAACATTAAAGGTTTTTTTTTTTTTTTGTGAAAGTTACAATTGTTCCATTAGAATCAATGGCTAAAACTTGCATTGGACTAGAATAGAGCAGATTTTCACTTCCAAAAAATGCTCTCTAATTAGCTCTCATTTTGGTATTTACTATAGCTCCAGGTAAAAAAGACACTGGAGCTAAAATGAGAGCTATTTTCAGGTCTGAGCATGCTCAGTTGTGTTGGCACCTAGTTGTCCAAAACCGGGAATTTTTCACTTCTCAGACTTTTAAAGATATTTCGGTGTAGAAATCACTTTTTTACACAGTTTAAAAGCAGATTATCTTTAAATAATATCCTGCATATTTCAGTACTATTTAGGCAATGATATCATGCTCTAAACATTATTTCTATGTGCACTACTCCAGGTTTTAGCAGAGTAATGCCGCGTACACACGAGCAAACTTTCCGGCATACTTGGTCCGGCGGACCAGAGTCTGCCGCACAATCCGACCGTGTGTAGGCTCCGGCGGACTTTTTTTTCCCTAAAGTCCGCCGTACCTAGATTTGAAGCATGCTTCAAATCTTAGTCCATTGGACTCAGTTCCTGACGGAAAGCCCATTCATCTGTATGCGTCTGTATGCTGGTCTGACGGACCAGATACGACGCAAGGGCTGGGTACTGCATCTCACGCTCGCTGCAATAGGAAAAACACATTTTCCTATTGCAGCGAGCATGGGGCATCCCAGGCCCTTAGGTCTGGCAAGGATTTTAAGGGGAACCCCTAAGCCAAAAAAAAGGTGTGGGGTCCCCCCAAAATCCATACCAGACCCCGATCCGAACACGCAGCCCGGCCAGTCAGGAAAGGGGGTGGGGATGAACGAGAGCCCCCCCGCCTTAACCATACCAGGCCGCATGCCCTCAACATGGGGGGTGGGTGCTTTGGGGGAGGGGGGGCGCCCTGTGGGCCCCCCCAACACAAAGCACCTTGTCCCCATGTTGATGAGGACAAGGGCCTCTTCCCGACAACCCTGGCTGTTGGTTGTCGGGCTCTGCGGGCGGGGGGCTTATCAGAATCCGGGAGCCCCCTATAATAATAGGACCCCAGATCCCAGCCCCCCATCCTAGGTGAATGAGTATGGGGTACATGGTACCCCTACCCATTTACCTAGGGAAAAAGTGTCAATAATAAAACACACTACACAGGTTTTTGAAGTAATTTATTAGACAGCTCCGGGGCGTCTTCTTCCAGCTTCAGGGGTCTTCTTCTGACTTTGGGGGTCCCTCCGGTTCCTCTTCTCCCGGCGTCCGGTTGGTTCTTCTCCGCTCCCTCTGGCCTCTCCTCTGGTGTTCCAGTTCTTCTACCGGCTCCTCCGCTGTCTTCATGCCGCTCTTTTGGGGGCGTGGTCACTGGGTAATGGTGACCACGCCCCTAAAACATCACAGTCCCAGCATGCCCAGAGACTGTGACGCCATAAGGGGGCAGGGTCTCCGTCTATATAAGTCACATCGGAGCTCTCAGAGAGCATTCTAGCTGGAGAGAGCGTCGTGTCAACATGTGAAGAAGAGAAGAAGCCCAGAAGCCACAGGCCAGAAGTCCGGGCCTCTGCTGGCAAAAGAGCGGTATGAAGACAGCGGAGGAGCCGGCAGAAGAACTGGAACACCGGGAGAAGAGGCCAGAGGGAGCGGAGAAAAACCAACCGGGCGCTGGGAAAAAGGAACCGGAGGGACCCCCGAAGTCGGAAGAAGACCCCCGAAGCTGGAAGAAGACCCCCCGGAGCTGTCTGATAAATTACTTCAAAAACCTGTATAGTGTGCTCAGTTTGAAGCAGTGGAGCTTGGTGTAAGTGGAACTGAATTAAGTGGGAGTTAAACACAAGAGTTAGAGTATACAAGTCTTGGTGTTTGGTTGCTGTCTGCTGTCTGTTGCTGTCTGTTGCTGTCTGCTGTCTGTTGCTGTCTGCTGTCTGTTGCTGTCTGCTGTCTGTCTGCTGTCTGTCTGCTGTCTGTTGCTGTTTGCTGGGGTGCTTTTTGGGGGCTTTTCCTTTGACTTTTGCTGTCACTTTTTAAATAGCTCTTTTTTTTCTGGTTTCATTTTATCAATTAAGGGGTGTGGTTAATTGCTCACAGGTGACTATTTAACTGGTTGCAGGGCTCAGTGTGAGCGTGCTCAGTTTGAAGCAGTGGAGCTTGGTGTAAGTGGAACTGAATTAAGTGGGAGTTAAACACAAGAGTTAGAGTATACAAGTCTTGGTGTTTGGTTGCTGTCTGCTGTCTGTTGCTGTCTGTTGCTGTCTGCTGTCTGTTGCTGTCTGCTGCTGTCTGCTGTCTGTTGCTGTCTGCTGTCTGTTGCTGTCTGCTGTCTGTTGCTGTTTGCTGGGGTGCTTTTTGGGGGCTTTTCCTTTGACTTTTGCTGTCACTTTTTAAATAGCTCTTTTTTTTTTCCTGGTTTTATCAGTCTATCAATTAAGGGGTGTGGTTAATTGCTCACAGGTGACTATTTAACTGGTTGCAGGGCTCAGTGTGAGCGTGCTCAGTTTGAAGCAGTGGAGCTTGGTGTAAGTGGAACTGAATTAAGTGGGAGTTAAACACAAGAGTTAGAGTATACAAGTCTTGGTGTTTGGTTGCTGTCTGCTGTCTGTTGCTGTCTGCTGTCTGTTGCTGTCTGCTGTCTGTTGCTATTTGCTGGGGTGCTTTTTGGGGGCTTTTCCTTTGACTTTTGCTGTCACTTTTTAAATAGCTCTTTTTTTTCTGGTTTTATCAGTCTATCAATTAAGGGGTGTGGTTAATTGCTCACAGGTGACTATTTAACTGGTTGCAGGGCTCAGTGTGAGCGTGCTCAGTTTGAAGCAGTGGAGCTTGGTGTAAGTGGAGCTGGATTAAGTGGGAGTTAAACACAAGAGTTTAAAACAGGAGGTTATAACAGGGGTCATAGTACCTGTGTAGTTAGAGTATCTGAGTGTTGTCTGAGTAGTGTGTGTGGATCGTTAGTACTGTGTATTGTGTACCTGTGTATTGTCTTGTTGTGTACCTGTGTATTGTCTTGAGTATTAGTGCCAGGAAGCTAGCTGTTAGGTAATTTGGACAGGGTAAAATTCCCCAATCCTCACTAAATTTAATAGGTACGATGCCCGGCGGGTGTGGAGAGGCGGCTCTTTGTACATCTTGCCGCATGTATGCGTTCCTTGATCATCCGATCGAGGGCGAATACTGCTGTGCAAAATGTAAGCACATTGTTTCCCTGGAAGCCCAGGTTCTGAATCTAGGGAAGCAACTGTCAGCACTGAGAAGTCCCTCCATACTAAAGGTGAGCCAGGAACGTACATGGCAGGTGCCGGCAGGGGCCAGCACAGAGGCGGGTGGAGACAAAGAGGTGCAGGCACTAGCAAAGAGTAGATGGGTGACAGTCGGGAGGGGTAGAGGGGGAAGTGCCAGAGAGGCCGTTCCAGGACTGGAGCATCCCAATAAGTACGCTCCATTGAGTGACATTGGTGAAACCAGTCAGGGACCAGCACTGCTGGAGATGAGGGACTCTCCTAGCTGCCAGGGGAAGAACTCCTCCAGTGAGAGTGGGGGGGCAGCAAAGGGAAAGGAAAGACAGATTGTGGTGGTAGGGGACTCAATTCTTAGAAGGACAGAGAGGGCAATCTGTAACCAAGACCTGAAGCGCCGAACAGTATGTTGTCTACCGGGCGCTCGGGTTCGGCACATCACGGATCTTGTGGACAGATTACTGGGAGGGGCTGGGGAAGACCCGGCTGTCATGGTGCACGTTGGCACCAATGACAAAGTCAGAGGCAGATGGAGTGTCCTAAAGAACGATTTTAGGGACTTAGGAGCTAAATTGAGGAAAAGGACCTCCAAGGTAGTGTTCTCAGGAATACTACCGGTACATTGAGCCACACCAGAAAGGCAGAGGTAGATTAGGGAAGTAAACAAGTGGCTGAAGAGCTGGTGTAGTAATGAGGGGTTTGGGTTCCTGGAGGACTGGGCCGACTTCTCAGTCGGTAACCGGTACTATAGAAGGGACGGACTGCACCTAAATGAGGAGGGTGCAGATCTGCTGGGAATGAAGATGGCCAAAAAGTTAGAGGGGTTTTTAAACTAGGCGATGGGGGGGAGGGTCCAGAGACAGTGATAGCCAGCGCGGAAGATATTCCAGAGGGTAGTATTGGGGGCATTAGTGGTAGGTTAACCAAAGCACAAAAACACAAGGTGAGTATAGTAGCAAGTCCTAGTTGCAATCTTGAAACACCCAATACGAGGACAATATGCGACCAGTCTAAACTATGTGGCATGTTCACCAATGCCAGGAGCATGGCGGACAAGATGGGTGAACTAGAGATACGGTTGTACAAGGAGGATTTGGATTTTGTGGGAATTTCAGAGACCTGGTTCAACAGCTCTCATGATTGGCTGGCAAACATTCAAGGGTATACCCTATACCGCAAGGATAGAGAAGGTAAAAAAGGGGGAGGGGTATGCCTATATATCAAGAATAATGTACAAGTGAGTGTGAGAGATGACATTACTGAGGGGGCTAGGGAGGAGGTGGAATCTTTATGGGTAGAGCTCCAAAGGGATGAAGCTAAGGGGAAAATAATACTGGGAGTATGCTATAGGCCCCCAAACCTGAGGGAGGAAGTGGAGACGGATCTCCTATCACAAATTGGATTAGCAGCAAGGATGGGAAGTGTTATCATAATGGGGGATTTTAATTATCCAGACATAGACTGGGCGGAGGGAACCGCGCATTCAGCATTCAAGTGTTTTGCAGGACAATTTTATGGGTCAGATGGTAGACGCACCAACTAGAAATAAAACATTACTAGATCTACTGATTACCAATAATACAGACCTGATAACAGATGTGGTAATACGGGGCAATTTAGGTAACAGCGATCACAGGTCAATTAGTTTCAGTATAAATCACACAAATAGGAAACATGAAGGGAACACAAAGACACTGAATTTCAAAAGAGCCAACTTCCCTAAACTACAAACCTTGCTAAAAGGCATAAATTGGGATAAAATATTAGGAACAAAGAATACGGAGGAGAGATGGGTTTGCTTTAAGAGCATATTAAATAAGGGCATTAGCCAATGTATCCCATTGGGTAATAAATTTAAAAGAGCGAACAAACATCCTGGATGGCTTAACTCCGATGTAAAAATACATAAAAAAGCAAAGGAGAAGGCCTTCAAAAAATACAAGGTTGAGGGATCATCCTCAGCATTCAGAATTTATAAAGAATGCAATAAGAAATGTAAGGGTGCAATTAGGATGGCTAAGATAGAACATGAAAGACACATAGCGGAGGAGAGCAAAAGAAATCCCAAGAAATTCTTTAAGTATGTAAACAGTAAAAAAGGGAGGACAGACCATATTGGCCCCATAAAGAATGAGGAAGGACATCTGGTTACAAAGGATGGGGAGATGGCAAAGGTATTGAATTTATTCTTCTCCTCAGTCTTCACAAGTGAATCGGGGGGCTTCAGTAACCAAAACTGCAATGTTTATCCTCATGACACATCACAGGAAGCACCTCCATGGTTAACAGAGGACGGAATTAAAATTAGACTTGAGAAACTTAACATTAATAAATCACCGGGACCAGATGGCTTGCATCCGAGGGTACTTAGGGAACTCAGTCAGGTGATTGCCAGACCGTTGTTCCTAATATTTACAGACAGTCTATTGACTGGAATGGTACCAGCTGATTGGAGAAAAGCCAATGTAGCACCAATATTTAAAAAGGGCCCAAAAAACATCCCTGGGAATTACAGACCAGTTAGCCTAACATCAATAGTATGTAAACTCTTGGAGGGGATGATAAGGGACTATATACAAGATTTTAGTAATAAGAATGATTTCATTAGCAGTAATCAGCATGGATTCATGAAGAATCGTTCTTGCCAAACCAATCTATTAACCTTCTATGAGGAGGTGAGTTGCCATCTAGAAAAAGGAAGGCCCTTAGACGTGGTGTATCTGGATTTTGCAAAAGCATTTGACACAGTTCCCCATAAACGTTTACTATACAAAATAAGGTGCGTTGGCATGGACCATAGGGTGAGTACATGGATTGAAAACTGGCTACAAGGGCGTGTTCAGAGGGTGGTGATAAATGGGGAGTACTCAGAATGGTCAGGGGTGGGTAGTGGGGTTCCCCAGGGTTCTGTGCTGGGACCAATCCTATTTAATTTGTTCATAAACGACCTGGAGGATGGGATAAAGAGTTCAATCTCTGTATTTGCAGACGATACTAAGCTAAGCAGGGCAATAACTTCTCTGCAGGATGTGGAAATCTTGCAAAAAGACCTGAACAAATTAATGGGGTGGGCGACTACATGGCAAATGAGGTTCAATGTAGAAAAATGTAAAATAATGCATTTGGGTGGCAAAAATATGAATGCAATCTATACACTGGGGAGAGAACCTCTGGGGGAATCTAGGATGGAAAAGGACCTGGGGGTCCTAGTGGATGATAGGCTCAGCAATGGCATGCAATGCCAAGCTGCTGCTAATAAAGCAAACAGAATATTGGCATGCATTAAAAGGGGGATCAACTGCAGAGATAAAACGATAATTCTCCCGCTCTACAAGACTCTGGTCCGGCCGCACCTGGAGTATGCTGTCCAGTTCTGGGCACCAGTCCTCAGGAGGGACGTACTGGAAATGGAGCGAGTACAAAGAAGGGCAACAAAGCTAATAAAGGGTCTGGAGGATCTTAGTTATGAGGAAAGGTTGCAAGCACTGAACTTATTCTCTCTGGAGAAGAGACGCTTGAGAGGGGATATGATTTCAATTTACAAATACTGTACTGGTGACCCCACAATAGGGATAAAACTTTTTCGCAGAAGAGAGTTTAATAAGACTCGTGGCCACTCATTACAATTAGAAGAAAAGAGGTTTAACCTTAAACTACGTAGAGGGTTCTTTACTGTAAGAACGGTAAGGATGTGGAATTCCCTTCCACAGGCGGTGGTCTCAGCGGGGAGCATTGATAGCTTCAAGAAACTATTAGATAATCACCTGAATGACCGCAATATACAGGGATATGTAATGTAATACTGACACATTATCACACACATAGGTTGGACTTGATGGACTTGTGTCTTTTTTCAACCTCACCTACTATGTAACTATGTAACTATGTAACTATGTGTGTTTTATTATTGACATTTTTTCCTAGGTAAATGGGTAGGGGTACCATGTACCCCATGCTCATTCACCTAGGGTGGGGGGCCGGGATCTGGGGGCCCTCTTTTTATAGGGGGCTCCCGGATTCCGATAAGGCCTTTGCCTGCAAACCCCGACAACCAACGGCCAGGGTTGTCGGGAAGAGGCCCTTGTCCTCATCAACATGGGGACAAGGTGCTTTGTGGTGGGGGGGCCCCGCAGGGCGGCCCCCTCCCCCAAAGCACCCACCCCCCATGTTGAGGGCATGCGGCCTGGTACGGTTAAGGGGGGCGCTCGCTTGTCCCCACCCTCTTTCCTGCATGCTCGGATTGGGGTCTGGTATGGATTTTGGGGGGACCCCACGCCGTTTTTTCGGCGTAGGGGGTTCCCCTTAAAATCCATGCCAGACCTAAGGGTCTGGGATGCCCCACGACGGGGCTCGCAAGGTGTCAATCTTGCTGATAAAAGCGGCAACATTGACTTCCTTTTCTAGTCCCGTCGTACCCGAGTCACGTTCAAAATGAACGAACTTGTCCGTGTGTGGGCAAGTCCGTTCATTCTGAAAGTCCGCCGTAACTCCAGTCAAAGTCCGCCGGAAAGACGGGCGGACCTAGCCTGCCGGAAAGTCCGGTCGTGTGTAGGCAAGTCCATCCGTTCAGAAAGTCCGGCGGTGGTCCGCCGGAAAGTCCAGCGGGAAGAACGTCAGACCAAATCTGCCGGAAAGTCTGCTCGTGTGTATGCGGCATGAGGGTTTGGATGCTATTTGGTTTCAGGGAACTATAGTAAATTCGATTTTGGGAGTATTTTCTCACCAGCGCTATAGTGAATACCGTTTTAGCTCTAATTAAGGCTAAATTGGCGTAAATTAGTGCTAATTAGCGGCAATTAGTGCTAGTTAGCCCCACAGCGCTATAGTAAATGACCCCATATGTGAGCATTAAGAAGAGACCTGAGAAATATTGGGCGGTATACATCCACAATAAAATTGATTTGTGGCGGAACCCCTGAAGGCTTCTTGCTAAACCCCGGATGAGAAATACTGGTTTGTATAATGCTATCCCATTAAAATTGTTCTCAATATCTTATCCAGATCAGTTATCGAGTCATCGACCCTCGCCTGAGTGATGGGAAAATGTATCCAACTTTATTCCGTATGACCCCAGAGGATCGGGCCCATTATACAGCCCTTATAAAACTTTTGCAGCATTTTGGGTGGAACTGGGTTGGAATATTAACAGCATTTGACGGCAGCGGTGATGAGGAGGCCCAAGAGCTGAGTAAGATGATGAGCCAACACGGGATCTGTACAGAATATATCACTAAAATCCAAGAACTTCTTAAAGATGATATTCAGAGAAGGAAGATTCTTGGTAAATCAACAGCTAAAGTTGTCATAGTGTGTGGAACTGCCACAATGCACTTTTTTACTCCTTATATGTCCTCAATTTTAGATCGGATCACATTGATTTTCCCACCTTCATGGGATAAACTATATACTATGAGTGACAATAATGCTATAGCAATCAACTGCAGCTTCTTATTTTTTTGGCCACAACAAATGCCCGTAGACGTCAATATTTATCCCCATGGTTTCAACGTCTCCGGCTGCTTAAATGACCCGATAATGGAAGATCTTTGGATTTATTTTTTTCATTGTCTTTCCCCAAACGAAAAGAAAAATTATATATTTTTTTTAGCGTATTCTTTTTTTCCAGCATTTTGTACCGGTTTAAAAGATGTGTCCTCCATATTTGCGCATCAATCATCAATACCTTCCTTTGCATACACAGCTGTATATGTTCTGGCCAAAGCTCTACACAACATGTACTACACGAAAAAATTATCTGAACACAATGGATTCCAGCACAGAGTAAGTTGGATAATAAGTGTTTATATTACTCTGACCCTGTCCTATATTATATAATAATTATCAGAATGATCAACCATCTTTCTCCTCTCTCTCACTGTCTGGGCAATCAGGAAAAATACAAATGTGAAGGGAAATTTATGGTCTTTTATTCATATTTTTTTTTTTTTTACTAATTGCTTTGTATACACCATGTTAAGAGACACATCAAGGAGTAACTGCAGTCTGCTCACATAATTTGTAAAAAAACATCTTTGCCATTCTGAAGCTTCCCTCCAACCACTTTGCATATTATTTTATGTATACTCTGATTCTGTACTTACCAAATATGCTGCAGAAATCTCCCTCCACTGAGTCTGGATGCATCCATTTTAACTGTGGGCAGCTGAAGCTGCTGCCTGTTCCTTCCTGGATTATTACAGACACACAGAAGCAAACCTCCAGCTCTGCAGCTTTCCTTGGACCTCTTATGACTCATCCCCTTTCCCTTCCTGGCAAACTTTCACGAGAGAGAGAGAGCTGTGCATGATGTCATAAGACTAGGCCAATGACCAGACAAAAAACAGGAAGTGAGCTGTATAAGGGATTTACTATTCAAAGCTAAAACAACAAGGGCAGAAGATTTAAATCAATTGTTTTTTATTAATGTTTTTCACATATAACAGATCAAATAAGTGAACAAAATCTGTTGCATAGTGCAAGGTTGTAAAACAACAACATGTAAATAAATGCATATGAGGAGGATAACAGAATGATATCAAAGTATATTGATTGGTTTGCGCAAAAGTTATAGCGTCTACAAAATAGGAAATATATATATATGGCATTTTTAATAATATATATATTTTTTTAACAGTAACTGTGGCGATCTGCGATTTTTAGCGGGACTGGGACATTGCAGCGGACAGATCAGACACTTTTGACGCATTTTTGGAACATTGACATTTATATAGTGCTATAAAAATGCTCTGATTACCGTGTAAATGTCAAGTAGTAGGAGTATGGAGTACTGGCTGTTGGTTTTAGCAGTTAGTAAATCATTAGTGAGTTTTAGTAAGGCAGTTTCCGTGGAGTGTTGCGAGCGAAAGCCAGACTGTAAGGGATCCAGAAGGTTATTTTCACTGAGGTAGGAGCTAAGACGGTTGTAGACTAAGCGTTCTAGAAGTTTAGAGGTGAATGGGATGGGTCTTAAGTTGTTCAGGTTGGTGGGGTCCAGTGACGGCTTTTTAAGTATGGGAATGATCTGCGTATGTTTTAGAGGGGAGGGGAAGGTGCCACTAGAGAGGGAGAGATTGAAGATGCAAGTGAGGGAGCATAGGATAGAAGAGGGTGACCATAGTAGTTGTGAGGGAACAGGATCCAAGACAATTGGTTAGGTGGGCACCTGAGAAAAGTTTTGTAACCTCTTCAGTAGTAGCCAATTCAAAAGAGGAGAGTGTTGAATGTGCTGCTAGGCAAGGTATGTTGGGTGGGGAAGACGTACGCACAGTGGAGGTGTCCTCACGAATTGCATCAGTCTTGTCTTTGAAGTGGGGGTGGGGACGAAGCAAAGAGTTAAAGGTTGAGAAGAGCCGACGGGGACTGGATGACAAGGAATTAATAAGAGACAAAGTAGGCTTGTTTGGCAGTAGGGATGAGCTTCGTGTTCGAGTCGAACCCATGTTCGACTCGAACATCGTCTGTTCGCCCGTTCGCCAAATTGCGAACGATATGGGCCGTTTGCGCCAAATTCGTGTGGCGCGTCACGGCCCATAATTCACTGCGGCATCGGAGTGCATTGCTGGCTGATGATTGGCCAAGCATGCACTATGACCCGCATGCTTGGCCAATCACAGTGCCGTCTGAACAGAGAGCCGTAATTGGCCAAAGCCAAGGAGGCTTTGGCCAATTATGGCTCGGGGGATTTAGTACACGCCCCACACTATATAAGGCCGCCTGCACGGCGGCCCTGTGTAGTGTGTGTTCCGGAGTTCATTGAGAAAGAGAGAGAGACAGTTTCATTTGATTTGAGTTAGATAGATTAGGCAGAACAGTCAGTCAGTTAGCTGCACTTACAGTGTATTGTGTATATATATATGCATCCCAGGTGTTGCATATATATATATACACTGTATTCAGTTTAGCTAGATCCGTTCCTGTTATCTTCCTACTGACAGGCAGGCTTGTCTTGTTACAGTATTTACAGCTACCTGAAGAAAATTGCTGGTGTTCTTTTGATCCTATTAGTACCACGGTCAGGCAGCTAGACTATTTACAGTTAGTGCAGTGCGTCCTGCTCACAGTGTTCAGCTAAACTTACAAGTTAGTGGGGTGCGTCCTGCTCATAGTGTTCAGCTAAACCTACAAGTTAGTGCGGTGCGTCCTGCTCACAGTGTTCAGCTAAACCTACAAGTTAGTGGGGTGCGTCCTGCTCACAGTGTTCAGCTAAACCTACAAGTTAGTGGGGTGCGTCCTGCTCACAGTGTTCAGCTAAACCTACAAGTTAGTGGGGTGCGTCCTGCTCACAGTGTTCAGCTAAACCTACAAGTTAGTGGGGTGTGTCCTGCTCACAGTGTTCAGCTAGATCCTTTCCTGTTATCTTCCTACTGACAGGCAGGCTTGTCTTGTTACAGCTTATACAGCTACCTGAAGAAAATTACTGGTGTTCTTTTGATCCTATTAGTACCACAGTCAGGCAGCTAGACTATTTACAGTTAGTGCAGTGCGTCCTGCTCACAGTGTTCAGCTAAACCTACAAGTCAGTGGGGTGCGTCCTGCTCACAGTGTTCAGCTAAACCTACAAGTTAGTAGGGTGCGTCCTGCTCACAGTGTTCAGCTAAACCTACAAGTTAGTGTGGTGCGTCCACCTCACAGTGTTCAGCTAAACCTACAAGTTAGTGGGGTGCGTCCTGCTCACAGTGTTCAGCTAAACCTACAAGTTAGTGGGGTGCGTCCACCTCACAGCTAAAGCTACCTGTAGAAAGTTGGTGGTGTTCTCATACTACAGGCAGGCAGTTGATTTTGCTAGCTGCAGTATCAGTATATATTTATATATATATATATATATATATATATATATATATATATATATATATATATATATATATATATATATATATCCCAGCTTAGTGCAGCTACAGGCCATTAGTATGTCTGGAAGGCCAAGAAGGAGAGGCAGACAGTCACAAGCCAATAAGAGAGGGCAAGCAGGCTCTGTGTCTAGTGCTGGTCGTTGAGATGGTGCATCCTCATTAGCACGTGGCCGTGGGACACGCTTGGCCTTTTTTTCGGCAGCTGGCCGTATTCAGCCGCAACATGCGGAAGACTTGGTCGAGTGGATGACCAAGCCGTCCTCATCCTCCTCATCCTCTCTCACCCATGCCCAGGGTACTTTGTCTGGCAAAGCAGCGGCCTCTTCCCTCGGCTCAATGTCATCAGTGACCCCTTCCCTAGCCCCATCATGTCCTCCTGAGGAGTCCCTCGAACTGTTTGACCACAGTGTTGGGTACATGCTCCAGGAGGATGCCCAGCGTTTGGAAGGCTCTGATGAAGATACTGAGCTCGATGAAGGCAGTAACATGAGCACGGACAGAGGGGGTGCCCAAGAAGGACAGTGATCTGACAGTCATGCTCCCCCTGCTAAAGCATACTGCCAGGTTTGCTCCAGTGATGAGGAGGGAGGGGATGATGAGGTCACTGACTCAACGTGGGTGCCTGATAGGAGAGAGGAGGAGGAGGAGGTGGCACATCACCAACGAGGCAGGATGCCCTCCAGGGGCCAGCCTAAGGGCAGCACATTGACTGCATAACACCCCAAAGCTCCACATGTGCAGGGCGCTGCAGTCTCTGCGCGTTATTCAAAAAGTTCTTTGGTGTGGGCCTTTTTTGAGACGAGTGCATCAGATCGCACCGCTGCTATTTGCAACATATGTCTCAAGCATATCTCGCGTGGCCAAAACATCTCCTGCTTGGGTACCACATGCTTGACCAGACATATGTTGACCTGCCATGCAGTTCGTTGGCAAGTGTATCTAAAAGATCCACACCAAAGAACAAAGAGGACCTCTCCTTGCTCCTCATCAGCTGAGATTTCCAACCCCACTATACCTTCAGTCCTCTCTGAGACCTGCACTGAGAAGAATGAAGGTGTAGAATTAGGTGTGTCACAGCCAAGTAGTTGTGGGCAATCTGCTTTCGGTACACCAATGTCAGATTGTACCAGGCAAATTTCCCTGCCCCAGCTGCTGCACCGCCGAAAGAAGTTTGCTCCCAGCCATCCACATGCCCAGCGGTTGAATGCTAGCTTGGCAAAATTACTAGCACTTCAACTGCTGCCTTTTCAGTTGGTAGACTCTGCCCCCTTGAGTTTGTGGAATGTGCGGTTCCTCAGTGGCAGGTAACCAAACGCCACTTTTTCTCACTGAAGGCGATTCCGGCTCTCTACCGGCATGTGGAAGGCAATGTCCATGCCTCGCTGGACAGGGTAGTCAGCGGTAAGGTACATATTACCGCTGACTCATGGTTCAGCAGGCATGGACAGGGACGTTACCTAAGTTTCACGGCGCATTGGGTGACTCTGCTGGCAGCTGGGAAGGATGCAGGACAAGGTGCAGTAGTGTTGGAGGTTGTTCCGCCACCACGCCTCCAAAATGCTAATGATGGTGACACACCTCTCTCCTCCAACCCCTCCTCTTCTTCTTCCTCCATGGCCTCTTCCTGTGCTTTGTCCTCTGAACCAGCGGTGCTCCATAGCCGTTCAAGGGGCTACGCAAGTATGCAGGCCAAAAGATGCCATGCGGTGCTTGAGTCGGTGTGCTTGGGGGACAGGAGCCACACTGGGGCAGAGGTTCTGTCAGCTCTGCAGGGGCAGGTTCAGAGGTGGTTGACGCCACGCCAACTTAAGGCAGGAATGGTGGTTTACGACAATGGAACCAACCTCCTCTCTGCCCTCCGACAGGGACAAACGACCCATGTGCCCTGTTTGGCTCACGTCCTTAACTTGGTGGTGCAGAGGTTCTTGGGCAGGTACCCAGGCTTACAGGATGTCCTGAGGCAGGCCAGGAAAGTCTGTGTGCATTTCCGCCGGTCATATAATGCCAGTGCTCGACTGACGGACCTCCAAAAGGAGTTTAACCTGCCCAAGAACCGCCTAATCTGTGACATGCCCACCAGGTGGAACTCAACTTTGGCCATGCTGCAGCAGCTGCACACACAGCAGAGGGCCATCAATGAGTACCTGTGCGACTATGGCACCAGGAAAGGGTCAGGGGAGCTTGTTTTTTTTTCCCCACGCCAGTGGGCCATGATCAGGGATGCATGCACTGTCCTGTCACCATTTGAGGAGGCCACGAGGATGGTGAGCAGTGACAGTGCATGCATCAGTGACACTGTGCCCCTTGTCCACCCGTTGGAGCACACGCTGCGTGGAATAATGGACAGGGCACTTGAGGCAGAACAGAGGCAGGAAGAGGATGACTTCCTTAGCTCTCAAGGCCCCCTTTATCCAGACAGTGTTCCTGCGTGCCCGCCGATCACACAGGAAGAGGACGAGGAGGAGGAGGAGGAGGAGGAGGAAGATTGTGTCAGTATATAGGGGGAGCCTGGCACTCAGCATCAGCAGCAGTCTTTAAGGGATCAGTCCCAAGAAACACATGGACTTGTACGTGGCTGGGAGGAGGTGGCTGCGGACCATGTCGTCCTTAGTGACCCAGAGGACTCCAGACCGAATGCCTCAGCAAACCTACGCTGCATGGCCTCCCTGATCTTGCAAAGCCTGCGTAAGGATCCTCGTATTCGTGGTATCAAGGAGAAGGACCAATACTGGCTGGCAACCGTCCTTGATCCACGTTACAAGGGTAAGGTTGCGGACCTTATCTTGCCATCGCAGAGGGAGCAGAGGATGAAACATCTTCGGGAGGCCTTGCAGAAAGGTCTGTGCAGCGCGTTCCCAGAGACTGAGAGGTTACAAACTCCTGTTTCTGGACAGCGTGTTGCTGAGGCTTTGGTCAGTGAAAGAAGGAGCGGTGGAGAAGGTGGCCGTCTGACCGATGCGTTCAGACAATTTTTTGGTCCGCAGCCCCAAGGTATGATCGGTTCCAGCAACCACATTCAGTGCTGCTGGAGGCGTGGTAACCGATCACAGGGTGCGTCTGTCCACCGACTTGGTCGATCGACTGACCTTCATAAAAATGAATCAGTCTTGGATCACCACCAGCTACCAAGCACCTGATGCTGATGTAACCAAATAATTTTTTTTTAAATCTCAGATCCCTTCAAAGACTGCCTATGCTGAGTGACTATCCCTGAGTAATTATCCTCTTCCTCCTCAATGATCACGCTGATAGCTTGTAAGAACATTTTTGGTTCTGGGCGCCACCACCAGTGCCTAAGGCACAATTTTTCAGCCCCTGTTTAACAAGGGCGTGTAATTACAATTTTTGATGCAATACTTTGCAGCAGGGCTCATTTCAGCATTCCAACTAGAGTATCTGTGAGGGGTTGCAGTGTTGTGGCACCAGCACCAGTGCCTAAGGCCCAATTTTTCTGCCCCTGTTTAACAGGGGCATGTAATTACAATTTTTGATGCAATACTTTGCAGCAGGGCTCATTCCTGTGTTCCAACTAGAGTGTCTGTGAGGGGTTGCAGTGTTGTGGCACCAACACCAGTGCCTAAGGCCCAATTTTTCAGCCCTTGTTTAACAGGAGCGTGTAATTACAATTTTTGCTGCAAAACTTTGCAGCAGGGCTCGTTCCTGTGTTCCAACTAGAGTGTCTGTGAGGGGTTGCAGTGTTGTGGCACCAGCACCAGTGCCTAAGGCCTAATTTTTCAGCCCCTGTTCAACAGGGGCATGTAATTACAATTCTTGATCTAATATTTCACAGCAGGGCCCATTTCTGCACCCACCAAGAGCGAGTGAGGACTTACAGTGTAGTGGCACCAGCACCACCACCACCAAAGGCCCAATTTTTCTGCCCTTGTTCAACAGTGGCATGTAATTACAATTCTTGATCTAATATTTCACAGCAGGGCCCATTTCTGCACCCACCAAGAGCGAGTGAGGACTTACAGTGTTGTGGCACCAGCACCACCACCACCACCACCAAAGGCCCAGTTTTTCTGCCCCTGTTCAACAGGGGCATGTAATTACAATTCCTTGATCTAATATTTCACAGCAGGGCCCTGTGAGGGCTTACAGTGTTGTGGCCACAACAACACCTAAGGCCCAAATTTCTGCTGAGTATATAGGGCAGGCCCCTACTTTCAAACATCTAACTTACAAACGACTCCTACTTGCAAACGGAAGGAGACAATAGGAAGTGGGATGAAATCTACCCCTAGGAAGGGAAATTCTCTCCTGTAAGAGTTAATATGGGAAAAACATTTCTCCTTTCCCCTGATGCTTTCCAAACTTGTTCCACAAAAAAACCCAAATTTTCAAAAAGCATTTGTCATTGGGACAAAAAGTGAGGTGAAATCTTCTGAAGAGGAGGAAAGACAGCAAAACAAATGTCACAGGGGTGATAACCCTTCCCTATGTTTTCCAAAAAGCTTAAAAAAGATTTTTTGGCTGGAGCTAAACACGTTAAAAATGTACCCGTTCAAAATTACAAACAGATTCTATTTAACATCAAACCTACAGTCCCTGTCTTGTTTGCACCGCCTGTATACTGCTGTTCAGAGTATATAGGGCCTGGTGGCCCCACACCTTTCCTTATTTTGTTTTCAATCTTAGTTTATTTTCAAAAGTAAGAACACAAAGAATATAACAGAAAAATACCATTCTTTACAGTTTGGCAACACATATAGTATACATAGAATAGTGAGGTGTACTTTACCCATGTATAAACAGGAGTGATCATTTTAACATACAGCTTTCGGTGAACTACTGGTATATCATATTGTATATTGAAATCTTTATTCTAAGAGAGGAATAATATGCGGGTGGGGGCCAACATATAATGAACCTTGTAGTTTCGCGGGTTGGTGTTATCTGAGGGTTCCCTCTCAACGAATTAGACTGCTGTAGAAGTCTTTTATTCACCTATTATAGATAATCAAGTCATTTAGCTAGTCCAAAGATATGATCTTTAACTATATATGTGAGTGGTCGGTTCAGTACTTAACAAAGAGGAGACAGAAAAAGTCAGAAATAAGAACGTGAGTAGAAGTGTGGGATGGTACCTGAGGCACCAGGCACTCCAGCATGGCTAATCGGCGGGTAAGGGTGGGGTATCTCTGACCCAAAGGGAAAACTCATCAGAATAGCGAAACATGGACCATGAGGTCCAGGTGGCGGTAAACTGCTCCTCCTTTCCCACTTCCTCCGCCAACAGGTGCTCCAGATCTCTTATCTGGTCCACTTCAACCACCCATTCTCCCAAGGAAGGCACATCTGTCGTTTTCCAATGTCGGGGGATCACTGTCCTAACTGCTGCCAGAAAGTGGCGCAGTACATCTTTTTTAATCGACTTGAGGGTGCCTGGGAGTATAGATAATAGGGCTATCTCTGGTGTGGGTTTGATTGATGTCGCCATCAGCCTGCTGTAAAGATCAAAGACCTTTTGCCATAGTTTCCAGATTGGAGGGCAAGCCCACCAGATGTGAAGCATTGTCCCGCTAGAGGACAGGCATCTCCAACACACGTCTGTCAAAGAGGGGTTAAACTTTTTAATATCTACTGGGCATCTGTACCACCTCGTTAATAATTTAAACCCTTTTTCTTGGTTCTTGGTTGCCAGGGAAATCCTATGCGTTAGGATAAAGCTTTTTTGCCAATCAGTGGGGGAGATGGAGTGTTGCAGCTCCGCTTCCCATTTCTGTGTATATGTTGGAAGGTCAGGGGCGTATTCGTTCAGTAGTAGGGAATACAACAGTGATACTACATGTATTGGTGGGTCTGGTTGTAAAAGCAGTTCGTCAAAGTCTGATGGGTCGGCCAGTATCTCTGAGATGGATGAGAAAGTGCGTATGTATGACGTTATTTGACCCCTTTGTAACCACATTGTTGAGGTCTCTAATTCCGTCCGAGAGGGTATGTCCGTTCTCAAGGATGGGTCAGCGCGTAAGACCTGTGCTAAACGTCTATGGCTATCCCTACTCCAGGGTCCAAATCTTAACTTGTTCGCTGCTGGGGGGAAAGCCGGAGTCCCGAAGAGAGGGGTCATTGGGCCCTGGATTTTAGACAATTTACTCGCTGAGATCATGCGGTCCCAAATCTGGAGAGTTTGGCGAGTAAGAGCAGTGGAGAATAAGCCGTCCCCACGCCCAGCCATAGGGGTCCACGGCAGGACGCAAAGATCAGCCTCATTAAGATATTTCTCTAGTTGAACCCAAAGTTTGGAGGAAGAGTGGTGGAACCAATCCACTATACGCACGAGTACCGCTGCTTTATGGTATATAGAGGCATCTGGGACCCCCGCACCCCCCCTGACTTTCGGGAGAATCATTGTGTCATGTTTTATCCTGGGGCGACGTCCCTGCCATATAAATTTAGAGAAGATCTGACGGAGCCTTTTGAAGAACGAGGTGGGGATATAGATAGGAATGGTCTGGAAAAGGTATAAGAATCGAGGGAGAACATCCATCTTCAAGACATTCACCCTACCCAGCCAGGAGAGCTGTTTAGAGGCATATGTGGTCAGATCCGCTTGAGTTCTGGTAAGTAAAGGGGTGAAGTTGCTGGAGAATAGTTGGGATGAGACTGTTGGAATATGGATTCCTAGATAGCGGATAGATGTGGAGCTTGTCTTAAAAGGGAAGGAAGTCGTAAGCTGTTGTAGAGCCGCTGTTGGGAGTGAAATGTTGAGAATTTCTGACTTATTTAGATTAACTTTAAAATTACTAACCTCTCCATACCTCTGAAACTCCTGCATAATGGAGGGTAGAGAAATTTGTGGTTGGGTTACAAATATGAGTAGATCATCAGCAAATAGGGCAATTTTAGTGTGTAGTGGGCCTACTCTAACGCCATGTATGGCCGGATTGTTTCTAAGGGCAATGGCTAGGTGTTCCATGACAATTACATAAAGAATGGGGGACAAGGGGCACCCCTGCCGCGTTCCGTTGTGTATAGTAAACTTAGGGGATAGGGAGCCGTTTAGTCTAATCCTAGCGGAAGGAGATGTGTAGAGGGACATTATTCTGGAGATCATGTTTTGGCCTAGACCTAGTTGTTGTAATGATAAGCGGAGAAATTGCCAGTCGACACGGTCGAAGGCTTTTTCCGCATCGACTGTGAGAAGGCACAATGGGATATTGTGGGCCCGAGCATAATCCGCAATGAGGAGTGTTTTTAGGGTGTTGTCACGCGCCTCCCTTCCACTCACAAAGCCAACCTGATCTAGGTGTATTAAACGGGGTAACAATGGTTGCAACCTATTAGCTAAAATTTTTGCGTACATCTTTAGATCTACTCCTATTAGCGAAATAGGTCGGTAATTAGCGCAAACATTCAGGTCTTTGTCTGGTTTGGGGATGAGGGTAATATGTGCCTCTAAGGTTTGTGGTGGGAACACTGATCGTTCAGAGATGGAGTTAAATACTTTTGTCAAGAAGGGAGTAAGAAGGGTAGCAAATTGTTTATAGAATTTCGGAGTAAAGCCATCAGGACCCGGGCTTTTACCAGATGGGGTAGAAGTAATGGCGCGGGCAACCTCGTCTTCCGAAATCGGGGCCTCAAGGTCCTCTATCGTCTCGCCATCTAGAGTGGGTAATGCAGTTTGCTCGATGTATAAGGCTTGTGTTTCCGCTGTAGTGAGGGGAGGATCAGTGGAGCTCGCTGCAGGTATATTATATAGGGATTGATAAAAGTCCCGGAACACCTGTCCCATCTCGGAAGGTGATGAGACAGTTTTCCCAGAGCTGTCCCGTATATGAGGTATAAAGGAGTTAGGTTGTTTGGTGTGGAGGGTGCGAGCCAGGGATCTACCACATTTATCTCTAAATTTATATTGATGAAAAGCTAGTTTGTTTGCAAACGTGCGGGCTGATGCCTCATATAACTCTCTAAGCTGGGTGCGAGCAGAAGAAACCTCCGTAAGCAGTTCAACCGTCGGGGAGCGTTTATGAGTAGTTTCTAGTGTCCTTAGCTTATGTACTGCCGTAACTATCGCAGTTGAACGTTCTTTTTTCATGCGAGCACCCATCTGAATAAACCTACCCCGTAATACCGCCTTCAATGCTTCCCATTTCATGGGTGGTGAGGTGTCATCAGATGTGTGATCTGTGAAAAAGTTTGATATCGTCTCTGCTATCTGTGTTTCAAACCCTGGTTCAGTCAAGAGAGAGTCATTTAACCTCCATGTCCATTCTTTTATTGGAGTAGAGGGGATTGTAAGCGTCAGGAATATGGGTGAGTGGTCGGACCAAACCATAGGGTCTATTTCACAATTGGGGGACCAATCTAAGCAGCCGTGCTCGACTAAAAAATAATCTATACGACTGTATGATTGGTGGATGTTGGAGAAGTGTGTGTAGTTTTGTGAGTCCGGGTACAGTATTCGCCATACGTCTATGAGATGCATATTGTAGATGGTACGTTTTAGGGCCCGTATTTTTGGAAAGGATATAGACGAACGGGATGTCGATGAATCCAAAAGTGGATCCAGGGGAGTATTGAAGTCCCCTCCGAGTATGAGCTTGCCCTCCGTGAAACCCGCCAAAATCTTTAGGTATTGCAAGGCTGATGGGACTTGGTGTGTGTTAGGCAAGTATACGTTGGCTATTGTAAATTTAGTCCCCCATAATAAAATTTTTACAAAGACATACCTGCCTTGGGGGTCCGTCACCTGATCAAGCAGCTCAATAGGGAGTGTTTTATGAAACGCAATAGATACTCCTTTAGATTTTTGTGTCGGGTTGGTACTGTGTATCCATCTATTGAAATATCTATTGGAGCAGGAAGGAGTGGAGTCAGAATGGAAGTGGGTCTCCTGCAGCAAGAGTATGCTGACCTGTCTTTTGTGCATCTGATATAGAATTTGCCCACGTTTCGACGCTATGTTAAGTCCGTTTACATTATACGAACAAAGTTTCAGGTGTGGGCGCAAAGTCACCGTGTGAGCCATGCTGGAGTGCCAAAAGCTGTAAAAGGGAGAAAGTATTAAGATATGGAGGAAAGGTATAGGGAGCAGGAAAGAAAAAGAAAGAGGAGATGAAGAAAAAGATAAACAGACAAAGGGGGGGAAGAGAGGGAGGGGAGGAAGAAAAATGAAAGGAGCGTGAGGATAATGGAAGAAATACGATATAAATGAAAAGACACCTAAAAAGATGTGTCTGGAAAACAAATGTGTCCGCGAACGCAGAACACTGCGTGAAAATTCACGTTTTAGGCACAAACCGTGCCTGTCCTATTGTGGGGGAAAAGTCGAGATGAATGGGTCTGAGCCGTGTTCCCGACAGCATATCAGGCATGCAAGTAGTATGTGTGGCACACTTGATATTTAAAACGAGTGTGGGGCATAAGGCAGCTTAACCACAACAAATGATAACAATCAACCAAGTGTGTGCATTGGATTTAAATAAGTAACCCTGAGGTATATATAAAACTATTGCATTGTCTCATGTATATAAAGAAAGTTATTGCGCCAAGACAATTGGGTGGGTATATGGAGGGCAGGGAGAGTGGGGGATCCCCCCATGGGGGCAATCCTCTGCTCCATGTGCAACGTCCTTTAAACCCTATATTCTCTGTAGCAGAGACCGAGTAAAACCGGGTACCAAACCCCCCTCCGAGGAAGGTATCCCCCCCACTCCCGCTACACCTCCCCCACTGCATATATCATCATGGGAAGGTGAGAGGAATCAATCTGAGACAATGCAAAACATCTTTAGAAAAACGTCAGATAAAAAGGAAAAAAGAAAAACACAAAAACATAGCATTGGTAGACATTCGCATTACCTGACGCTCTTCATAATGAGAGGCATAAGATTGACTCCAATCTATGTTCTCACCCGAACCCCAGCCAAATTGTAAATTGGCAAAGAGCAGGGAAAGAACCAGTGGAGACAAAACAAGCCATCAGTCTCTAATTAACTGTTGAGTTAATCTTCTGGGGAAGTAGGTCTTCTTATCCCTGGGCCAGAGGAAACTGATCTGGACCTAGGACGTCTGCGGCGCTGTGGAAGTGGACCAAGTCCCACCTGGCCTGATCTATCCTCTGGAGGGTCTAACCAGTTCAAAACTTCCACTGGATCTTGTTCGATAAAGAGGAAAAAGTCGGGCAGTTGGTCTGGATCAGAGAGCGTAAACCTGTTGCCGCCCCGTGTTACCTTGATGCTGAAGGGGTGACCCCATGTATAGGTAGCTCCAGCTTGCCGTATAAGGTCAAGTAGAGGGCGCACCACTCTACGCATATATAGCGTATTGCGAGATAAGTCAGGGTATAGGTGAATAGGGGCACCAAAGAAGTCAACAGGACCCAAGTTCCATGCCTTTCGCATGATCTCTTCTTTTAAAGTGTAATAGTGGACCCGACATAGAACATCGCTGGGGCGACCATCTCGGGCCCCCCCTGGTCCTCCTACTCTGTGAACACGATCCAGTTCAATTGGTGATGTTGCCTCTCTTCCCAGTGCTTTATTGAGGATAGTTATGACAGTGGGTTTCAATTCTGCTCCAGATGTTGCCTCCGGTATGCCTTGCAGTCTAATGTTATTTCTGCGACTGCGATTTTCGCTGTCTTCTATGCGGAGTTGCTGGTGACGTATGCGCCTAAGATGTGTCGCGGATGAGGATTCAAGGGCTGTTATACGTGCCTCGTGGTCATCCTGAGCCGTGGTTAAGACCGATACTGCTTCCTCGTTAGCTGTGACTTGTTGCCTCAGGGCGTTCAGCTCCACGTGGAGGGAATCTTCCATTTTGCTTGCCCAGGATTCGAAATCCATTCTGAAGGCAGAGAGGAGGGCAGCAGCTTCCGATCTAATGGGTTCTCCTGATAGGGGATGCGTAGCAGACTGGGATTCCCCGGTGCCTGTGTCGGACGATGAGACTGACCTTGTGGAGGAGGCTGAGGGCTCTCCCGTAGAATTCTGAAGTCTACCTTTCCTTATTTTAATTTGGGTGTGGGGTTCCCCTTAATATCCATACAAGAGCCAAAGGGCCTGGTAATGGACTGGGGGGTACCCATGCTGTTTGTCTCACTGATTTTCATCCATATTGCCAGAACCCGACATTACATTAAACCCGCAAGCAGTTTTAAATGAGATTTTTTCCTTTAAAAATGACATTTGGTGCAGGGACTGTTCTAAACACGGGAAACACGCGCCACTTTACAGGCATACTATAGACACCCCCCAGGTATGATATTTAAAGGAATATTTCACTTTTTTTTTTTACTTTAAGCATCATTAAAATCACTGCTCCCGAAAAAACGTCCGTTTTTAAAAGTTTTTTTTGCATTGATACATGTCCCCTGGGGTAGGACCCGGGTCCCCAAACCCTTTTTAGGACAATAACATGCAAATTAGCCTTTAAAATGAGCACTTTTGATTTCAAACGTTCGAATCCCATAGACGTCAATGGGGTTCTAACGTTCGTGCGAATTTTCGGTCCGTTCGCAGGTTCTGGTGCGAACCGAACCGGGGGGTGTTCGGCTCATCCCTATTTGGCAGCATGGAGGCACGAATTGTATTTTAGAAGAGCAGATTTATATAGGGTGAAGTCTTGCAGGCATTTGGTTTTACGCCACAGTCGGTCAAGAGCACGGCAATGTCTCTTGAGATTTCTAGTGTTGTCAGTTTGCCAGGGTTGTAACGGTCGGGGCCTGATTCTGTGTGTGATTAGAGCAACAAGTGCATCTAGTGATGATGAGAGTGAACTGTTGTAAACAGAGGTGGCCAGGTCAGGACATGACAGGGGAGAGATTATGTCATATAGGTGGTCAGTAGCAGAATAGAGAAGAGAAGGGTTAAAGTGGCGAAGGTTTCTACAAATAATTGTTTGCTGCTTGGATTGATGGGTGGTTGGAGGCAAGGATACAGTGAAAGTAATGAGGTTGTGATCAGAGAGAGGAAAGGGGGTGTTGGTGAGGTTGCCAGGGTTGCAGAGATGGAAGAATTCAAGGTCAAGGGTATTACCATTGGAGTGAGTGGAAGTATGTGTCCAGTGGGTTAGGTCAAAAGATGAAGTTAATGCCAGGGTGCTGGGTGTAATCCTAGGCTCTGACCTCTCCTTCAGCCCCCACATCCAATCACTGGCTAAATCTTGCTGCCTTAACCTCCGCAAGATTTCCAGAACTCAACCCTTCCTGACTAACAACACCACAAAACAACTTATTCACTCCTTCGTTATATCCTCAACTTGACTACTGCAACTCCCTTCTCACTGGCCAACCTTTAATTCAGTCTAATGCTGCTGCTAGACTAACATACCTTACTACCCAATCTGTGACTGCTGCCCCTCTCTGCCAATCTCTTCACTGGCTTCCCCTACCCCACTGTATAATATTCAAAATACTAACCACAGCAAACAAGGACATCCACAACATCGCCCCCAGCTCCATCATCGACCTCATCTGCAGATATCGCCCAAATCGTTCCTCTCCGCTCCTTCCAAGACCTCCTACTCTCTAGCTGCCTTGTTACCTCCTCCCATGCTCCAGAACTTCTCCAGAACCTCTCCCATCCTCTGGAACTCCGTGCTCCAGTATGTCTGATCAGCCCCCACCCTGTCCACCTTTACGAGATCCCTGAAAACCCACTTATTCAGGGAAGCCCACCCCACCTCTACCTAAGAACTGAACCCGAGTCACCTCTATCAGATCATATCCACAGCTTTTACCTTTTTATACCACCTCCCCCTCCCTTTAGTTTGTAAGTTATATATATATATTGTCTCATTTTGCTGTGTACTCTTTGTTGGGTCGTTTGGAGTGTGGCTGTATTCCAATGTTCTATTGTATCTGTCTGCCTTGGATATTATGGGATGTATATGTAGATTAGCTGTGAGATTGGTGGGGCGAATTCCTCCAACATCTCTCACTGCTGATTGGACAGTTTACTCCGCCCGGAAAGCAAAGGGGGGGGATTGTCCAGAGTATTACCTGTGTACATGTGTTTTTCAATAAAACAATTCATGTTCAGCAACCAAATGAGTATTGCCTTGTTTTGTGGTTGTTAGTGGTTGTAATATCTGATATCTATATTCAGACTGGGAGGAAGCGGTATATGACGAAAGTACTCAAGCGGTGTGGAACGTTTCATTACATTTGTATCTATCGGATCACCCCATCTGAGGAAGGCAGCATCCACCCAGTCCTGAGCTACCAATGTCCCTGTTACCCTTCACTTTAGAAAACCCCTTAGTGCTGGAAGTGACTGTCTTTTTTTGTTATCTTATATCTGTATATACTGTCTATAACTGTGTCTTTATGTCTTCCATGGAAAGCTGCACAAATATGTGAGACATTTTTATAACGAGAATCCATACGGTGGTGATATCTACTTTAATGAGAGACGAGAAGTTCCATCCGATCTTATTTTATGCACCTTGCATTTTATTAATGCTTCATTTCGTTGGTCTAGAACAATTTCCATTATAAAAGGCCCAGATTACATCCCTGAAACATTTATCAATATAAGTGACCCCATCTACTGGAAAAATGGCAAAGTAAGGAATCACTGGATTGTGTTCTCTTCATATCATTTGCTGAGGATGTTCATATTTTGGATTCATAAGGAATTTCTAGTCTTATTTTAGGATATACTAGTCAATTTCCATTGACTACACATCAGTAGGAGGTACATCCGAGTTACTACCTCCTGTGTAATGCCTGGTGAGCCTCAAGAACACGGCACACAGCCTGGGAAATCTCTGCAAACCTCCATGTACAATCCCTGCAAAAAAGGGAGGAAGGCTGGTGTCATGGAAGTCCGCTAAAACATTGTTTTATTAATTTATTAATCTATTATTTTCTATTCTGTTTCAAAATTAGAATTTCGGAACATGGTTATATTGTTATATTCTTTCTTTTCTATACTATTCTTTCTCTATTGATTATTCTGTTCTATTCTTTTATATAAATGTATTTTCTATTTTATTCTTTTCTATTCCATTTTTTTCTACTCTATTATATTCTTTTCTATTTGAATTTGAATTTATTCTATTCAAAATTTGAATTTCAGAAGAAGGTTGTATTCTTTCTATTGTACGTTGTTCTATTCTATTTTTTATTCTATTTTATTCCTTTATTCTATGTTATTCATTTTTTTTCAATTTTTTTTTGTTCTGTTTTACTTCATTTTTATTTTATATTGTATCCCTTTTTTATTCTATTCTATTTACTATTCTTTTATTTTCTATTCTGTTATGTTTTACTCTATTATATTTTATTCTTTTGTTTTCTATTGTATTATATTATTTTCTATTCTATTCCTGTATTTTCTATTCTATTTTCTTTTCTTTAGAAACTCAAATTTGATTTGAAAACTATTTTAATTCGATTTGATTAGAATACTGTTTGAATTCAATTCGAAAACTATTTGAATTAGAATATAGTCAAAAAATTTTGATTCATTATTTCGGATTAGTTTAAATGCATTATTATTGTAATTCAGAAATTAAAATACATCCGAATATCCGAATAATGAAAAATTTGTCAGAATTTAAATTCGGAATGAAATGAGCCTCACATGTCTACTGATCATACATTGCACAGCTGTGTGTGAAACATCTAGATTAGATGCATGTTCCCTATTCCTTATTTTTATGTTCAGTACAGTGCATCTAGAAAGTATTTACAGCGCTTCTCTTTTTCCACATTTTGTTATGTTACAGCCTTATTCCAAAATTGATCAAATTCATTATTTTCCTCAAAATTCTACAAACAATCCCCCATAATGATAACGTGAAAGAAGTTTGTTTGAAGTCTTTAAAATTTATTTTAAAAAAAAATCCCATGTATATAAGTATCACAGGCTCCTCCCATGTACATAAGTATCACAGACTCCTCCCATGTAAATAAGTATCACAGACTGCTCCCATGTAAATAAGTATCACAGACTCCTCCCATGTACCACAGCCTTGGCTCACTACTTTGGTGAAGCTCCTTTGACACCAATTACAGCCTCAAGTCTTTTTCAATATGATGCTACAAGCTTGGCACACCTATTTTTGGGCAGTTTCTCCCATTCTTTTTTTCAGGACCTCTCAAACCCCATCGGGCTGGATAGGGAGTGTCGGTGCACAGCCATTTTCAGATCTCTCCGGGGATATTCAATTGGGTTCAATTCTGGGCTCTGGCTGGGCCACCCAAGGACATTCACAGAGTTGTCCTGTAGCCACTCCTTTGTTATCTTGGCTGTGTGTTTAGGGTAATTGTCCTGTTGGGAGATGAACCTTCACCCCAATCTGAGGTCCAGAGCGCTCTGGAGCAGGTTTTCATCAAGGAAGTCTCTGTACATTGCTGCATTCATCTTTCCCTCAATCCTGACTAGTCTCCCAGTTCCTGCTGCTGAAAAACATCCCCACAGCATGATGCTGCCACCATCATGCTTCACTGTAAGGATGGTATTGGCCAGGTGATGAGTGGTGCCTGGTTTCCTCTAGACATGACGCTTGCCATTCAGGCCAAAGAGTTTAATCTTTGTTTCATCAGACCAGAGAATGTTGTTTCTCATGGTCTGAGAGTCATTGAAGTGCTTTTTGGCTGCCATGTCCCTTTTACTGAGGAGTGGCTTCTGTCTGGCTACTCTACCATACAGGCCTGATTGGTGGAGTGCTGCAGAGATGGTTGTTCTTCTGGAAGGTTCTCCTTTCTCCACAGAGAAATGCTGGATCTCTGTCAGAGTGACCATCGGGTTCTTGGGCATCTCTCTGACTAAGGCCCTTCTCCCCTGATCCCTCAGTTTGGCCAGGCGGCCTGCTCTAGGAAGAGTCCTGGTTGTTTCAAACTTCTTTCATTTACGGATGATGGAGGCTATTGTGCTCATCAGGACCAGAAAATGCAGAACATTTTCTGTGCCCTTCCCCAGATCTGGGCCTCCATAACATTCTGTCTCGGAGGTCTACAGACAATTTCTTGGACTTCATGGCTTGGTTTGTGCTCTGACATGCACTGTTAACTGTGGGACCTTATAAAGACAGGCGTGTGCCTTTTCAAATCATGTCCAATCAACTGAATTTACCACAGGTGGACTCCAATCAAGTTGTAGAAACATCTGAGGCTGGGTTTACACTGGTGCGTGCTCATATAAGGGTCTGGTATGGATTTTAGGGGGGGTCCCCACGCCGTTTTTTTCGGTGTAGGGGGTTCCCCTTACAATCCATACCACACCCAAAGGGCCTGGTATGCACTTGGAGGGGGAACCAATGCAGTTTTTTATTTAAAATTTGGCATGGATTTCCCCCTCAAGATCATCAGAGCACAAGTCGCATGCCAAAGTCGGATCAGTCAAGACGGCGTTCCGACTTTGATCCGACTTCAATGATATTCAATGGGCTGAAGTAGGATCAAAGTCGGACCAAAGTAGCACAGAAAGCAATTTCAAAGTCGGGCCGACTTGTGTCGGACCAGTTAAGATGGCTCCCATAGGGAAACATTGATTTTCACATGTCATGCGACATGAGCTCCCATGAACGTTGGAGCGTTTGTCGTACCAGTGTGAACCCGGCCTTAAGGATGATCAGTGGAAATAGGAGGCACCTGAGCTCAATTTTGAGTGTCATGGCAAAGGCTGAGATACTTATGTACATGGGAGGAGCCTGTGATACTTATATACATGGGATTTTTTCCTTTTTTATTAAATTTGCAAAGATTTTAAACAAACTTCTTTCATGTTGTCATTATGGGGAATTGTTTGTAGAATTTTGGGGAAAATAATTAATTTAATCCATTTTGGAATAAGACTGTAATAACAAAATGTGGAAAAAGTGAAGCGCTGTGAATACTTACCGGATGCACTGTACATCCTGATCTGCTGTGATCACTTGTAGTAATGGTACCATTACCATAGAAAATATAATAGGGGAGGGAGGACCCTGTTGTTAGGACTGAGTTCGCCTGAAGATGGCACTGTGGTACTCTGATTACTGCAGGTTAGTGTCCACCACAAGGTGTCTCCTAGGCACTAGCAGGTTTCAGAGATCATCTCCACCTGGTTTCAGGTGCTAGATGGCAATATAAGGTTGCTCCCACTGTGTGTCACTGTCATGTACCAGGCTGGAGGCTGAGGTGAAGAGAGGGCTCCCCTTGCAGCTGAATGCAGAGTACCCCTGAAGTTGGAGACAGAAGGTGCTATGCCCAGAGATGCACGGGTTGCTTGCCAGTGAAGCTGTCTGTTGGTTCCAGGAGCAGAGAAGGTGGTCACAGCCAATGATTCCCTGGAAGTACTGGCGGATCTTAACAGGTGGAAAAGCAGAAGCCAGGCCGGGGGTCAAACACAGGAAGGCAGTCAGAAGCAGAGGCAGGAGGTATAGTTGTGATCAAGCCAGGGTCAATCACAGGAAGTCAATCTGGAACAGACAAGAGCAGGTCCGTGAAACAAGATGGGTTCAGAGCCAGGAGAGAAGCCAGAGCAGGTCAGGGTAAGCCGAGTCGGTAACAAGTAATCAAACAAGAGCAAGAAACACAGGAACACAGGAAACATAGCTGGCGATAATCCAGCGATTTATGAGAGCAACTGGAGTCCTTATATAGGCCAGCAAAACACTGGATTAAAAATTAAGAAAATTAGGCAATGACAGACCTCCCCATGTGAGAGGCAACTGTAACATGGCAATAGCCAGACGTGAAGGTCTCCCATTCCACATGAAAGAAGATACAATGCCATTAAATTTATCAAAAAAGGATGCTGGGGGTAGCAGAGGAGAGTTACGAAAAAAGTATAGGAACTTAGGTAAATATACCATCTTTACTAAACTCACTCTCTCCACGGGAGTGAGAGGGAGAGACCTCCTGGCCATGCATTTCTAGGAGAAGGCCCTTAGCAGCGGCAGTAGGTTTCGGTCAACGTATGAGGACAAAGGGGCTAGCACCACCACCCCCCAAATATTTGAGTTCAGTAACCCAAGCTAATGGGGTATCAGAATGGGGAAGGGGGTTCAAGGCATGCAGAGGAAACAGGATTAATTTACCGCAATAGATTCTTATACCTGAAAAAGATCCAAAGGTCTCAAACATTTGTAGGGCCACAGGTAGAGAAGAGGTGTCCCTTGCACCATGCATGAATACATATCTTTACATTCATGAAGATTCCTCAACACCTAATACTTAGAATTTGGAGGTCACAAGAAGTAAATCCTCTTTAAGAGTATCCATTTTGAAACTACGGCAGCCATCTTAACTCTGGTAACCAGCCAATAGGAACAGTAGCCATCCTGGAATGGGTAATTATGTCATGTTAAATTTTATCTTGTATGTTCTCTCAAATATTGATATGTTCTCTCAAATATTGATGTATTGAATATTATTCAATTGATAATCATTCTCCTGAATCAATAACCGCCTTGTAGATTTTTCTGTAAAGATTCAAAATTTTTCATTATATTTTTCTTTTTGCATAGTTGCCAGACTTATTCACAAAACAAACGTCTAATTTATTTCACATTGTTAACCACTTACTTACCTGCAGTATAGTAAGGGTTATACATGTGAAATACAGATATTCTGTTTAATTGTCAAGTTCAAAAGGTTATTGATTCTACCGAGAAGTTATAATGGTGGTATTATGTCAAAGGGACGGTACGCCCATTTTTGCAAGTGTTTTTATTGATTTTCAAGACGTTCAGGAAACGCAATCGGTATCTTAATTTCATGTGATCATTTCTTTTTGTCAACCAATAAATGCTCACATGTCTCCGTGAATACGTTTCATATGCATAGACTGTGTCATATAGATTGATTTTGTATCTTAAAAATATCCTCGTTAAAAATTACTCAATAATAATTATTGTGCCTTAAAAAGGCACCTACTTATTATGACTTATCACGACAGTATCATCTGCGTACAGAGATATCTTGTCAACCACCAACTTCCACCTGAATGCCTTCTACCGATGAGGCAGACCTAACACGGACCGCCAGAGGCTCCATTGCCAGTGCAAATAGGCCCGGGGATAGCGGGCAGCCCTGTCTGGTACCTTGGGTCAGGGGGAAGGAGGGTTATGGATAGTTAGTACAAATCCTGGCCTTAAGATTATGGTAAATTAACTGAATCCATTTAATGAATCGAGGACCAAACCCAAACTTACATAGGATGGCCCAGAGGTAACACCACCCACTGAATCGAAGGCCTTTTCAGCATCCAGAGAGGCCACCACCCCCGAACCGTCCCCGTCCGCCCTCGATAGATGGGTAAGAAGCCTTCGGATATTAATGTCTGTTCCCCTACCCGGCATGAATCCGGGTTGGTCTGCGTGTACCAGAGCGGTGATTACAGTGTTCAGTCGACCAGCCAGAACCTTTGCCAAAATTTTTGCATCCACATTAAGGAGGGAAATAGGCCAGTATGAGGAACACTGATCTAGGGTTTTCCCAGGTTTTAGAAGGACCACCACAACTGCCCCTGACATTGAGAGGGGGAGAGATTCCTCCTCCATCGCCTTAGAAGCACAGCCCTAAATGTCGGAAGCAACTCCTCCGTATATGTAAAACTCGGCCGGTAGGCCATCAGGGCCTAGGGTCTTACTAGCCTGCAGAGAGGCCACCGCCCACCGAAGCTCTTCCACAGTGATGGGGCTATCCAGAGCCTCCCGGAAGGCAGATATTATACAAGTCAACTCAATCTCCTCTAGATAATTATGCAGCTCCTCATCCGGGCCCGACCCCAGGGAGCTATAAAGCTCCTGATAAAAAGACGCAAAAGGTTATTAATAGAGGTAGGGTCAGTCAAAGGCGATCCATCCCCATCTCTAATGCCGGGGATGGACACAGGCGAGAAGCTCTCCCTAGCCAGCCATGCCAATATGTGACTATTCTTTTTCCCTGTTCGAAAGTACACTGAGACAGATGTAAGAGCTGTTTTTTGTGGCAGACGTATGAAGCAGGAGAACATCCCTCAGAGCAGCCTGAAAAGCAGAATAGTGCAAGGAAAATGGTGAAATTACTGCGCTAAACCACAATAGTGTCAAAGATAAACTGAAAGCAACTAACACTCAAACAAACAAAGTAAAAATATACAGTGTAGCGCTACAAGAAAAAACAATGAACTGTGATGTCCAATAAAATAATAATGATAAAGACTAAGTGAACAAAATATAAAGTCCAATATTCACTAAAGAGAACTAAAAAATTTATGAGAATTGAAAAGGTGAGTCCATCCCATGCTTGATAGCCAATCTTCAATTGTACAAGGACTACACAAACAATGTGCACATAGCTGTGCAGTTGTGGGTACTCTTACTGGATGTGGTGGACCCACTTACCATATGGTAGTGGATCAATCGAGCTTGTGTGGGCCAAGTGCCACAGGGTTACGGTTTGGCAGGAGAATGGTCACTCTGTGAGGGATGGTTCCACTCCTCATCTGTGGTGGTTCGACCAGAAGAACCTTGGATCCTCCACCGTAGTATGAAACTTCTACCTTGTGAGGGAGCCGTCTGGAAGTTGTTGGTGTATACAAAATGGACTCAATCGGACCGGGATAAAAATGAGAAAAAATGGAGGGACTCCATATAGTGTAGGTCAAAAAAACCCAGAAAGCATTTATTTTAAAATGACAGTACATCAAATTCAATGAGTACAGGTACTGGTGATCACAGACCCTTAGTCTTTAGGGTATGTAAATTAGCAGCACGGTCACGTACCGTGTCTTCAGTCTGCGACACCCTCTATTCTACCTCAGACACTCGGCCACGAAAGGAGTCACGATCCTTACAGATGAATTCCACATTCGTCTGAATGTGATCAATCTTGTCTGTCAGATTGGTGATCGCCTGCAACACTACCGTGAACTCAGCCGCTGTGGCAGAGGCGTTGACCATCTCCTCAGTTTGTGTAGCCATGTGGACAGGCTTATCAGGTGAGCCAGTGGCTCGGGCCTTACTCGCAGCAGCAGCTACCGGGGCTGTGTGTTGGGTGGCAGGTGGCTGTTTCCGCCTTGGCTTCCCCCAGAGGTGACACCGAGGCCAGGGGGAACACAGTGTGTTATGTTTCGTGCACTCTGCACTCGAGAACAGGAGGAGAAGAAGCCGGTCTTAGGGAGCTCCTACGCTACACGTCCTCTTCCTGCGCCATCTTGGACACGCCCCTGAAGAATTTTATTATGGGCCAGAGTTTTAAGGTTTCCAACCATTTTACCTTAGATGGGACTGAGCATATCCTGAGGTATTTAAAGAAGTCTTTAGATACAATGTGCCAGGTAGATTGTAGTTGTTGAAAGGGCATGAGCGTGGAGCCCTTATATAAGTTTCCAACAGTAGAATTGCCTGTGCTGGTCCAATCAGAGAAGATGATGTCAGGTGTCAGAATATGAAGTGCCTCCAAAGGTATGTTTGAGAGCAAACGGTGTGTGGGATGCCTTTAGTGCTTTGAAGAGTGGCTTTCCATGCCTTAATGGTGGCAAAGACGGTGTCAAGGCATATGCGAGTCCCTTGGTGCTGTAGAAGGAGTGCACTGAGGATCTGTTTGGGATGGGAGGCCAGTGCTGTTTTTTCTATCTGGAACCAGGTGGTTTGTTGAGTGGGGTTCCACCAGACCTTGGCTTGGTCAAGAATAGTTGCATCATAGTATGCTACAATGTTTGGTGCACCCATCCCTCCAGAGAAGACGGGTGTGCATAGGGTGTTGCATTTAAGACGGGGGTATTTTCAGTTATAAATGAAGGTTGTTATGATGGATTGGAGTTTCAGTAGTTGTTTTTGAAGAAAGGGTATCGGTATAGTTTGGAACGTATATAACACATATGGAAGTAGATACATTTTGGCAAGGGAGATTTTACCTGCCCATGAGGCTTGAGTGTGTTGAAGATCTTGCACGATTATTATGCACAAGATCATTGAAGTTGAGAGACAATAGTCGGGAGGAGGGGGTGATCAATTGGATACCCAAATATGTGAGTATAGAGTTAGGGGTCCATGAGAAGGTGACAGAAACCATGAATGAGACCGAGACAGAAGTACAATTAAATCACACTTGTTTATTAATAAATATAAAAAGGTAAATAGAGAAAGCGTAGTCAAAGCATAGCCAGAGTCCAGTAACCAGATCGGCTAATCAGCCAAGCCAAAGTTCAGTAACCAAATCGGGTAATCAGCCAGTCCAAAAGTCAGGGATCCAAGTGGAACAGCAAGCACGGAAAGGAGCCAGAAGAGATGTCAGCAAGCCAGTCTTCAAACAGAAACACAGGAGATGGTTTCTTGTGATGTGACCAAGGCGAAGGCAGGGAATGAGTTTGCTGGACGTCTTTAAGTAGGTGTGACTGACGAGCAGATCTACAACAGCTGGTTAACTGTGGAGAGAGAGGAGAGCTTGCAATTAGCCGACAGCTGAGCGGCGAGCTTAGAGAAGGAGGGGCTGAGCCAGCCCTGACAGTATCCCCTCAATGACCCCTCCCCCTCGGAGGACCACCGGACTTGAGGGGAAAACATCTATGGAATTCATGGAGGGGGCAGGGGCATGTACATCCGAGGATGAGACCCAGGAGCGTTCCTCCAGACCGTACCCCTTCCAATGCACCAGGTACTGTATGCGCCCACGGAACCTGCGGGAGTCAACAATGGATTGTACCTCATACTCCTCATGGTTCTCAATCTGTAAAGGGTGAGGATGTGGCACTGAGGTGGTAAAGCGATTGCAGACCAACGGTTTCAATAGGGAGACATGAAACACATTAGAGATGCGCATACTAGGAGGAAGGTACAACGCGTAAGCCACTGGGTTAATCCTGCGAAGGATACGGAAAGGCCCAATAAACCGAGGTGCGAACTTCAGTGAGGGAACATGAAGTTGGAGGTTGCGAGATGACAACCAGACCCTGTCCCCAACCTGAAACCAACGAGGGGGTAAAATGAACTGTACACCTTTGCTTAATCAATATTAGTAACAGCAGGTGAGGGTTCAATAGTAACTACACCTGTATGTACTAAGCTAATTGCTTGCACCCTAAGCTAATTGCTTGCACTCAGGCATAGAGATGGGTGCGTTCCTCTGAATTTACTACGCATATCAAAAAAACAGGAAGGGGAAGAGAAACGGAATTGGAGACCAATTCCAACCAAAAGCAATTTGTCAAGGAGGAACAGGCAATATAGCAAAAATATATATACATTTTATTGAAAAATTCACTTTAAACACCAATCAAAACATGGTTACAGAGCTTTGGTTAGAGACCATTATGTCACAGTCCCATCATGCCTCGGGACTGTGACGTAAAAAGGGGGCAGGGTCACCGGGTGACATCACCCAGTGACCACGCCCCATGCCTATATAATTGGTTGCGCACCTCGCACACAGCATTACAGCGGGAGAGAGCGTCTCTGTCAACATCAGAAGAAGAGAAGAGGGAACAAGACGACGGAGAAGACCGGGCCACCACTTGCAAAAGATTTAAAGAGGGCTCCCAGATTCCGATAAGCCCTCCGCCCGCAGACCCCAACAACCAACGGCCAGGGTTGTCGGGAAGAGGCCCTTGTCCTCATCAACATGGAGACAAGGTCCATGTTGATGAGGACAAGGACCTCTTCCCGACAACGCGGGTGAAACCTCAAGAAAGTGCGTCTGCAACATACTCCTCCATGGCTTTATCCTCCAAGACCGACAAAGGGTAAACTCGACCACGAGGGGGAGTGGCACCAGGTTGAAGGTCAATTGCGCAATCATACAGCCGGTGTGGAGGCAAACTACTGGCTTGACCTTTGTCAAAGACATCGCTAAAATCACGGTATTCCTCTGGCAGGGAGGAGAGTGAAGAGGTACACGGGACCTTGGTTACCTTCCGGAAGCATGTTTCACTGCATTGTGGTGACCAGGAGAGAACCTTAGCATGGAGCCAATCAAAAGAGGGGTTGTGCCTCTGTAACCAAGGATAACCAATAACCAGCAGAAACTTAGGAGAGGAAATAACTTGGAATTGGATTATCTCATCGTGAAGAGCCCCTACAGCCATGGACAATGGAACCGTCTCATGAGTCACATGGGCAGCCTGTAGAGGTCTACCATCAAGAGCCTCAATGGCAAGTGGAGTGTCACGCAGCTGCAGTGGAATTGAGTGCTTTGATACAAAGGCAGCATCAATGAACAGGCCTGCAGCCCCAGAGTTGAATAGAGCCTGTATCTCGATAGACGACTTAGACCAAGAAAGCGTGACCGAAACCAGGGGCTTATCCTTCTGGATAACTGAGGACGACACAACACCACCTAAGGTCTGTCCATGACAGGACCTCAAGGTTCGGGTGTTCCCAGGACGGGTAGGACAAGACTTCAAAAAGTGACCTGCTTGGCGACAATAAAGGCACAATCTCTCCCTCTTACTAAAAGTTCTCTCATCCGCAGGGAGACGCGTGAAGCCCAAGTGCATGGGTTCATCTTCACTGACCGACTCGGTACTAGGAGGCATGGGAGGGGAGGGAGGCACGGGTAAGACTGCAAAGCTCGGAGGCAAATGTATAGGAGGCTTCCGCAAGCGCTCCTTAAAAGAAAGTCTTTCTCTGTCTGTCCAGTCTGGAGTCAATGAGGATGGCAAACGAGATCAAGCTCTCCAGCTCAGTAGGTATATCTCGGGCTGCTATCTCATCCTTGATGGAATCCGAGAGACCATGAGAAAAAGCAGCCACGAGGGCCTCATTGATCCAAGCAACCTTTGCTGCCAGAGTATGGAACTCAATGGTGTAGTCGGCAACAGTTCTAGTACTCTGATGGACATGAGGCATTTGGCAGCAGAAGCGGAGCATGGGGGAACGTCAAATACCCTTTTAAAGGAGGCAACAAACTCAGGGTAACTCAAGACAACAGGTTTTTGCGTCTCCCATAGAGGGTTAGCCCAGGCCAAGGCTCTCTCAGAAAGCAAAGATGTCACAAAACCTACTTTGCTTCTGTCCAAGGGAAACGCCTGGGGCAGCATCTCAAAGTATATCTCAACCTGATTGAGAAACCCTCTGCATTGAACTGGATCACCCCCAAATCGTTGGGGAAGTGAAGCGGAACCAGACATACCTTTTATAGAGGTAATACTCGAGGCGGGTGCCTGCACAGAGACTGGCGCAGCAGCAGGGACGGCCTGCGACTCAGGTTTTACCAGAGCATCCACAGTGGAGAGAGATTCCAGGTGAGCGACTCAGGAGCTTTTGAAATGCCATGGCAAACTGATCCATGCGGTGATCTTCCTCTTCCAATCTGGAAAAAATATTACCAACAAGTGGATTGACTATCTTCTGAATTCATGGCTTTTGCCTACTGACAGAAACCATGAATCAGACCGAGACAGAAGTACAATTAAATCACACTTGTTTATTAAAAAAAATAAAAAGGTAAATAGAGAAAGCGTAGTCAAAGCATAGCCAGAGTCCAGTAACCAGATCGGGTAATCAGCCAAACCAAAGTTCAGTTACCAAATTGGCTAATCAGCCAGTCCAGAAGTCAGGCAAGCAAGCAAAGGAGCCAGAAGAGATGTCAGCAAGCCAGTCTTCAAACAGGAACACAGGAGATGGTTTCTTGTGATGTTACCAAGGCGAAGGCAGGGAAGGAGTGAGCTGGACGTCTTTAAGTAGGCGTGACTGACGAGCAGATCCACAACAGCTGGTTAACTGTGGAGAGAGAGGAGAGCTGGCAATTAGCAGACAACTGAGTGGTCAGCTCAGAGAAGAAAGGGCTGAGCCACCCCTGACAGAAGGATGTGCGAGCAGCTATGTCATTTTTGGTGTGTTAGTCAAGTCCTATGCCTAGCATGCTAGATTTTCGAAAAGTTTATTTTATATAGGGAGCCCTCTCTAAATATGTCTAAAGTATGATGCAGTTTGGGGAGTGATTTATGAGGTTCAGTCAGGGATATGATGACATTATAGGCATAGAGGCCGATTTTATACGTGTTATCACTAATTGTGATGCCCGATATGAGTGGATTGTCTCGGATAGCTTGGGCTAGGGGTTCCATAACAAGGGTGATTATCAAGGGTGAGAGCGGGCACCCTTGACATGTCCTATTAGAGATGCGGAAGGGGTCTGTGAGTAGACCTGAAGTCATAATTCTAGCACTGGAGGAGGAGTAAAGGGAAAGTATGGCTTGCAGAATGGTCCCAGAGAGGCCAAATTTCTGCAGGACCGCTCTCAAACTGCATTCTATCAAACACCTTCTCTGCATCAAGAGAGATGAGCAGAGAAGGCGTTTGGTGATGCTCCGTCCATTGTAGCAGATCAAAAAATCTATGTGTGCCATCTAATGCTTGCCTGGCAGCAAAAAAAAAACACTTGATCGATGTGCACTAGCTGTGGGATAATATTTGAAAGTCGTGTGGCTAAGAGTTTGGCATATAGCTTAGTACCAGTATTCAGTAGGGAGATGGGCCTGTAGCTGGCAGGATCATTAGTCGGTTTACCTGGTTTTGGTATGGTAGCAATAGTGACTTGTAGAGATTCTGCTGGGATGAAGCTTGTGTTAGCAATGAAATTGAATGAGTGGCACAGGTGTGGAATGAGGAGCTTAGAGAAGGTTTTATATTATTTGTTGCTGAACCCATCAGGGCCTGGAGCTTTGTGAAGTGGTAGGGCGGCAATGGCTGTTTCAATTTCTAATAGGGAGAATGGCGGTGAGAGAGAGTGTAATTGGTCCTGTGATAGTGAGGGTATGGTAGGGTATGTCTTGCATAAATCGGTCTATGTCGGCAGAATAGGGTGGTGGGTCGGAGTTGGAGCTGGTTAGATTATACAATTTGGAATAGAAGGAGATGAATTGATCAGCAATGTCTTTGGGGTTGGTGAGTCGGGGACCAAGGTGGTCAGTGAGGTAAGGGATTTAAGTTGTTTGGCCAGATATGCTCCGGATTTGTTGTGTTGCAAGTAATATTGCAGGCGGAGGCGTTTAAGGTGGAAGTCAAAATTGTCATGTAAGTGATCACAGAGAGCTTGTCTAGCTGTGCACAGTTCAGAATTAAGTAGGGAGGAGAGTTGGAGTTTGTTGGCTTGTTTGAGAATGCGTATACGCTCTAAAAGTTTGTTGGTGGTTGCAGTGCGTTATCTTTTCTCATGGGCCCCCAACTTAATAAGCAGGACCCTAATGTAGGCCTTGTGGCAGTTCCATAATTTAGTGGGGTTGTTTATAGACCCACCTCTGGTTTTAAAACAATGCTCCAATTTGGATAAAATCTGTTTTTGATATTGTGGGTGTGAATTTAGAGAGGCATTAAGCTTCCAGATTGTGGTATTTTTGACTGCAGGTGCTGGGAACAGCTTCATTGAGATTGGTGCATGGTCAGACCATGTATTAATGCAGATTTTAGTATCTTGGACCAATTGTAGAGTATGCTTGTCAGTCAAAAAGAGATCTATCCAGGAGTATACATTCTGTGCGTGAGAGTAGAAAGTGTAATCCCTTTCTGTATCATGGAGGCACCTTCAAGGATCATGCAAATCCTCCGAGTGGATCAAAGAGGAGAGAGAGGTGGACTGGTTACAAGGATTTGAGGTATCTAGCAAGGGATAAGCAATTTGGTTGAAGTCACCACAAATAATCAGCCTTGTCTAAAAGGTTCCAGTTTTTTCATAATGGTTTTGTAGAAAAATTTCTGGTTGGTGTTGGGAGAGTAAATGTTAGCAATAGTCATTGTGTGGTTGTTAATAGCGGCATTCAGGATTATGAATCTGCCGTCAGGGTCTATTTTGGTGTGAAAGGGCTGGAAGGAGACTGAGGAGCGTATGACAAGCATAACCCCAGCTTTTTTCTTTGTGGAGTTGGCAAAATAGCATTGGGGAAATTGTTTGTGGGAACAAGAAGGGGGCTTGCGGAAGGAAAAAATAGTTTCCTGCACACATAATACATCAGAGGCTTGAGCTAGTGCTTCCTTACTAGGGATGAGCTTCGAGTTCAAGTCGAACTCATGTTCGACTCGAACATCGGCTGTTCGCCAGTTTGCTGAACAGCGAACAATTTGGGGTGTTCGCAGCAAATTCGAAGGCCACGGAACACCCTTTAAATGTCTATGAGAGAAATCAAAAGTGCTAACATTAAAGGCTTATATGCAAGTTATTGTCATAAAAAGTGTTTGGGGACCCGGGTCCTGCCCCAGGGGGCATGGATCAATGCAAAAAAAGTTTTAAAAACGGCCGTTTTTTCAGGTGCAGTGATTTAATAATGCTTAAAGTGAAACAATAAAAGTGTAATATCCCTTTAAATGTTGTACCTGGGGAGTGTCTATAGTATGCCTGTAAAGGGGCACATGCTTCCTGTGTTTAGAACAGTCTGACAGCAAAATGACATTTCAAAGGAAAAAAAGTCATTTAAAACTACTTGCGGCTATTAATGAATTGCCGGTCTGACAATACACATAAAAGTTATTTGATAAAAACGGCATGGGAATTCCCCACAGGGGAACCCCGAACCAAAATTTAAAAAAAAATGACGTGGGGGTCCCCCTAAATTCCGTACCAGGCCCTTTAGGTCTGGTATGGATATTAAGGGGAACCCCGGCCACAGTTTTTAAAAAAATGACGTAGGGGTCCCCCTCAAAATCTATACCACACCCTTCAGGTCTGGAATGGATTTTAAGGGGAACCCCGCGCCAAAATTTAAAACAAGATGGCGTGGGGTCTCCCCAAAAATCCATACCAGACCCTTATCCAAGCACGCAACCTGGCAGGCCGCAGGAAAAGAGGGGGGACGAGAGAGCGCCCCCCCCCCCCTGAACCGTACCAGGCCACATGCCCTCAACATTGGGAACGTGCTTTGGGGTAGCCCCCAAAACACCTTGTCCCCATGTTGATGGGGACAAGGGCCTCATCCCCACAACCCTTGCCCAGTGATTGTGGGGGTCTGCGGGCGGGGGGCTTATCGGAATATGGAAGCCCCCTTTAACAAGGGGACCCCAGATCCCAGCCCTCCCCCCTGTGTGAAATGGTAAGGGGGTACAAAAGTACCCCTACCATTTCACAAAAAAAGTGTCAAAAATGTTAAAAATGACAAGAGACAGTTTTTGACAACTCCTTTATTTAAATGCTTCTTCTTTCTTCTATCTTATTTCTTCTTTCTTCTATCTTCCTTCGGTTTCTTCCTCCATCTTCTTCTTCTTCTGGTTCTTCTGGTTCTTCCTCCGGTGTTCTCGTCCGGCATCTTCCTGCACGGCCCCGCCGTCTTCTTCCCTTCGTCTTCTGGGCCGCTCAGCATCTGACCATGATGGGAGGCTTCTGCTGTGTGTCGCTTCTCCTCTTCTGACGGATCTTAAATAACGGAGGGCGGGGCCACCCAGTGACCATGCCCCCCTCTGATGCACGGTGACTTCCCTGTCCGCCCACCTCTGACATTACGGGAATGCCACAGGGAAGACCCTGTCAAGTCCCCGTGCATCAGAGGGGGGCGGGGTAACCGGGTGGCCCCGCCCTCCGTTATTTAAGAACCGTCAGAAGCGTCACACAGCGGGAGCCTCCCATCATACTGGATACGGAGCGGCCCAGAAGATGAAGGGAAGAAGACGCCGGCGCCACGGAGGAAGATGCCGGACGAGAACACCGGAGGAAGAACCAGAAGAAGAAGGAGATGGAGGAAGAAACCGAAGGAAGATAGAAGAAAGAAGAAAGAAGAAGCATTTAAATAAAGGAATTGTCAAAAACTGTCTCTTGTCATTTTTAACATTTTTGACACTTTTTTTGTGAAATGGTAGGGGTAGTTTTGTACCCCCTTACCATTTCACAAAGGGGGGGAGGGCCGGGATCTGGGGGTCCCCTTGTTAAAGGAGGCTTCCAGATTCCGATAAGCCCCCCACCCGCAGACCCCCACAACCACTGGACAAGGGTTGTGGGGATGAGGCCCTACCTCAAAGCACCCTCCCAATGTTGAGGGCATGTGGCCTGTGTCCTGGTACGGTTCAGGAGGGGGGGCGCTCTCTCGTCCCCTCCTCTTTTCCTGTGGCCTGCCAGGTTGCATGCTCGGATAAGGGTCTGGTATGGATTTTTGGGGGGACCCCACGCCATTTTTATTTTTTATTTTGGCATGGGGTTCCCCTTAAAATCCATACCAGACCTGAAGGGCCTGGTATGGAATTTAGGGGGACCCCCCACTTCATTTTTTGTTTTTAATTTTGGTTTGGGGTTCCCCTGTGGGGAATTCCCATGCCGTTTTTATCAATGAACTTTTATGTGTATTGTCGGACCGGCAATTCATTATTAGCCGCGAGTAGTTTTAAATGACTTTTTTTTCCTTTGAAATGTCATTTTGCTGTCAGACTGTTCTAAACACGGGAAACATGCGCCCCTTTACAGGCATACTATAGACACCCCCCAGGTACGAAATTTAAGGGAATATTACACTTTTATTGTTTCACTTTAACCACTTGCTTACTAGGCACTTAAACCCCCCCTCCTATCCAGACCAATTTTCAGCTTTCGGTGCTCTCAAACTTTGAATGACAATTACTCAGTCATGCAACAATGTACCCAAATGATTTATTTGTACTTTTTTTCATACAAATAGAGCTTTATTTTGGTGGTATTTGATCACCTCTGGGTTTTTTATTTTTTGCGCTATAAATGAAAAAAGACCAAAAATTTTGAAAAAAAAAACACATTTTTCCTAATTTCTGTGATAAAATTTTGCAAATTCGTAATTTTTCTTCATAAATTTTGGCCACAATTTATACTGCTACATATCTTTGGTAAAAATAACCAAAAATTTGTGGAAATTATTTGGTCTGTGTGAAAGTTTTAGAGTCTACAAGCTATTGTGCAAATCATAAAAAAAATTATCACATCTGATGTACTGAGGCCTATCTCATTTCCTGAGACCCTAACAAGCCAGGAAAATACAAATGCCCCCCAAATAACCCCTTTTTGGAAAGTGGACATTTCAATGTATTTAGTTAGAGGCATGGTGAGTTATTTGAAGTTGTATTTTTTTCCCACAATTCTTTGCAAAATTGAGATTTTTTTTTTCCCCACAAAATTGTCATTGTAATAGCTTATTTCTCTCACATGGCATGTGTATACCACAAATGACACCCCAAAATACATTCTGCTACTCCTCCTGAGTATTACGATACCACATGTGTGGGACTTTTTCACTGCCTGGCCACATACAGAGGCCCAACATGCATGGAGCACCATCAGGTGTTCTAGGAGCATAAATTACACATCACATTTCTCAACCACCTATTACACTTTTGAAGGCCCTGGAGCACCGAGACAATGGAAACACCCACAAAATTACCCCATTTTGGAAAGTTAACACCCCAACGTATAATCTATGAGGCATAATGAGTCTTTTGAATGGTTTATTTTTTTCCAGAAGTTTTTGGAAAATGTGGAAAAAAATGAAAACGCATTTTTTTTTACACAAAGTTGTCTGTTTATAAGATATTTCCAACACATAGCATTTAGATAGCAAAAAATGACACCCCAAAATACATTATGCTACTCCTCCTGAATATTATGATACCACATGTGTGGGACTTTTTCACTGCCTGGCCACATACAGAGGCCCAACATGCAACATGCGTGAGCGCGCACGGGGAGCGAGGAAAGGGGAGGCCGTCATATGACGGCCTCCCGGGAATTGACATCCGTGCTGAAGCCGTCATCCGGCTACGGCCGGATGTCAGGTGGTTAAGCATTATTAAAATCACTGCTCCTGAAAAAACGGCCATTTTTAAAACTTTTTTTTGCATTGATCCATGTCCCCTGGGGCAGGACCCAGATCCCCAAACACATTTTATGACAATAACTTGCATATAAGCCTTTAAAATTAGCACTTTTGATTATTCATGTTCATGTCCCATAGACTTTAACGGTGTTCGCGTGTTCGAACAAATTTTTTGCCTGTTTGCATGTTCTGGTGCGAACCGAACAGGGGGGTGTTCGGCTCATCCCTATTCCTTACATAATACATTTTGTTTAAAGTGGGAGTTCAAGCCTTTCGCATTGATGGATGTGAAAGTGATAGACTTTGTGGCTGGTAGTCAGGAGGGGGGGAGTACAGGGATTACGCTTTCTGTTGTCGCACACAGATAGGGTTAAGTGGTATCAGACCTAAAACAGTGTTACACAATAGGCAAGATAAAGCCAACAAGTTAAAGTTACCGGTATAACAGTAGCACACTGAACAAAGTTATGAAAAGAAACAAAATTATGTGGAGAAACAAAGAAAGACATAGTAAAGTGCTTTGCACCTTTTCCGGGGAGAGAGTGTAGAGCGCAGTCAATGTTACGCTCATCAGGGACATTCATTGGAGTGAAGGGTTGCAGTTCTGTTGACTGGAAGATGACAAGGGGCACCTTGTGTCGTGAAAGAGTAAGCCCCTGTTCACACCTATGCGAATTAGATGCGGCTTACACCGCATCCAATTCGCAGGACATTTTAAAATACATTCATTTTAATGCATCTGGTTCACAAAGCTGCGTTGCATTCGCACTGCGCTTTGCACAAAAAAAGTGTGCGTTTTTTGGGCATTGCAGTGCGAATTATAAGCCCATTATCTCCTATGGGAACGCATCTGATTCGAAGATGCATTGCGTTTTGAACAAGGATTTTCTCCTTCTCCTCACTACACCTCCCCCTCCCCCCCCCCTCCCTCCCCCTCTCCCTGCTCACTGATGCGCAGCTACAATGCAGAGAAATCTTTGAAAAACAGATTTTTATCTTCCCAGTGAAACCTGAGCTTCAATTCGCACCGCACATGTGTGAACCCAGGCTAAATATTTAGGAGCCTTACCGGGGGGGTATTACCAGAGGTGTTACGCCAGTGATCCTGGGCACGTATAGGTGGTTATTCAAAAAGAATACCGCGCTAACCTAATACAACACTAATGTGAAAAATATAGCTGCAGCTCAAAATTGTGACATACAGTAGGTGACCGCGATATTGTGTCAATCTCGCCGCATTTCTCGGTGAGATTTGACACCTGCGAGCCCCATCGCAGGAGCCAGCGCCGAGATGGCTCACTGATCGGGAAAGGAAAACTTTGTTTTCCTTTCCCGATGAGTGACAGGCAGTGCTGACAGCTGTCTGGTATGACTCCTGAGGGGGAACGCCGCACCAAAATTTTAAATGAAAAAACGGCATAGGTTCCCCCCCAGGGGCATACCAGGCCCTTAGGTCTGGTATGGATTGTAAGGGGAACCCCCTATCTGAGCACGCAGCCCGGCCGGCCAGGAAAGGGGGTGGGGACGAGCGAGCACCCCCCTCCTGAGCCGTACCAGGCCGCATGCCCTCAACATGGGGGGGTGGGTGCCTTGGGGGAGGGGGGAGCCCTGCGGGCCCCCCCACCCCAAAGCACCTTGTCCCCATGTTGATGAGGACAAGGGCCTCTTCTCGACAACCCTGGCCGTTGGTTGTCGGGGTCTGCGGGCGGGGGGCTTATCGGAATCCGGGAGCCCCCTTTAATAAGAGGGCCCCCAGATCCCGGCCCCCCCACCCTGTGTGAATGAGTATGGGGTACATGCTACCCCTACCCATTCACCTAGGGAAAAAAGTGTCAATAAAAAAAAAAAACACACAGTACACAGGTTTTAAGAGTAATTTATTAGGCAGCTCTGGGGTCTTCTTCCGACTGCGGGGGGTCTCCTTCCGACTTCTCCCGGTGTTTTGCCTCTTCTCCCGGTGTTTGGCCTCTTCTCCCAGGCCCCGCCGCTATCTTCTTCCAGCTCTATTGCCAGCGAGGGGCCCGGTCTGCTGCCGCTGTGTTGTCGCCGCTGTCTCACCGCCGCTGTCTCGCCGCCACCTTCTCGTCGCTTCTTCTCTTCTTTCGATGTTGACACGACGCTCTCTCTGACTGGAATGCTTTGTGCGAATGCGGAGCCATTTATATAGGCGGTGACCCCGCCCCCTTGTGACATCATGGTCCCAGCATGCGCAGGGACCCTGGGGTCATGCCACCTTATGACTTACAATGACAGCGGGCGGTCGCCAAGTAAATAACGGTCTCTGGCACACCCCAAAACTTAATGTTATTCCTCCTCAATCTATCCTCTAAGTCTGTGACTTTAGCTTGCAGAAGGTATATTTCCTCAGTGTTCTGTTCATGGGCATTCGCCATTTCCTTGTAGGCCACAGTGTGTTCAGCCATTAGCTTTTCTAAGTCATCTACATGATCAATTCTAGATTGCAGCATGGAAATCGAAGACTGAAGCTTGTTGCTCATATATTTTTGTAGGGAGAGCAGCATGAGCTTGAGGATATGCTCAGACGCAGGTTGGTCAGAGGCAGGTAGAGAAGCTAGGGAGTCAGAGCGAGTCACTTCAGGGTTTATTTCTGCTGGGGAATCCCAGTGTTGTTTTTTTGAGAAGAGGAGCTTTGTGAGGGGAAAGAGCTGGAGATTGATCAGCTCTCTTACCTCGATCAGCAGGTGAAGTCTGAGAGGAGTCAGTTTTTCAGGAGCTGAGCTGTCCCTTTCTTCTTGCATGGCAGCTTGTTCCTGTGTCCCTTTGGCATCTGGTGGAGGAGGCACGGGGAGGTGCTCCTGCGCCATCTATACTGTGCTGCATGGCCGGCTTGGTGAAAAAATCCATGAGGCGGCGCGGCTTGTTCAGTGTATTGTGTCTCCTTCTAGACATATCTGGGTGCCACTCAAATCTTTTCCCCTCCAGTGTGACACAGAGGGGAGAAACGCTGTCAGGAAGTGCTGTGGGTTGCGATTTGTCCCACGGCTAAGCGGAGCTGAGGTATCAAGCAGCCATCTCACTCCTTGACCGGCCACGCCCCCGCATAACTTTTATTTTATCTATAGGATAGGGGTGTGGAGAATGTAAGCAGTATAATGTGAGGTGCTTTAGGTGCAAACTATTCTTGCAGGTGCCCATGAGATCAGGCAGCACAGCCATCTGATGCGTCATCCCTTTTAGGGATGAGACGTGGATGTGTTACATCCAGGACTGTCTTTGTACCTGACACTTGGGAGCTGCGATGCACCCTGTGTGTCCCCACTACCTCCCCCTCTCCTCTGCCCTGTTTGGTGTGCGGGGGGAGTGCACCTCCTTGCTTCAGGGGGGTTGTGTGGGTGCTCACGGTGCCACCCCCCACCCCACGTTGGACGCCAACACTCGCGTCACGGCGTGGTGCATGAGTTCCTCCATGTAGCCAGTCTGGTGGGGAATATGGATGTCTCTGACTGACAGAATTCACCGTCAGTATCAGAGCCCCTCCCCCTTCCTGCCGTGCTCGGGTGACGCTGGTGTACGCGGCCAGCGTGCACGTGGTGTTTGTCGAGTATATGTTGCCTCCCCTGTCACAGCGTGGGCGCCTCCGCTCAGAGATTTTTTATCATCACCTCTAATCCACAGTGCCTTTTTCCCTGCCTGGGATGCATGTAAGCCCATACATGGTTATTTTTATTCAGCTTTTTGCCAGTTAGTCTTTTTCAATGCTGGTTGGAATCAGGTCTGTCTCTGCTGTTTGTTTCATTTTCTTTTTCTTTTTTATCAGCGTATATACCACAGTCCACTATGGTTGGATGTGGTTATGTTTTATTATCTTATTATATCCATATTTTCCTCCTGCACAGACTCCTGTGTTTCACCACGTTACCAGATAGACATTAATGGTCTATCTTACTAACATTAACTCTGACACACTGCTTTATTTTTATTTGATCTCCCAGGCAGTTTATACTGGCACTCTGTTGTTGATATCCTATTTACATCAGCTCTGTGGTTCCCACGCTGCGCCCCGGGGGGGACTCTGTGTACCCGGCCCGCCAGCGCGCATTCCGCTGCACCTCAGCTCCCGGGAGAGATACTTGTTGGTCTTGGCTCTGTACCTGCCATGTCCTATTGCACTAATTATATGTAAGTATTTTAGAGTTCTCCACTCTTCTTTCGCTGCTAGTACTAGCTATCAGTTAGATTCACTATATGTTGTAATTCATTTTTTAGAAATCCCCCGATCATCTGGCCCCTGATGAGTGTGTTCTACATGAAACGCGTCGGGCATTTGGGATACAAACATATGTTTACAGTACAACATCTCAAGAACTACCTCATGGTTTTTTATACTACAATACTTATTTCCTCTGGTGTGCTGTGGTATTATTATTTGTACATATTCTGTTATTCTTATATATGCATTAATCCTTCAACGAGACCACTATGTTGGCACCAAGCTGTATGTACCCTTGATGCCGATCGCATATGCACATATACATGTGTTGTGGTTTGTGAAATGATATTTATTACAATGTGTGGTTCTGTTTTGAATTGTATTTATGCATGTCAATTGATCAATAAAATTGTACTGTTACCCCAGTTACCTGCACGTCTTCCATGACCTCACTCAAAGTCCCAACTTTTATTAATTTTCGCATACAGGGATGGAGGCACTCTATGTGCCTCATTTAAAGTCCCAATCCCCCCTTTTCCCCCCTTTCATTCTTCAGCTTTTGAAAGAGCAATAGCTGCTGCATTTGCAACAGATGAGCTAGATGAGCTTATTTGTGAACGTGTTTTGTAGGAAGATGTCCCACTGTGAGACATGGCTGCGGGGAAGAAGCTATCTTGCTGTATAGAGACCGTTCTAGTGTCAATGCTGCTTGACAGAGCATGTCTCTGTGTAGCATGGCTGCTTCTTCCTCCTGCCACAGGCCTGTATCTTTAAGGCTTCTGACTGTATGGATACTGCGTAGACACGTGCTGTACAGACTTCCGAAGTCAGCTTATCTTCCTTCAGAGGTCAGCTTAAAAATTTCACTGTTCTGTCTCTGGGACAGATAGCTAAACCTTCTTATCCTAATGACTTCGGATACCATATTTCTTTGATCTCAGTTTTATTAGAACAAGCCAGATTACATTTTTAAGTTCTCTAAGGGGTGATGGCGATAGATTGAGAAAGACATGTCTTGCTTTGTGCAATGTCTTGTAAAGAATGGTGACTGGTTCACTCCCTGTGAAGATTCTACCCAGAATTCCCTGCTTGCTGACAACTTCCTTAACTACACATACAGAAAAACAAATAAACAGAACTGCAGCAATAACAAAAAAGAACACTAGATGGCACCTGCATACCACATATGATTATCTAAAGTAAATTAAACATTTTGCATGTAAATTTAACAACACAGGTACAAATAATCAGCAAGACTGCTGGTGGACAGAACAGGTATCACTCCGCATGGGACAGGAGCTGGCACTACAGAGGAGACATCGGATTATGAGGCTCTTGGTCCTTACTACACCTCCAACTTTACAAGGAGTCCCCCTGTATTGCACTCTGTTTGATGCTCTGAAAGGGCGGGTCAGCAAACCCAAACCCTGATCTACCAGTCACTTGTCTGCAATCTACAGGTTGCTGACCCCCCGCCTGATTGGATATCAAACCTGAAAAATTCAACTAGAACCCATGGTGAAGGCAAAGCCAAACCTCATTTGTAACACTTTTGAAAAGCCTCATGAAATATGATGGATCTTTAAAATATAATAATAATAATAATAATAATAATAATATTAATAATAATAATATCTGATTTTCAGGTCACAGTATCTCGATGTTCGGATTCCTGTATTCCCGGCACCAGAAAAAAGTTTGGATTTTCAATTCATAAATGTTGCTATGATTGTGTCTCATGTCCAGAAGGAGAGATCTCCAACATTTCTGGTAAGGTTTGTATTAAGCTTTATGAAGTCCTGTACATCTCTGTCATCCCCATGTTTTATCCATTTATAGACCGATTCTGACACTCCTCTCCTACATGTAAAAATCATCAATTTTTTTCTAGAAAATTACTCAAAACTCCCAAACATTTTATATGGTTTTGCTTTTTAGCAGAGACCTTAGGCAATAAAATGGCAGTCATTGCAACTTTTTATGTCACACGGTATTTGTGCAGCAATTTTTCAAATGCATTTTTTTTAGGTCTCATGAATTAAAAAAAAAACAAAAAAACAGTAAAGTTAGCCCAATTTTTTTGTATTATGTGAAAGATGATGTTACGATGACTAGATAGATACCTTCCTTCAGCCCTTCCTTCTCAAAGCTGGCCGCTCAGCTGTTGGCTAATTGCCAGCTCTTATCTCTTCACAGTGACTCACCTGTGGATGATATCCTGCTCATCAGTCCTGCCTACTTAAGTCATCCAGTCCAGATGATCTCTGCCTTCACCTTGGTCACATCTCTAGAGACGCTCTCCTGTGTTCCTGTTAAAGACTTGCTTGGCTGACATTCCTTCTGGCTTGCTTTTTTATAATGCTCATCTCTGGCTTCCTGACATCTTGGATCGTCTGACTATCTGTCCTGGTTCCTGAACTCTGGCTATGTTTTGACTATGTTTATTCTATTTACTTTTATAATTAAACAAGAGTGTGATTTAACTGTACTTCTGTCTCAGTCTGATTTATGGTTTCTGACAGTAGGCAAAGGTCATGAATTCAGAAGATGCAGTGAATCCACTGGTTGGTAATATTTTTTTCAGATCGGATGAGCAGGATCACCGCATGGATCAGTTCGCCATGGCGTTACAAACGCTCCTGAGTCGCACAGCTCACCTGAAATCTCCCACTGTGGCTGCTCCGGTACAACCTGTGTTGCAGGCCGTCCTTGCTGCTGCTCCAGTCTCTGTGCAGGCACCCGCCTCGAGAATCACCTCTATAAGAGGTATGTCTGGTTCCGTTTTGCTTCCCCAGTGATTTGGGGGCGATCCAGTCAAATGCAAAGGGTTTCTCAACCAGGTTGAGATATACATTGAGATGCTGCCCCAGGCGTTTCCCACGGACAGAAGCAAGTAGGTTTCATGATATCAGAGAAAGACTCCCTTTTAAGGAGCGCTTGCAGAAGCCTCCTTTACATTTGTCTCCAAACTTTGCAGTCCCACCCTTGCCTCCCTCACCTCCCATGCCTCCTTGTATTGAGTCAGTCTGCAAAGATGAACTTATACACTTGAGCTTCACGTGTCTCTCTGCGGATGAGAGAACCCTTAGGAGGAGGGAGAGATTGTGCCTTTATTGTGGCCAGGCAGGTCAATTTTGAAGTTTTGTCTTACCCGTCCAGGGAATGTCCAAAAATTGAGGTCCTGTCACGGACAGACCTTAATTGGGGTTGTTTCATCCCCAGTTATCCAGAAGGATAAGCCCCTGGTTTTGGTTACCCTTTTTTGGGCTGAGTCGTCCGTCGAGATACAGGCTTTAATCGACTCTGGGGCTGCAGGCCTGTTTAATGTTGCTGCCTTTGTATCGAAACACACACAATCCTGCTGCAGCTGCGTGACACTCCACTTGCCATTGAGGCTCTTGTTAGAAGATCTCTACACCCTGCCCATGTGACTCATGAGACTGTTCCATTGTCCATGGCCATAGGGGCTCTTCAGCATAAGATAATCCAATTCCAAGCTATTTCCTCACCTAAGTTTCCGCTGGTTATTGGGTATCCTTGGTTACAGAGACACAACCCCTCTTTTGATTGGCTCCATGCTGAGGTTCTCTCCTGGCTGCTACAATGCAGTAAGACATGCTTCCAGAAAGTAGCCAAGTTCCTGTGCACCTCTTCACACTCCTCCCTTTGACAAAGGTCAAGCCGGGAGTTTGCCTCCACACCGGTGGTATGATTGCGCAATTGACCTTCAACCTGGTTCCATACCCCCTCGTGGCCGGGTTTACCCTTTGTCGGTCTTGGAGGATAAGGCCATGGAGGAGTATGTTGCGGACGCACTTTCTTAAGGTTTCATCCGCAAATACTCGTCTTTTGCTGGTGCCGGTTTCTTCTTTGTGAAGAAGAAGAGTGGTGAACTGAGACCTTGTATTGATTAAAGGGGTCTCAATCATTTCATTATTAATAATGCCTATCTGATTACATTTAGTATAGAGTTATTTGACCCCCTCAAGGGAGCAACATTTTTCACAAAGCTTGATTTGAGAGGGGCATACAATCTTGTGAGGATTAAAAAGGGCGACGAGTGGAAAACTGCGTTAAATACCAGAACAGGCCATTATGAATACCTCGTAATGCTTTTTGGCCTTTGTAACGCCCCGACAGTTTTCCAGGAATTTATTAACAATGTCCTCTGAGATTTTTTGCAGTTATGTATGGTGGTTTATCTCGACGATATTCTCATATTTTCCAAGTCCCTGGAGAGCCACCACACAGATGTCTGTCGTGTGCTTCAGAAACTAATGCCGTTTACACATGGCCGGACTTTTCGACAGAACTGGTCTGACAGAATGAATCCGGCAGACAATTTGACTCTGTGTGGGCTTCAGCGGACCTTTTCTGTCGAAAATCTGACAGACTTTAGAAATAGAACATGTTTAAAATCTTTCTGACGGACTCGAGTCCGGTCAAAAAATCTGTTTGTCTGTATGCTAGTCAGATGGACAAAAAACGTCGCTAGGGCAGCTATTGGCTACTGGCTATGAACTTCCTTATTCTAGTCCGGTCGTATGTCAGACGGTCAAATCCATCAGACTTTGTTGTGATCATGTGTAGACAAGTCCGATTCTTCGGAGTTCAGTCCGTCCAAAGTCCGCTCGTGTGTACACGGCATAAGAGAGAGCAATCTCTATTGTATATTGGAGAAGTGTGAGTTCCATCACGAACAGGTTAAATTCCTGGGTTATGTCATTTCCACTACTGTTTTTTCGATGGACCCAGAGAAACTTTCAGCAGTCCTACAGTGGCCCCAACCCATGGGTTTACATCCTTTGCATTGTTTTCTTGGCTTTGCCAACTATTATCAGAAGTTTATTCGTAACTTCTCATGTCTGGTCAAGCCCCTGACTGATATGACCAGAAAGGATGGTAACCCACAGAGTTGGTCTTCAGAGTCCATTAAGGCCTTTGAGAGTCTCAAGGCTGCTTTTGTTTCTGCTCCTGTGTTGGCATATCCTGATCCTATGTTACCTTTTATCCTTGAGGTTAATGCTTCTGAGACTGGAGTTGGTGCCCTTCTGTCTCAACGTCCTACCTCTGAGAGCGCTATGCATCCTTGTGGCTACTTTTCCAAGAAATTGTCACCTGTGGAGTGCAATTACGAGATTGGTGACAGAGAGCTGTTAGCGATCATTTTAGTCCTGAAAGAATGGAGACCTGCCCTTGAAGGTACCACTTCCAAGATGGAGTCAGTTCCGGTTCCTGTGATTCCTCCTGATTGTATTCTGGCTATGGTTTGCACCAGTCTCACTTCTCCTTTGGGTGACAAAATCCTTGCTGCTCAGGTCCATGCTCCTCTTGAGAAACCTTGTGACCACTGCTTTATCCCAGAGAGTCTCTGTACTGCTCCAGACTTACCATTCTCCCAAGGCTGCTGGCCACCCTGGGAAGAATCAACTCTTTTGGGCCTTTTCCCAACAATTCTGGTGGCCTAGTCTACGTGCTGATTTAACCGCTTTCGTAGCTGCCTGTTCTGTGTGTGCTTAGAGTAAGACTCCACGACACCTTCCAGTGGGCCTCCTACAACCCATACCAAATGGAGAGAGGCCCTGGACCCAATTGTCTGTGGATTTCATTGTGGAGTTACCCAACTCCCAGGGCAACACAGTTATCCTTATGGTTGTTGACCGGTTCTCGAAAATGTCTCATTGTATTCCACTTAAGAAGTTGCCCACTTCTAAGCAACTGGCTTCCATTTTTGCTCGGGAGATCTTTCACTTACATTGGGCTACCCAAGGTGATTGTCTCTGAGAGGGGTAGTCAGTTTGTGTCCCGGTTCTGGTGAGCCTTTTGTACACAGTTGGGAATTCAGCTTGCTTTCTCCTCTGTGTATATCACCCGCAGTCTAATAGGCCAATCAGTCCTTGGAGCAATTCCTACGTTGCTATATTTCTGACCATCATAACAACTGGTCAGACCTACTACCGTGGGCAGAGTTTGCTCACAACAGTGCCTTGAATTCTGCTTCCTGATTGTCTTTTGAGGTCGCCTTAAAGAGAAGTTTATCTAATGATTTTCCTGACTCTGGTAGGTTACAGTGTGGTGGAAAACAAAGTTTTGAGGCTTCAGTTGGTCAAGAGAGGAGCTGTGGAAAAGGCGGCCGCCTAAGTGATGCATTTAACTATTTTTTTAGTTCTCACCACCCAGGGCTGTCAGCTTTAACACCCCATCGGCAGCATCTGCATCACAAGGTGGACGATTATCTAGGAGCAAAAACAGAGATTGGGAGCTTTCCAGTGGACAATCCACTGGCTTACTGGGTCATGAGAATAGACCACTGGCCAGAACTTGCCCAGTATGCAAATGAGCTGCTGGGCTGCCCTGCATCCAGCGTGCTTTTCGAATGGGCATTCAGTGCTGCTGAATGTTTTGTTACTGATAAACCCATCTGTCCACAGACTCCGTGGACCATCTGACATTTATCAAAATGAATCAGTCCTGAATTTCCAGCAGCTATTAAGCCCCTGATGCCGATGTTTCTAATTAGGTGTTTTTGGGATGTGGAGTCTCTACAGGACATCTAGGCTGGCTAGCGTTGTGGGTGTTGATTTTATCTGGAAGAATGTTTTTAGTGTAGGTTTCATGGGCACAATTAACACCCAAAGACCATTTTTTTCCGCACCTGTTTAACAGGTGCATATCATTTTTTGACAGCAAGGGCAATTCTTGCTTTCATCAGGAGGACCTCTTATAGGATTATGGTGTGAAGGTGCCACTGACACTTAAAGCCCAATTTTTCCTCACTCAATACTTCTATCTATCCATTTATCTCTAATCTTGTTCCCAGCGCACTGTGGCATTGTGGCCTCATCATACAGACTGGCTCCCCAAGCCATTGCTTACATAATAGAGAAAACTTGTAGGGAGCATGTCATTTTTTTGGCTTTATAAATGCAATTATTGCTGCAGCAGGTTCTATACACAGTACAGATGTGCCACTTCACAGGTAGACCAAGGGGATCCCCCAGGCACTATATTGAAAGGAATTTTTCATTTTGATGGTTTCACTTTAAGCATCAATAAATCACTGCTCTTTTAAAAATGACTTTTTTTACAAACTTTTTTTCATTGACACATGTCCCCCAGGGCAGGACCCAGACCCCCATAACCATTGTATGCCCAATTACTTGCATATAAGCCTTCAAAATGGGAATTTTTGATTTTTACAGTTCGGGTCCCATAGACTTCATTGGGGTCCGTTATTCAGTTCTGAACTTTTGCGATGTTCGGCCTATCCCTTTTCACTAACAGTTAGCCAAATTGGAAAGGACATTCTAACACCTATAATTTAATAGTTATAATTTTTATTATTATTATTGTTATTATTATTAATATTTATTTTTAATAAATAATCATTTAAAAAACTATAATAATGGTTAATAATTTAATTATAATAGAAAATATGAAAAGCAAATTTATCAGAATGTTTTTCGTTCTTTCAAATTTTCGGATTTTCATTCTTATTTTCAGATTTGCGTTCTTTCTGATTTTGTGATTTTCTAATTTTCGGATTTTCGTTCTTATTTTTGTTCTTATTTTCGGATTTTTGTTCTTATTTTCAGATTTTCTTTTAATTGTTTTTTAATAAAGTTTCCATATAAACAAATGAAAAGTACATTTAAACATAACTGTCATACAGTATAACATTTTTCTTAAAGTCCTTTGAGGAGAATTGTATGACATAGTAAACGAAGATACCTAGGTGAAGATAACATATAATATTAATTATCAATCTTAGGGTGGAGAGTGATGTCTCCCCATGTCCGAGCACCCCATCTGGGAACAAGCTGTGCCCGGGGGGAGGACAACACAAGCCCTATTATAGTTCACCTGTGCACATGAAACAACAGGACAGTTACCCATTATCGATCGTTGTTTGTTGTTTATGCATTCCGATATATATACGTATATTTGTACTTCAAAACAAATTAAAAGAGTAAGGGACAAGTTAGTAAAATAATAAAGTGAGTAAAGAAAATAAAATAAAAATTAGAAGTTACCACCATTGAAATATTAATTAGTACCATTAAATATTATGCTGGTTTAGATACCAGTGTATCAAGGAGGAGTCTCTGGAAATCTTGTGGACCATGTCTGCCATTAAGCTGAGAATAGATGCGCTGATTTGGATGAATATGCAAAGAACTTTTCATAGAGGTATTGGGTTTTTACTCTGTTTATTACGTCGGATATATTAGGTGCTGCATCTGTTTTCCATATTGAGGTAATGGTTAGGCGAGCTGCTATAAGGACATGAGTAATTACACATCTGTGCTTTATGGGTATATTATTCATCCCTAAATTGAGGAGGGCCAATGCGGGATTAGGGGCGAGAGTAATACCTGTAATTTTCATTAATAGGAAAAAAAGTGAGTTCCAGAAACTCCTCACAGATTTATATTCCCATAGAATATGGAATATTGTCCCTTTAGAGCAGCAGTTTCTCCAACAGAAGTTAGCAGCCTCTTTAAAGATGTGTGCGAGTCTCACCGGTGTTAGATAGCTCCTGTGTAATATTTTGAGAGCCAAGTCCCAATGGTTCATACAGTGAGAATGATTGTAAGTGGATTTAATTGCTTTGTTCCATTCTGTTAAGGCAAATGTAGCTTTAAGGTTCCTTTCCCAGTTTATCATGCTTGAGGTTTTAGTCTGCGTGGAATTATTTTGTAGTTTTTGGTAGAACCAGGAGAGACCTTTAGGTTTATGGAATGAGGTAGACAGGTACTCCCATACGTCTGGTCTCAGCGTAAAGAGGGAGTTTGGTTTCTTAATGTGGAAATGGTGCAATTGGATATCTGCATACGATGTTCTAGAGAGGCGTTTGGATAGAAATTGTGTGTTTGTGCTTTCTTTTGAAAAGGATCCGTCAGTTATTTTTAAAGAAGGTAAAGGTATTCATACATGCCCAAGGTAATATATTTTCTCTGCAGGTGTTTACTACTGTCAATTTGTTCATTTAAAGCCCTCCACGCAAGTAATGCTGCGTCAATGGAGGGAAACTTGGGGTAATACAGTGGTCTTTGTGTTAATGTTGCCAGTAAAAGTGATTGTAGATCTCTTTGTGTGACTACTGTCCTCTCTATTTGCACCCATAGTTTATCAGTTTTGCTATCAAACCATGACTTAGCTTGGTCCAATAATGCTGCATAATAATATTTGCGCAGGTTGGGAAATCCTGTTCCCCCCTTCTGTCTTTGTTTGAGTAATATAGGGTAGGAAAGCTTTGCTAATTTACCAGCCCATATGAATTTCCTAAACATCTTGTCGACAATAGCGAAAAAAGATTCAGGTAAACATATGGGAATGGTGCAAAAATAATAGATTATTTTTCGCAATAGTGTCATTTTTAAAGCGGCTATTTTCCCTAACCAAGTACCATATTTATCGGCGTATAACACGCGCCGGTGTATAACACGCACCCCAAGTTTAGGAGGGAATTTTAAGGAAAAAAACTTTTAGGAGGGAAGTTTAAGGAAAACACTTACATTTAAATGCCCATCAATGCATCCTTATCAGTGTCCATCTGCAGCCTTCCCCAGTGTCATTGCAGCCTTCCTAGTGTCTTTGCAGCCTTCCTAGTGTCTTTGCAGCCTTGTGTAATTATTGCAGCCTTCCTTGTGTCATTGCAGCCTGTGTCTTTTCAGCCTTGTGTCATTTAAAATTGTCGCTGATCGGAGGAGAGGAACGAGCGCCACCGAGATACACAAAGCCGAGTGTACTTCGGCTAGATTCGGCTCTGCTCACAGTCAGGGGCGGGACTGTGAAAGGAGTCGAGTCTAGCTGAAGTACACTCGGCTTTGTGTATGTCTGCGGCGCTCGCTCCTCTCCTCTCGCAATCAGTGGAAATGGGCGGGACTGTGAGAGGAGCCGAGTCTAGCCGAAGTACACTCGGCTTTATGTATGTCGGCGGTGCTCGCTTCTCTCCTCTCACAATCAGTGGAGATGGGTGGGACTGCGAGAGGAGCCGAGTCTAGCCGAAGTACACTCGGCTTTATGTATGTCGGCGGTGCTCGCTTCTCTCCTCTCACAATCAGTGGAGATGGGTGGGACTGCGAGAGGAGCCGAGTCTAGCAGAAGCAAACTCCACCATTTTATTTTCCATGTGGCTAACACAGTCCCCCACTTCAGCTATGTCAGTTTTCATCTGTGAAACACACTCCATAAGATCCCTATGCATGGATCCCCAGAGGGACACCAGCATCTCTTTCATGGTGGTATTGCTGAGGGGCTGCCCTGTAGTTGGGAAGTCATGTATTTGATCATATAACTCAACAGTGCTGTCCTGGGATATGTGGCCCTCCTGTTTTTCCCCTGCATAAGTGTGGGCAGAGGATCGTTTTAGTGCAGCCTTTTGCGGGCTTTGTAATGTGGTATTTCAGGAGGAGGAATTGCTGTTGTGGCTGGGTGAAGCGGAGGGGGGTTTATTACTGTCCCCCTCCTCTTGTGCCGTTTTGCATGGCACGCTGCTGTCTGAATGCAGCGGCACCATCTGGGGCTTTTGGCGTACTAGCCGACATGAAAAAGTCTGTCAGTTTTCTGGGTCCCCCCTGGGTTTCCTCTTACCCATGCCTGCGGTAATGTTGGCAGGGTTCTCAGGGACCCGTGGGCTCTGCTGCTCTCGCTCGTAGTCGCTGTTTGTCGGCCGGGAGAGCTGGAAGACTCAGAGCTTTCACCTCACGCGGCCATCTCCTTCGGCTGCCGACCACGCCCCCTATTTTCGGATTTTCAATCTTTTGGATTTTTCGTTCCTTTAAAAAAATATTTTTCGAAAAAATTTGTCAAATAGTTTATCATTCATTCGAATCCTTCCGAATTAACGAATATGCCGTATTTTGAATGAAAAACTAATTTGGAATGAAACGAATTGCACATGTCTAGGAAATAGCGTGTCAATCCCTTGGGACAGCACCATCTTGTGACAAGATAGCTAATGGCATGCTGCTCTTTAATCACCTCAATACCGGGCACTTACACCCCCTTCCTGCCCAGGCCATTGTTCAGCTTTCAGCACTGTCACACTTTGAATGACAATTGCACAGTCATGCTACACTGTAACAATGTGAAATTTTAATCATTTTCTTCACACAAATAGAGCTTTCTTTTGGTGGTATTTAATCACTCCTGGCTTGTTTTTTTTCCTAAAAAAAAAGTCCAAAAATGTGGAAAAAAAAGTTTTTCATAGTTTCTCTTAGTAAATTTTGTAAATAAGTCATTTTTCTCCTTCACTGATGGGCGCTGATAAGGCGGCACTGATAGGCTGCACTATTGGGCACTGATGAGGTGGCACTTATGGGTACTGATGAGGCGGCACTTATGGGCACTGATGAGGCGGCACTTATGGGCACTCATTAGGTGGCACTGCTGAAGAGGCACGAATATGCCGCACTTATGGGCACTGATAGGTGGCACTGATATGTGGCACTGGTGGGCACAGGGCACACATAGGCGGCACTGGTGGGCACAGATAGGCAGAACTGGTGGGCACAGATAGGCAGCATGGATAGGCGGCACTGATGGGCACTAATGGGTGGCATTGATGGGCAGCAGTCACATAGTTACATTGTCACATAGTAGGTGAGGTTGAAAAAAGACACAAGTCCATCAAGTCCAACCTATGTGTGTGATTATGTGTCAGTATTACATTATATATCCCTGTATGTTGTGGTCATTCAGGTGATTATCTAATAGTTTCTTGAAACTATCGATGCTCCCCGCTGAGACAGTGATGAGCATTGATGGGCAGCACTGATAGCCAGCACTGACTGGCAGCAGTAATGGCCACTGATTGCAGGCACTTGTGGGCATTGATTGCTGGCACTTGTGGGCACAGATTGGTGGCAACTGTGGGCACTGGTTGGCTGATTACATACGTAGCTGTCCCCTGTGAGGAGATGCCGCTGATCGGCTCTCCTCTCCTCACACTCTGTCAGTGTGAGGCGAGAAGCGACGATTACCGGCATCTCCGTGTCTACATGTGACAGGCTGTGATTGGACACAGCCAATTACATGGTTAATAAGCCGCGGCCGCTGCTTTTTATACAGATTGGAGTCGCATCGTGTCTTCCCAGAACAAACAGTCATTCTGGGAAGCCGTCATATGACGTCCACCCAGAACGAGAGCCGCACCCAGCCGTCATTTGATGGTAGGTGGGCGGCAAGTGGTTAAAGCCATTATAAAATCTTGTACGTTTTTTTTGTGGTTTTATTTTAAACAACAAACGTGTCATACTTACCTCCTGTGTGCAGTTGGTTTTGCACATGGCAGCCCCGATCTCCCTCTTCGGTGCTCCTGGCCTCTCCTTCCTCTCAAATGCCCCCACAACAAGCAGCTTGCTGTGAGGGCACCTAAGTGGATCTGTAGCTCCGTGTGTCCATTCAGACATGGAGCTGCCATTCGGGGCCCGCCCCCTCTCTCTCTCCTGATTGGTTAACTGACTTTGATTGATTGATTGAGCCGTAGGTGCCAATGATGCTGCTGCTGTGTCTCAGCCAATCCAGAGGGAGAGTCTCCGGCGGCCGACGGACTTGTGGACATCGCTGGATAGAGAGGGACCTCAGATAAGTATTAGGGGGGCTGAGGGAGGATGCTGCACACAAACGGCTTTTTATCCTTTTTATCCTAATTGGGGTCTATTAGACCCTAGATCTCTCCTCTGCCTTTTTTTTTACACTTTTTTTTTGTAACTGTAACTTTTATAACTGTAACCGGTTCCAGGTTTGGGTCTCTCAAAATGCGATGGCATCTTGGGAGACCCTGTGAAAGTGTGCCTAGTCTGTGCAGTGCTGTACCCTACGCTAATACTCAACTAGTGAATGGTAGCATTCAAAACATTCACCAATGCAAAGACCAGGATTGTCAGGACAGGAGGGACAATAATAGCGGGTGTCACGCCTATATCCGCGCTTGCTGCAGACACAACATCTTTTTTGGGGGGTTCGTTGGGTAGGGGTACTCGGGAGGACATAAAGAAAATGCCTCTCATGCAGCCGACTGCATTTGGTTGGGGATGTGAATGGGGGAAGTAAGGGCGCTGCAGAAGTGGTGGGTTCCCAATTAGGATTGGCGAATGCAGCAGGAAGGGCATTATGGGCACGACGGGCCTGTGTTTGTCTTTTTGGTGGCAGCGGGACACTACTTGTGCTTGCCACCTCACCAGCTTGAACTGCACTTATGGGACTCGCCACGTCACCAAGTGTTACTGCAGTGCTAGTTTGACTACGACCGGGGTGTACTAGGCCGCTGGTGCTTGCCAGTTCACCAAAACGTTACCAAAAAAACTGTTAGCGATCGCAGGGATCAGGCCTGACTCTGCGAACGCTGCAGTTATGCGTTTAGTGTTTTGTAAGTGACAGTGATCGATCGATACTGCACTTGGGTGGGCTGGGCTGGGCAGGGCGGAGGGGCAAAACGCAGGTGCTAGCAGGTATCTGGGCTGATCCCGCTAACACTGCGTTTTTGGGAACCCTAAACTGCTGGGGACGCTAGTATAGATCTGATCGGATCAGATATTGATGCGTTCAGATACTATACCACTAAGGGAGGCATATGCTGCGTGCGTGGGTGTTAGCAGTACTGGCACTAATCTGATGCTGCCTGGGGCGACGCATATCACCGCCGGGCGATCAGGGGGCTAAACCTTTATTCGGTAATAAACGGCGGGTGCCCTGACACTATAAAAAATAAACAAACTAACCAGCGTCACCCGTAACGGTTATACGGTGATCAGTGATGAAAGGGTTAACTAGGGAGCAATCAAGGGGTTAAAACATTTATTCGGTAGTATATGGGGGTCCCTGACGCTATAAAACGCTGACGGCGAACCTCAATATTTACCTCCCTAACTAGCGTCACCAGCGACACTAATACAGCGATCAGAAAAATGATTGCTTAGCGACACTGGTGACGGGGGGTGATCAAGGGGTTAAAACTTTATTAGGGGGGTTAGGGGGGTATCCTAGACCTACAGGGGGCTAATACTAACTGCCCTAACACACTAACTGTCAGAAAGTGATACCAATGCAGTAATCAGAAAAAAAAACTGCTTGGTGTCAGTGTAACGGGGGGGGGGGGGGTGATTGGGGGGTGATGGGGGGGATCGGGGGGTAAAGGGGGGTGTTATGTGTGCTTGGCATGTTCTACTGTATGTGTGTGTGTTGTGCACTCACATTGATGTCTTCTCTCCTCTGCGCCAGAACAGAAAATACCGAGCCGAGGAGAGATGACATCATTTCCTCTGCTGCTGTTTAGCATACAGCAGCAGAGGAATGATCCCATTGGCTGGGAGCGATCACGAGGGGGGGCCACGAATGGATAGCCTCCTCCTCACCTCCGATCGCCGGGGAACAAACACTGACCGCCTCGGGCACCGGGGGGGTCCGATCGGACCCTCCGCCCGCGGGAGGCAGATCACGTACAGGTACGTGATTCTGCCTGCCCGTGCCATTCTGCTGACGTATATCAGCGTGAGGCGGTCAGCAAGTGGTTAAAGCTCTCTGAACGCCAGTTAAAGCTCCTGTCACTAAATAAAATGGTTAGCTTACAGTCCTGTTTACACCTTGCTTTTGCTTGGTGCTTCGATGAGACTTCGATGGGGCTTCGGTAAGGGTTCAGCGGAGCTTCGATGAGACTTCGGTGGGGCTTCGGTGGGGCTTCAGCGGGGCTTCGATGAGACTTTGGTGGGGCTTCGGTGGGGCTTCGTGGGGCTTCGTGGGGCTTCAAGCATATTTGCCATAGACTTCTATGGAGGCTTTGAAGACACTTTGAAGCACCACTGAAGCTACATAGGGGATAATTTTTGAAGCAAAGCCAAAGCAAAGCAAAGCAAAAGCAGGTGTAAACAGGACTGTAAGCTAACCATTTTATTTAGTGACAGGAGCTTTGACTGGCCTTCAGAGAGCTTTACTAAAGCCTTTCCGAAGCCTTGTTGAAGCCGAAGCAAGTGTAAATGAGCACTTAAGGTCATTGTAACTACTTACAGTATGCCAACGATGTATTAATTATAACAAGGAATATGTAGGAAAATGTTGTTCGGTGTATTAGAGTGGGGGTTGGAAAACATATGGAAGTGAATGTAAACTGATTCATGAAATGTGAGCTGGGCACATACATCTGCAGTGTTTTCTTATCTCTCTTCAAAGCACTAAGTCTCGTAGCTTTCTCCTTCTCCATTCTCCTGTTATCAGCATGAAAGCTTCTTACAAGTTCTCTGACACAGGAGATTAAACCAGCCTAAATTTTGTGTCAGGGTGGGTGCTATAAATAGATTAGCAGAGATTTGCTCTACTCACAGCACAGCTCCTAAAGTCTCTGCCTATCTGGAGGGAGGTGTGTGCCGTTCCTCCAATCAGATGTCTTCCAGACTTCGCTCAGAGTGCAGAATGATGAAGTGAAAAATCTAACACGATCTGAACTTTTAAAAGAATGGATAAAGATGAAGACAGCAGATATACAAGTAAAACTTATGTAGGGAGATTTGTTTCATCTCTGTGTATCATCTGAGGCTGTTCACTTCACTGGGTATATGGAGGGTTTACATCCACTTTAAATTAAAATGAAATAAAAATTAAAATAAAAATAAAGTTAAAAAAATAAATGTGAAAAACAAAAAGTAAAAATAAAATAAAAATGAAAAAGAAAATAGAAAATAAAAGTAAAAGCGAAAAAGAAAATAATAAAATGATATAAAAATGAGAATAACAAAAAATAATAACGAAAAAAATAACATAGAATAAAACCATCGGGTGGACATACAGTATCTCACAAAAGTAAGTACACCCCTCACATTTGTGTAAATCTTTTCTTCTATCTTTTCATGTGACAACACTGAAGAAATGACACTTGTCTACAATGTAAAGTAGTGAGTGTACAGCTTGTATAACAGTGTAAATTTGCTGTCCCCTCAAAATAACTCAACACACAGCAATTAATGTCTAAACCGGTGGCAACAAAAGTCAGTACACCCCTAAGTGAAAATCTCCAAATTGGGCCCAATTAGCCATTTTCCCTCCCCGGTGTCATGTGACTCGTTAGTGTTACAAGGTCTCAGGTGTGAATGGGGAGCAGGTGTGTTAAATTTGGTGTTATCGCTCTCACTCTCTCATACTGGTCACTGGAAGTTCAACATGGCACCTCATGGCAAAGAACTCTCTGAGGACCTGAAAAAATGAATTGTTGCTCTACATAAAGATGGCCTAGGCTATAAGAAGATTGCCAAGACCCTGAAACCGAGCTGCAGCATGGTGGCCAAGACCATACAGCGGTATAACAGGACAGGTTCCACTCAGAACAGGCCTTGCCATGGTCCACCAAAGAAGTTGAGATCACGTGCTCAGCGTCATGTCCAGAGGTTGTCTTTGGGAAATAGACGTATGAGTGCTGCCAGAATTGCTGCAGAGGTTGTAGGGGAGGGGGGTCAGCCTGTCAGTGCTCAGACCATACGCTGCACACTGCATCAAATTGGTCTGCATGGCTGTAGTCCTAGAAGGAAGCCTCTTCTAAAGATGCTGCACAAGAAAGACCACAAACAGTTTGCTGAAGACAAGCAGACTAAGGACATGGATTACTGGAACCATGTCCTGTGGTCTGATGAGACCAAGATAAACATATTTGGTTCACATGGTGACAAGCGTGTGTGGCGGCAACCAGGTGGAGTACAAAGACAAGTGTGTCTTGCCTACAGTCAAGCATGGTGGTGGGAGTGTCATGGTCTGGGGCTGCATGAGTGCTGCCGGCACTGGGGGGCTACAGATCATTGAGGGAACCATGAATGCCAACATGTACTGTGACATAATGAGGCAGAGCATGATCCCCTCCCTTCGGAGACTGGGCCGCAGGGCAGTATACCAACATAACGACCCCAAACACACCTCCAAGATGATTTGCAGTGAGGGTAAAGGTGACAGCTTGACCAAGCATGTCTCCAGACATAAACCCTATTGAGCATCTGTGGGACATCCTCTAACGGAAGGTGGAGGAGCGCAAGGTCTTTAACATCCACCAGCTCCATGATGTTGTCATGGAAGAGAGGAAGAGGACTCCAGTGGCAACCTGTGAAGCTCTGGTGAACTCCATGCTCCAGAGGGTTAAGGCAGTGCTGGAAAATAGTGGTGGCCACACAAAATATTGACACTTTGGGCCCAATCTGGAGATTTTTCACTTAGGGGTGTTGCCAGCCATTTAGACATTAATGGCTGTGTGTTGAGTTATTTTGCTTATGGACCCTTCTTTGCAGCCAATTAGAGCACTGCTCCAAATCATTTGGTGGAGGGGGGATTGTGGTATGGGGTTGTTTTTCAGGGGTTGGGCTTGGCCCCTTAGTTCCAGTGAAGGGAACTCTTACGGGGTCAGCATACCAAGATATTTTGGGCAATTTCATGTTCCCAATTTTGTGGGAACAGTTTGGGGATGGCCCCTTCCTGTTCCAACATAACTGCCCACCAGTGCACAAAGCAAGGTCCATAAAGAAATGGATGAGCAAGTTTGGGGTGGAGAAACTTGACTTGCCTGCACAGAGTCCTGACCTCAACCCAATAGAACACCTTTGGGATGAATTAGAGTGGAGACTGCGAGCCAGGCCTTCTCGTCCAACATCAGTGCCTGACCTCACAAATGTGCTTCTGGAAGAATGGTCAAACATTCCCATAGACACTCATAAACCTTGTGGACAGCCTTCCCAGAAGAGTTGAAGCTGTTATAGTTGCAAAGGGCGGAGCCAACTCAATATTGAACCCTACGGACTAAGACTAGGATGTCATTAAAGTTCAAGTGTGTGTAAAGGCAGGCGTCCCAATACTTTTGGTAATAAAGTGTAAATATATATACACGTAATTATCGGCGTATAACGCGTATAGCCGAGTAGGTTTGGATAGCTCCGCTCGGGACTACGAGTGGAGCCGAAAGTAAACGAGAGCCGCCGGAAAGAGCCGAGGACCGGCTCGGTGTATTTCGGCGCCGGCGGCGCCATTTTCAAATCGCGGTCGGCGATTTTAATATTGTGACAGGTCGGGATCGCAGGGGATCGGCGTATAACACGCACCTGCGACTTTCCCCTGATTTTAAGGGGAGAAAAGTGCGTGTTATACGCCGATAAATACGGTATATAAGTGCTGGAGCCCAAGTCATTAATAAGACAACACGGATATCTTCTAGATTTTTGTCATTGTTTCTGTGTGCTGTAATGTCTGTTTCTGATGTGTTTAACCCCTTCAATACCAGACACCTCACCCCCTTCCTGTCCAGGCCAATTTTCAGCTTTCAGTGCTCTCACACTTTGAATGACAATTACTCAGACACATTTCTCTTTATTTATGTTTTAAAACTTTGAAAATAAATAATCTTTCTTCATATATTTAGGCCAAAATGTATTCTGTTCCATTTGTTTGGTGAAAACATCCCAAATCAGTGTATATTCTTTGTGTGAAAGTTATAGAGTCTACAGACTATGGGATAGATTGTATATGTGAAAATTGATCAATCCTGATGTAGTGACGGCCGATCTCATTTCGTGAGCCCCTAAAATGTACTGATTGAAACTCTGACCCCGATGTTCATTGTATTTGTATTGTTCTTCTTGTAGACAGTGAAAACTGCATGAAATGTCCTGATGAAGAATGGCCAAATGAGAAGAAGGATCGGTGTGTTCCAAGACTGGTGGAATTTCTCTCCTACACTGATACCATTGTTGTAGTATTTTCGGCTGTCTCCATCCTCTGTTGTCTTCTGACTGGTTTAATATTGAGGATATTTATACATTACCAGGACACCCCCATTGTTAAAGCTAATAACCGGAACCTGAGCTATCTTCTCCTGGTCTCCATCATGCTGAGCTTCCTCTGTGTCTTCTTGTTCCTCGGTCATCCAGTAGATGTGACCTGCATGCTCCGTGTCACCTCTTTTGGTGTCATCTTCTCAGTTGCCATCTCTTCTCTACTTGCTAAAAGTATCATGGTGTGTATTGCTTTTAAAGCCACCAAACCTGGGAGTCCCTGGAGGAAATGGATGGGAGCCAAACTACCCACTTTTATCATTTGTGTCTTATCACTGGTTCAAGTCATAATCTGTGTCACTTGGTTGTCTATTTCTCCTCCCTTCCAGGATCGGGACACTCACTCTTATCGGGGGAAGATCATCATTCAGTGTAATGAGGGTTCAGTTATCGGCTTCTACTCTGTCCTGGGATATATGGGACTTCTGGCAGCTGTGAGTTTCATTATCGCTTTTTTAGCCAGGACATTACCGGACAGTTTTAATGAAGCCAAGTACATCACCTTCAGCATGCTGGTGTTCTGCAGTGTCTGGATTGCCATGATCCCGGCCTATCTGAGTACCAGAGGAAAATACATGGTGGCTGTGGAGGTTTTTGCTATAATAGCCTCAAGTTCTGGACTTCTTGGTTGTATATTTTTCCCGAAATGTCACATAATTCTGTTCAGACCTGACCTGAATACAAAAACATTTATCCACTAATAAGTATGGAGCAACGCTGGGTTACCAGTAGTTATAGCATTATCTCTATTATTGTTAATTGTAGTATTTTGCTAATGTATTGAGAATGAACATTATTAAATCTGAACATTTCATACTTACCTCTTAGGTGGACGGTGGGTTTAATTTTTGTTCTGCACACTGCTGGGATCAGACTTGTTGGGTTTGTTGGAATCCTTGTCTCCTGCGGAGTGTAGTGGTTCCTCCCACCAGCTGTTATATCATTAGAGAATAGTGTGGTCACTTAGTGAGGAGTAGGGATGAGCCGAACACCCCCCTGTTCGGTTCGCACCAGAACATGCGAACAGGAAAAAAGTTCGCTCGAACACGCGAACACCGTTAAAGTCTATGGGACACGAACATGAATAATCAAAAGTGCTAATTTTAAAGGCTTATATGCAAGTTATTGTCATAAAAAGTGTTTGGGGACCCGGGTCCTGCCCCAGGGGACATGGATCAATGCAAAAAAAAGTTTTAAAAATGGCCGTTTTTGTATTATTGTTGATCTTTCTGGAAGGCGGTGGGTGACATCTTCCCTCTCTTGAAGAGCGATGGGTGATGGGTATCTCGGGTATTTGACACTTTAGGGTGTTTTGGATACTTTGTCCCCCTCTATTCTCTGTGGTTCCTCCTCACTAGGGATGAGCTTCGAGTTCGAGTCGAACTCATGTTCGACTCGAACATTGGCTGTTCGCAAGTTCGCCGAACACCGAACAATTTGGGGTGTGCAAATTCGAATGTCGCGGAACACCCTTTAAAAGTCTATGGGAGAAATCAAAAGTGCTAATTTTAAAGGCTTATATGCAAGTTATTGTCATAAAAAGTGTTTGGGGACCTGGGTCCTGCCCCAGGGGACATGGATCAATGCAAAAAAAAGTTTTAAAAACGGCCGTTTTTTCAGGAGCAGTGATTTTAATAATGCTTAAAGTCAAACAATAAAAGTGTAATATCCCTTTAAATTTCGTACCTGGGGGGTGTCTATAGTATGCCTGTAAAGGGGCGCATGTTTCCCATGTTTAGAACAGCCTGACAGCAAAATGACATTTCGAAGGAACAAAAGCCATTTAAAACTACCCGCGGCTATTGCATTGCCGACAATACACATAGAAGTTCATTGATAAAAACGGCATGGGAATTCCCCACAGGGAAACCCCGAACCAAAATTAAAAAAAAAAAAAATGACGTGGGGGGTCCCCCTAAATTCCATACCAGGCCCTTCAGGTCTGGTATGGATTTTAAGGGGAACCCCGCGCCAAAAAAAAAAACGGCGTGGGGTTCCCCCAAAAATCCATACCAGACCCTTATCCGAGCACGCAACCTGGCAGGCCGCAGGAAAAGAGGGGGGACGAGAGTGCGCCCCCCCCCTCCTGAACCGTACCAGGCCACATGCCCTCAACACTGGGAGGGTGCTTTGGGGTAGCCCCCCAAAACACCTTGTCCCCATGTTGATGAGGACAAGGGCCTCATCCCCACAACCGTGGCCGGTGGTTGTGGGGGTCTGCGGGCGGGGGGCTTATCGGAATCTGGAAGCCCCCTTTAACAAGGGGACCCCCAGATCCCGGCCCCCCCCCCTGTGTGAAATGGTAAGGGGGTACTTACCCCTACCATTTCACTAAAAAAGTGTCAAAATAGTTAAAAATGACAAGAGACAGTTTTTGACAATTCCTTTATTTAAATGCTTCTTCTATCTTCCTTCATCTTCTTCTTCTTCTGGTTCTTCTGGCTCTTCTGGTTCTTCCTCCGGCGTTCTCGTCCAGCATCTCCTCCGCGGCGTCTTCTATCTTCTTCTCCTCGGGCCGCTCCGCACCCATGGCATGAGGGGAGGCTCCCGCTCTTCTCTTCATCTTCTTCTTCATCCTCTTCTCTTCTTCATCTTCTTCATCTTCTTCATCTTCATCTTCTCTTCTTAATTTTCTTCTGCGGGCCGCTCCGCATCCATGCATGGAGGGAGGCTCCCGCTGTGTGACGGCGTCTCCTCGTCTGACGGTTCTTAAATAACGGGGGGCGGGGCCACCCGGTGACCCCGCCCCCCTCTGACGCACGGTGACTTGACGGGACTTCCCTGTGACGTCACGGGGAATGCCACAGGGAAGTCCCGTCATGTCCTGTGCGTCAGAGGGGGGCGGGGTCACCGGGTGGCCCCGCCCCCCGTTATTTAAGAACCGTCAGACGAGGAGACGCCGTCACACAGCGGGAGCCTCCCTCCATGCATGGATGCGGAGCGGCCCGCAGAAGAAAATTAAGAAGAGATGAAGAAGATGAAGAAGATGAAGAAGAGAAGAGGATGAAGAAGAAGATGAAGAGAAGAGCGGGAGCCTCCCCTCATGCCATGGGTGCGGAGCGGCCCGAGGAGAAGAAGATAGAAGACGCCGCGCAGGAGATGCTGGACGAGAACGCCGGAGGAAGAACCAGAAGAGCCAGAAGAACCAGAAGAAGAAGAAGATGAAGGAAGATAGAAGAAGCATTTAAATAAAGGAATTGTCAAAAACTGTCTCTTGTCATTTTTAACTATTTTGACACTTTTTTAGTGAAATGGTAGGGGTAAGTACCCCCTTACCATTTCACACAGGGGGGGGGGCCGGGATCTGGGGGTCCCCTTGTTAAAGGGGGCTTCCAGATTCCGATAAGCCCCCCGCCCGCAGACCCCCACAACCACCGGCCACGGTTGTGGGGATGAGGCCCTTGTCCTCATCAACATGGGGACAAGGTGTTTTGGGGGGCTACCCCAAAGCACCCTCCCAATGTTGAGGGCATGTGGCCTGGTACGGTTCAGGAGGGGGGGGCGCACTCTCGTCCCCCCCTCTTTTCCTGCGGCCTGCCAGGTTGCGTGCTCGGATAAGGGTCTGGTATGGATTTTTGGGGGAACCCCACGCCGTTTTTTTTTTTGGCGCGGGGTTCCCCTTAAAATCCATACCAGACCTGAAGGGTCTGGTATGGAATTTAGGGGGAACCCCACGTCATTTTTTTTTTTAATTTTGGCCGGGGTTCCCCTTAATATCCATACCAGACCTGAAGGGCCTGGTATGGAATTTAGGGGGACCCCCCCACGTCATTTTTTTTTTTTTTTATTTTGGTTCGGGGTTTCCCTGTGGGGAATTCCCATGCCGTTTTTATCAATGAACTTTTATGTGTATTGTCGGACCGGCAATTCATTAATAGCCGCGGGTAGTTTTAAATGAGTTTTTTCCTTCAAAATGTCATTTTGCTGTCAGACTGTTCTAAACACGGGAAACATGCGCCCCTTTACAGGCATACTATAGACACCCCCCAGGTACGAAATTTAAAGGGATATTACACTTTTATTGTTTGACTTTAAGCATTATTAAAATCACTGCTCCTGAAAAAACGGACGTTTTTAAAACTTTTTTTTGCATTGATCCATGTCCCCTGGGGCAGGACCCAGGTCCCCAAACACTTTTTATGACAATAACTTGCATATAAGCCTTTAAAATTAGCACTTTTGATTTCTCCCATAGACTTTTAAAGGGTGTTCCGCGACATTCGAATTTGCCGCGAACACCCCAAATTGTTCGGTGTTCGGCGAACTTGCGAACACCAAATGTTCGAGTCGAACATGAGTTTGACTCGATCTCGAAGCTCATCCCTAGTGAGGAGGAACCACAGAGAATAGAGGGGGACAAAGTATCCAAAACACCCTAAAGTGTCAAATACCCGAGATACCCATCACCCATAGCTCTTCAAGAGAGGGAAGATGTCACCCACCGCCTTCCAGAAAGATCAACAATAATACAATTTTAGTTTAGTGGGATCAAATATCTATGTAGATGTATCTGTCTATATTAATAAATATAATTTGTTTGGTGAATTCTAAAATGATTATTAATATTAGTTAAAGTTGATGAGAGCACGTTCTCAGTAATTTCACATTTTAAGTGTTAGGGTGACTTCATTTTAACTACTTACTGACCGCGGCACACACATATACATCGACAGAATGGCACAGGCAGGCAAATGGACGTACCTGTACTTCCCTTTGAATTTTGCCACCTTGATGTTCGCCGGCGGCCCGCGATTGCGGAGAGTAATGGCGGAACGAGGAGATGTAAACAAGGCATTTCCCTGTTCTGCCTAGCAACATGACAGAGATCTAGAATCACTCCCTAGGACACACTTAACCCCTTGATCGCCCCCTAGTTTTTAACCCCTTCCCTGCCAGTGACATTTATACACTAATCAGTGGCTCTTTGTAGCTCTGATCGCTGTATAAATCACAATGGTTCCAAAATAGTGTCAAAAGTGTCCGATGTGTCCGCCATAATAGTTAACTATAGTTAACTATTTGTGTTACAATGACTTTAATTGTATGTTACATAAAAGTAAAGCTGGCCATACACTGTGCAGCCAGATTCCTCCATTCACACAAATGAGCTGGATGAAGGAATCCACATAGAGGTCCCCCCAGCCTGCTAACGGGCATTTAGGGAGGAAAAAGAAAATGGGACTAAATGTGCCACAAAGAGGTAATATAAATGTACAAAGGTCAAATAGAAATGTACACTTTTTTTGTACAAATAAAAACACAATTAAATCACCTCCAGTGTATAACATGTACATGAAGTATCTATCTGATATTTATGTTGGCGTTGCGAATCGAAACGTTTTGTGGGAAATTTGCTTCCTCGGTATCCACGCCTTTTGTACATACACACAACATCGTTATTTTACAAAAGGAGATTACAAAACGGAAGTATACAGGCGCAGCTCATAAAATTAGAATATTATCAAAAAGTTCATTTATTTCAATAATTCAATTCAAAAAGTGAAACTCATATATTATATATATAGATGTGTTACACACAGAGCGATCTATTTCAAGTATTTCTTTCTTTAACCGCTTCAGCCCCGGAAGATTTTACCCCCTTCCTGACCAGAGCACTTTTTGAAATTCGGCACTGCATTGCTTTAACTGACAATTGCGCGGTCGTGCAACGTTGTACCCAAACAAAACTGACGTCCTTTTTTTACCACAAATAGAGCTTTATTTTGGTGGTATTTGATCACCTCTGCAGTTTTTATTTTTTGCATTATAAACAAAAAAAAGCGACAATTTTGAAAAAAACACAATATTTTTTTACTTTTTGCTATAATAAATATCCCCCAAAAAAATATATAAAAAATATTTTTTTTCCTCAGTTTAGGCTGATACATATTCTTTTACATATTTTTGGTTAAAAAAATCGCAATAAGCGTATATTGATTGTTGGTTTGCGCAAAGGTTATAGCTTCTACAAAATAGGGGATAGTTTATGGCATTTTTATTTAAAATTTTTATATTAGTAATGGGGGCGATCTGCGATTTTTATCATAATTGTGACATTATGGTGGACAGATCGGACACTTTAGACACTATTTTGGGACCACTGTCATTTATACAGCAATATAAAAATGCATTGATTACTGTGTAAATGACATTGGCAGGGAAGGGGTAAACCACTAGGGGGCGATTAAGGGGGTTGGGCTTCAACACACAGGGCAGTGATCACTGCTCTCGATGACAGAGAGCTGTGATCTCTGTCCTGTCACTAGGCAGAATGGGGAAATGCTTTGTTTACAAAAGCATCTCCCCGTTCTTCCTCTCCGTGACACGATCGCGGGGACCCGGTGGACATCGAGTCCGTGGGACCCGCGGTCACGGTTTATGGAGACCCCGGCGGTGCGCCTGCGCTCGCGACACCGCTTTTTAAATGGGACATATCTGTACACCCTGTTGCCTGCCAGTGCCATTCTGCTGACGTAAATCGTCGTGCGCTGGTCAGCAAGCGGTAAAAGTTTAATGATTATGACTTACAGCGAGTGACACCCTGAAATTCAGTATCTCAGAAAATTTGAATATTACATAAGATCAATAAAAAAAAAAAGGATCTTTAATACAGAAATGTTGTCTTAGTGAGAAGTCTGTCCATGTATAGTATAGTACACACTCAATACTTGGTTGGGGCTCCTTTTGCATGAATGACGGCATCAATGTGGCGTGGCATGGAGGAGATCAGTCTGTGGCACTGCTGAGGTGTTATGGAAGCCCAGGTTGCTTTGATATCGGCTTTGAGCTTGTCTCCATTGTTGGGTCTGATGTCTCTCATCTTCCTCTTGACAATACCCCACAGATTCTCTATGGGGTTTAGGTCAGGTGAGTTTGCTGGCCAATCATAGTTACATAGTTACATAGTTACATAGTAGGTGAGGTTGAAAAAAGACACACGTCCATCAAGTCCAACCTATGTGTGTGATTATGTGTCAGTATTACCTTACATATCCCTGTATGTTGCGGTCATTCAGGTGATTATCTAATAGTTTCTTGAAGCTATCAATGCTCCCCGCTGAGACCACCGCCTGTGGAAGGGAATTCCACATCCTTACCGCTCTTACAGTAAAGAACCCTCTACGTAGTTTAAGGTTAAACCTCTTTTCTTCTAATTGTAATGAGTGGCCCCGAGTCTTATTAAACTCTCTTCTGCGAAAAAGTTTTATCCTTATTGTGGGGTCACCAGTACAGTATTTGTAAATTGAAATCATATCCCCTCTCAAGCGTCTCTTCTCCAGAGAGAATACGTTCAGAGCTCGCAACCTTTCCTCATAACTAAGATCCTCCAGACCCTTTATTAGCTTTGTTGCCCTTCTTTGTACTCGCTCCATTTCCAGTACATCCCTCCTGAGGACTGGTGCCCAGAACTGGACAGCATACTCCAGGTGCGGCCGGACCAGAGTCTTGTAGAGCGGGAGAATTATCGTTTTATCTCTGCAGTTGATCCCCCTTTTAATACATGCCAATATTCTGTTTGCCTTATTAGCAGCAGCTTGGCATTGCATGCCATTGCTGAGCCTATCATCTACTAGGACCCCCAGGTCCTTTTCCATCCTAGATTCCATAGATTGCATTCATATTTTTGCCACCCAAATGCATTATTTTACATTTTTCTACATTGAACCTCATTTGCCATGTAGTCGCCCACCCCATTAATATGTTCAGGTCTTTTTGCAAGGTTTCCACATCTTGCGGAGAAGTTATTGCCCTGCTTAGCTTAGTATCGTCTGCAAATACAGAGATGGAACTGTTTATCCCATCCTCCAGGTCGTTTATGAACAAATTAAATAGGATTGGTCCCAGCACAGAACCCTGGGGAACCCCACTACCCACCCCTGACCATTCTGAGTACTCCCCGATTGCAGGGATCAGGCCTGACTCTGTGGATGCTGCAGTTATGTGTGCTTAGTGTTTTGTAAGTGTCAGTGATCGATCGATACTGCACTTGGGTGGGCTGGGCTGGGCCGGGCGGAGGGGCAAAATGCAGGTGCTAGCAGGTATCTGGGCTGATCCCGCTAACACTGCGTTTGTGGGAACCATAAACTGCTGGGGACGCTAGTATAGATCTGATCGGATCAGATATTGATCCGTTCAGATACTATACCACTAAGGGAGGTGTATGCTGCATGCGTGGGTGTTAGCGGTACTGGCACTAACCTGACGCTGCCTGGGGGACGCAGACCTTATCTGACCCTAAAACCTAACTGATATCACCTGCCGGGTGATCAGGGGGCTAAACCTTTATTCGGTAATAAACGGCGGGTGCCCTGACACTATACAAAATAAACTAACTAACCAGCGTCACCCTTCACAGTTATACTGAGATCACTGCTGAAAGGGTTAACTAGGGGGCAATCAAGGGTTTAAAACATTTACTAGGTAGTATATGGGGGTCTCTGACGCTATAAAACGCTGACGGCGAACCTATATATTTACCTCCCTAACTAGCGTCACCAGTGACACTAATACAGCGATCAGAAAAAAGTGATTGCTTAGTGACACTGGCGATGGGGGGTGATCAAGGGGTTAAAACTTTATTACGGGGGTTAGGGGGGTACCCTAGACCTAAAGGGGGCTAACACTAACTGCCCTACCACTTATAACTGTCACAAAATGACACCAATGTAATAATCAGGAAAAAAAACTGATATTGGTGTCACTGTGACGGGGGGGTGATCAGGGGGTGATCGGGGGGTGATATGTGTTCCTAGTGTGTTTTACTGTAAGTGTAGTGTTGTGCCCGCGGGAAGCAGATCACGTACCAGGTACGTGATTTTGCCTGCCCGTGCCATTCTGCCGCAGTATAACTGCGTTAGGCGGTTCGGCAAGTGGTTAATATATTCTTCTTTCCCTGCTTCTTCTTCCATCTTCTTCTGGTCTTCCTTTGTTTTTCTTCTTCCTCCATCTTGTTCTTCCCCCGCTTCCTCTATCTGCCTCTGCTTCTTCCACCGGTCTTCTCCTCTGGTATTCTCCTCTGGCATCTTCCTCTGGCTTGTTCTTCCCCGCTTCGACCTCCGGACGATCCGCCTCAATGGGAGTCTCCTGCTGTGTGACGCTTCTGTTCTTGTGACAGATCTTATATAACTGAGGGAGGGGCCACCCGGTGACCCCGCCCCCCTCTGATGCACGGGGACATCCCTATGGAGGAAGATGCTGGAGGAGAAGACCGGAGGAAGATGCCAAAGGAGAAGACCGGAGGAAGAAGCAGAGAAAGATAGAGGAAGAGGCGGGCGAAGAACAAGATGGAGGAAGAAGAAGAAAACCGAAGGAAGACCAGAAGAAGATGGAAGACGAAGCGGGGAAAGAAGAAGACATTAATAAAGGAATTGTCAAAAAACGGCTATTGTCTTTTTTAAAATTTTTGACACTTTTTTTGTGAAATGGTAGGGGTACATTTGTACCCCATTACCATTTCACACAGGGGGGAGGCCGGGATCTGGGGGTCCCCTTGTTAAAGAGGGGGTTCCAGATTCTGATAAGCCCCCCGCCTGCAGACCCCCACAACCACTGGGCAAAGGTTGTGGGGATGAGGCCCTTGTCCCCATCAACATGGGGACATCCTCCCCATGTTGAGGGCATGTGGCCTGGTACGGTTCAGGAGGAGGGGGGCACTCTCTTGTCCCCCTCTCTTCCTGCGGTCTGCCAGGTTGCGTGCTCAGATAAGGGTCTGGTATGAATTTTGAGGGGGACCCCATGCCATTTTCTTTTTAATTTTGGTGCGGGGTTCCCCTTAATATCCATACCAGACCTGAAGGGCCTGGTATGGAATTTGGGGGGACCCCCACGCATTTTTTTTTAAATTTTGGTTTGGGGTTCCCCTTTAATATTCATACCAGACCCAAAGGGCCTGGTAATGGACTGTGGGGGAATTCCATGCCATTTTTTTTATGACTTTTATGTATATTGCGGGACCCGACAACAGACGCGAGTACTTTTAAATGACTTTTTTTCCTTTAGAAATGTCATTTTGCTGTGGTACTGTTCTAAACACGGGAAACATGCGCCACTTTACAAGCATACTATAGACACCCCCCAGGTACAAAATTTAAAGGAATATTTCACTTCTATTGTTTCACTTTAAACATTATTAAAATCACTGCTCCCGAAAAAACGGGCCTTTTTAAAACTTTTTTTTGCATTGATACATGTCCCCTGGGGCAGGACCCGGGTCCCCAAATGCGTTTTATTACAATAACTTGCATATTAACCTTTAAAATTAGCGCTTTGATTATTCATGTTCGTGTCCCATAGACTTTAACGGTGTTCAAACACATTTTTTGCCTGTTCGCATGTTCTGCTGTGAACTGAACCGGGAGGGTGTTCGGCTCATCCCTAGCGCCAAGGTCTGATCGGTTCAAGCAACCATCGCCCACGTCTGCATTACATGGTGCAGGAATATCTTGGGGCAAGAGCAGACTTGGAGACCTTTCCAAAACACCATCCACTGGGTTACTGTGTCTTGAGGAGGGACCACTGGCCAGAACTCGCTCAATATGCAATTGAGCTACTGGTCTGTCCTGCATCCAGCATTCTTTCTGAACGCACATTCAGTGCTGCTGGAGGGTTTGTAACGGATCATAGAGTGTGCCTGTCCACAGACTCAGTTGATAGGCTCAAATTCATAAAAATGAATTAGTCTTGGATCAGCAGCAGCTATCAACAGCTGATGCTGATATAACTGATTGCTTTTTCTATGGATGTGGGATCCCTTGAAGACTGCCTATGCTGAGTGACTATCCTATTCCTCCTCAATCATGATGATGCTAGCTGACCAACAATATTTTTGGCTTAGGGCACCACCACCACTGGCTAATGCCCAATTTTTCTGCCCCTGTTTAACAGGGGCATGTAATTACAATTTTTGATCAAATATTTCACAGCAGAGCCCCTTCCTGCGCCCAACAAGCGTAACTGTGAGGGGTTACAGTGTTGTGGCACCACCACCACCACCACCACCCAGGGCCCAATTTAGCAGCCCCTGTTTAACAGGGGCATGTAATTACAATTTTTGATCAAATATTTCATAGCAGGGCCCATTCCTGCGCTCAACAAGCGTAACTGTGAGGGGTTACAGTGTTGTGGCACCACCACCGCCACCCAAGGCCCAATGTAGCTGTCCCTTTTTTTTTTTTTTTATAAATTCTTTATTTTCTGACAGTCATATATCACATGCCACATGAAACATTTCTTTTAAACATCATATCAACATATACATCTTCTTTTTATCATAGTATAGCTATTTCACTCATTTCCTTACCAAATGGTTCTAAATCTCTTCTGTTCCAAGGGCAAGCATATAATTCCCCCTTTTCGTTTCCCCTAGCCCCTATACCCCCCCCCCCCACCCCACCAGTACAAAAAAAAAAAAATAAATAAATAAATAAAAAGTTTTCACCCCACCCCCCCAAGGAGGGAGGGGGGGACCCCTCTCCTCAGGTCCATTCGATCTTACCTAGCCCCCTTCTCCTGTTCTCTAATTCTATACTCTACTAGGGGGGACCAAATCCTCCGATATTTCTCATCTTGTTCTTTCAGCATCATAGTCAAGTTTTCCATTTGTTGAATTTCTGTAATTCTAGCCCACCACTGGAATTTAGTCGGAGGGACTGTACTCTTCCACAGGGCCGGGATACAAGCCCTTGCGGCAGTGAGAAGGTGTTTAAGCAGAGAATTCCTATATTTTTCCACCGATAGGGGAACGTCATTTAGTAAGAATGCAGCCGGGTTGCTCCCAAGAGACACACCTGTAATGTCCTTAATCGTTTCCTCAACTATTTCCCAGAAGCCCTTAATTTCCTCACATTCCCAAAATATATGTATCATCGTTCCCACCCCCCTCTTACAACGCCAACATCTATCTGATACCTGTGGATAAATTTTTTGAAGAGCTGATGGTGTTCTATACCATCTAGTAAGGATTTTGTATCCTCCCTCTTGATATCTGCTGGCAATTGATGTTTTATGTACTGATTTTAGCATTTTCGTCTTCTGTTTTTGAGTAAACGTTACTCCTAGCTCTCTCTCCCAGGCTTGCATAAAGTTGAGCTCCTGTGGTGCTTCCAGGCTTGTTAATGTTTCATAAAAATGTGATAAGGAATGCCTCACATTTTCGCCATTTAAGCAGATCCGTTCAAAACTAGTTAGCTCCCGTATTACAGAAAATGTTTTGTTTTTTGAGCGGATATACGCTCCTAACTGCATAGACCTGAAATAATCCAGGTCTTCTGTCACCTCTCCCTCTATCTCGCCTCTTGTCATCAGGCGGCGGTCCCTAGAAAAGTCTATCAGCCTACTTTTCCCTTTATGTTTTATTACCTCATACCTCCGATCGATTAGGCCTGGTAGGAAGTCCGGGGCGCCCAATACCGGGGTCATTGGACTCGGAATTGGTGAAAGATTTGTTTTTTTGAAGATCATATAAATGAAGCGAATAGTTGCCCCTGTTAACGGGTGTTTTTTCACTATGGTGGGTAATTCTGATTTTTTTATCCATGCTATTCCTTCCAATGGAATTTTAGTCGTCGCCTGTTCTAACTGTATGTGTGGTTTCCTTACCGAGGCACACCATTCCATCACTCTCGCTAATTGTAGGGCTTCCCTGTAACGTACTGGGTCTGGGAAACCAATACCTCCTTTCCCTTTTGGGAGTGCTAAAATGTTTCTCCTTACCCTTGCTGGTTTACCTGCCCAGATAAACCTTAGGAACCCTGATCTAAGGTCCTTTAAAAAGTTTGATGGGATCTTTATTGGTAGTGTTTGAAACAAATAGAGAATTCTGGGCATCACGTTCATCTTTATAATGTTTGTCCTTCCAAACCAAGTGAAGATTTCCCTGTCCCATCTCCTAAAATCTTGTTTGATTTGTCTTAACAGCGGGGCATAGTTTAGTTCGAACATTCTACTAAGCCTCTTTGGGATTTTAGTTCCCAGGTAACTTATGTAGGAATCTGTCCACCTAAAATTGAATTGTGCTTTTATCCGGTATATTTCAGTTGTATCCATCTCCAGCCCCATAGCTTCGGACTTAGTATAGTTTACCTTATAGTTTGCTAACTCTCCATAATTATTTATCTCACATAGAAGGGAAGGGAGGGATATAGTTGGAGAGGTTATGAAGAAGATCAGGTCATCAGCATATGCTGCTAACTTGTGTTCTTCTCTCTCCGTCTTGATACCCCTAATATCACAATCAGCGCGTATTTTCCTTAGGAAAGGTTCCAGTGTGAGAATAAAAATAATTGGTGAGAGGGGGCACCCCTGTCGCGTTCCATTTTGTATCTCAAAAGGATCCGATAGTCTGTCATTAACCTTAACCCTCGCGCTTGGAATTGAGTAAAGGTTTGAGAACCAGCTCAACATTCCTTCACCCAGTCCGATATGTTGTAAAGTTGTTTCAAGAAAAATCCAATCAACCCTATCAAAAGCTTTTTCTGCGTCCGCTGAGAACAGTATAAGGGGTTCCTGTCTGCTCTGTGCAGTGTATATTGCATTTATTACTCTCTGCGTATTTTCCCTCCCTTCCCTTCCTGCCGTAAATCCCACCTGGTCTGGGTGAATCAGTGCCGGGATATGCTCTTCTAATCTTAACGCCAGAATCTTAGAGAAGATTTTTAAGTCCACATTCAGCAACGCAATTGGCCGATAACTAGAACATTGGGATGGATCCTTTCCTTCCTTCGGAATTACTGCTATATGTGCCATCAAAGTCTCTCTAGGTATCCTCCGTCCTTCCCGTAGGGAATTAAAAGCCGCTGTGAATCTCGGGGCCAATTTCTCAGCAAAAAGTTTATAGTACATCAGGGTATACCCATCTGGGCCCGGGGCTTTCCCTACTTTTAAAAGGTTTACTGCTTTCTTAAATTCTTCTATTGAGATTGGTACATCTAGATCTCTTGCTACCTCCTCCGTTAACCTTGGCATTTCTGAGTTACACAGATATTCTTTTGCCCTCTCTTGTTTGTTTCTGCACCTATGTGGGAGCTGGTGACCATCCAGCTGGTATAGACCCTCATAATATTCCCTAAAGATCTGTGCCATCTCCTGTGATGATTTCGCCACCTCCCCCTTCTGTGTTTTAATACCCGTCAAATGGGGTGGTGTTGTGGCATCCTTGAGGGCCTTTGCCAGCATCCTACTTGGTTTATTCCCAAATTCGTATAATGTCCGCCTACCCCGTTTCAATTTTGCTTTAGCCTGTTCGATGAGGAGCGAGTTCAGGTCCCTTCTGAGGCCACCTAGTTTCTCCTCTAGTGACTGTGTTTGAGATTTTTTATGCTTTAGTTCTACTTCCCTAATTTTTTCGAGCAAGTCCTCGATCTGTGCATTAAACTTTTTTTTCCTATGCGCCCCGAGTGATATCAAAACTCCCCTCATCACACATTTGTGTGTTTCCCAGACACAGAATGGGGTGACTTCATTCGACTCATTTGTCAGGAAGAAGGAATCTAATTCCTGATTAAGTTTTTGCTCATACTCCTTGTCTTTTAATAGTGTTTCATTAATCTTCCAATGCCATTCCCGGCGTTCCTCCTCCCCTAAGTCCAACGTACAGTCTGTCGGAGCGTGGTCTGACAGGGTAAATGATCCTATTTCCGCACTCACCAGTGATGATATGACTGTCTGTGATATCATAACATAGTCAATACGAGTATATGTTTTGTGTTTTGACGAGAAAAACGTATAGTCCCTGTCTTGGACATGGAGTGACCTCCATGTGTCTATTACTTGCAAATTACTTAATAGTTTCTTAACTCTTCGTATTTTTGTCAGTGAGAGATATGAAGCTCCCCTGGACGTGTCCAGGAGCGGATCTAATACTAAATTTAGGTCGCCTCCTATCACTAGAATACCCTCCTTATGTTGATATATCATTTGTAGACAAGTTTCAAGGTAGCTGACCTGTTCTTCATTTGGGAGGTATAGGTTCACCAATGTGATCCTCTGTAATCCAATTTGTCCTTTTACGATTAAAAGGCGACCCTCCTCATCTGTGACTACCTTCAATTCCTTCCATGGGATCTGTTTTGAGACTATGATTGATACTCCATTGATTTTGGAACTCGGAGATGCACTATGATAGGCTGTTAAAAATTTATGATTTCCGAGTTTTGGTATTCTATCCCTTCTAAAATGTGTCTCCTGGAGGAAGCCAATCTGCGTCCCCAGCCTTCCCATCTCCGCAAGTAATCTAATCCGTTTTTCCGGGATGTTTAGTCCCTTGACGTTATATGAGGTGAATTTTATTCTAGTCATATTTTTTTTTACGATCTGTTGGAAACTACGAGGAGAGGGGCCCCCCAACCAAGACCCCAGGGAGAGAGAGGAAAAAACCAAAAAAAAAAAAAAAAAAGAGGAACCCCCTTGTACCAATTAGGGGTTACAATCCAAACGGCGCGAAACCTCGGTGCCGTTTGGAGGAAAAAAAAAAAAAAAAAAAAACGCGTTATAAACGCCTCCGACTTTTCCTCCACTCGGAGGGGAGACGTCTTTTGTAGGGGGGTGCCCCTGAGCACGAAAAGTTTGAGTGTGTATGTATTAAAAATAGCAGTGGCGCGCCCATTGGTAATAACTAAGAGTGAGATAGCCCAGGAGAATACACCCGTAATATTACCAGTCAATTACCATTATACAGTTATGTTTTCATTTCCATACTTGTTTTATGCTTGTTAACATATACCCCCATCCAACCCCCCCTCCCCCCAACCCCCCCCACACCCCCTTCCATCCCTTTTCCTACCCCTTACTCCCGAGTAGCCCATACCTCCCCCCCTCCACCCCCATACCTCCCCCCCTCCACCCCTATACCCCCCCCCCCAGTACCCCCCCCCCCCACCACTTCCAGAGAAACCGGGGTATTTGGAAAAAAAGGGGGGGGACCGGGGGAGAGGAGAAAGAAAAAAAAAACAAACAAAAAAAAAAAACCCCAAAAACATTGCAAAATTACAAAATTCTTGTGTCCGTCTCCTTCTCAACTCCCTCTAATTCTTAGGGGTCACTAAGAGCCCCTGTCCCTTAGTGTAAAAATTGTGTACTGACAAAGAACGTGATATTTAGTGTCATTGCTTCCCTCCCCCTTCTCCCTCCCCCCTCCCTCCCTTCTTACCCCTCCCCCCCCTCCCCACTCCCCCCCCTTTCCCACCTTAATATACACTCAACCCGTCCCCCCCCTTCCCCTCTCCCCTATGCGTACCGCCCCTACCCCTCCCTCCTTACCCTCCCCCCTTTATGCCCTCCCCCTCTCTTTCTTCATGTGCAACCAGTGTAACAAGTGTTATCACAAAACCCCCGTGCTTTATATCCATAATACAACAAATCATTATTACCTTTACCACACCCCATGTGAGAAAGAAGAAGAAAGAAAAAAAAAAAAAAAAAAAAAAAAAAGAAACATTTCATCAAAATACATCATGTGCTTCTAAATTCCCAAAACACTTTCCCTCCAAAACACAACAGTAATTCAACCACTTACTATACCAACCCCTGTGACACACAAAAAAAAAAAAAAAAAAAAAAAAAAAGGATGGGAGTAGCAACGGGCCTTCCATTGGTATTGCCTATAATATATCACAATCAAATAAAACACCTTCCATTGGGCATAAACAAACATAAAGATACTAGCAGGAAAAGAAAGCGAGAGAAAAAGAAAAGAAAAAGTTCCCTCTTCCCTTCCCCCTTTTCCCTTTTTAGGGGGGTGGAGCACGAGGGGTATCCCCAGGGGGGGGAGAGAATGTCCCCAGAGCCTTCCATCGAGTCCAGGACAGCGCACAGTTGAGAAAAGTCAAATACAGGGTGTCAAACAAAACACAGAAAGCAAGTCCACCATTAAATCATAACTCCACTTCCTTCTCCTCGATTCCTATTCCCTTGCAGTTACTTCTGTTGAGTATACTCTCTGACATTCTCAATAGTAATATCAATCCAGTCAGGGATCTCCACTATTTCTGAGTCTAAGAACTTGAATAAGTCCGGTAGTTGCTCTGGCACCATCAGGGCAAAGGTGTGACCATCCTTTTTTATGATTAATGAGAATGGGTGTCCCCATCTGTAAGCTGCACCTTTTGCCCGTATTTGATCCAGAAGTGGTCTCAGTAACCTTCTCCTTTTTTTCGTCTGCCAGCTAAGGTCTGGGAACACCTGGACCCCCTGACCTGCGAATTCCAGCGCCCCTTTCTGCCATGCTGCTCTCATTATATCCTCTTTCACCCTGAAAAAATGTACACGGCAAAGCACGTCTCTGGGGGGTCCTATTTCTGACATAGGCCCTGCTGGACTCCTATGAACACGATCCAGCTCAATATGAGTATCGGGTGTTTTCCCTAAATATTTATTAAAGATGTCGGTTACTGTTTTCCTCAGCTCAGGTGGTTTTATCGTTTCTGGAATCCCTTTAATGCGTACATTATTTCTCCTGCTTCTGTTCTCAAATTCCTCTGCTTGTAACTGCAACAATAACAATTTTTGATGTTGTGTTTTAAACTTCCTTTCCAGTAACTCTATACGGGCGTCTGCCGAGGACTGTGATGACTCACAAATACCCAGTCTTTTGTCCATCACCTCTAACTTGGCAGTTACTTCACCCATTTCTTCCCTTACCGCAACTTTTAGGTCGCTCAATAGGGCTTGTAATTCCTCTTTAGTTGGTAACGCCTGTATGAGCTTCCTAATGTCTTGTACGCCATCAGCAGCCAGTACAATAGTTTCCCCCCTATTAACAGAACATACCTGAGTCTCTGTAATAGCCCCGGTCCGGGGCATAATTGGGGGGCTTACTTCTGCGGTTTCTGCCAATTCCTTGCAGATGTTCCCGGCTGAAACACTTATAGTGATCGGGATAGTTGGTTCCTCCATGGCCGCTTGCTGTCTCTGAGCGGCCCGAACAGCGCGCTGTGATACGGCCCCAGCCTCCACTGACATGGCTGGCTCCGTCTTTACGGTAAGGTACTTGGTGATGGACGGATATCTGGGTGCCTCAGCCCGACCTATGCCCTTCTCTTGTCTGCGTCCAGGCATATACTCGCCCCTGCATCTGCTCGTGGTTCTCCTGGCGTCTCTCACTCAGCCCGCCGAACCCGATCTCCTGCTCGAGCGCGCCACTGCGAAGCTCCGCCTCTCACTCCGTCATGCTCAGACCGCACCTCCCTGCGTCGGTCAGTCAATCAGCCCGCCTCATCTAGCTGTCCCTTTTTAACATAGGCATCTAATTACAATTTTTGATAAAATATTTCACAGCAGGGCCCGTTCCTACACTCAACAAGCATAGCTGTGAGGGGTTACAGTGTTCTGGCACCACCAACACCTAAGGCCCAATTTTCTGCAGAGTATATAGGGCAGGCTGTATAGTATATATATTCCTGTTCAGAGTATATAGTGCCTGGGGCCCCCCACGCCATTTTTTTTTTAATTTTTGGTGTGGGGTTCCCCTTAATATCCATACCAGACCCAAAGATCTTTGTAACGGGCTGGGGAGGACCCATGTCATTTTTCTCAATGATTTTCATGTATATTGCCGGGACCCGACAATACATTACAGCCGCAAGTAGTTTTAACTGACTTTTTTTCCTTTAGGAATGTAATTTTGCTGTGGTATTGTTCTAAACACTGCGCCACTTTACAGGCATACTATAGACACTTCATAGATATTTCATGTTTACTGTTTCACTTTAAGCATTCTTAAAATCCCAGCTCCCGAAAAAACGTCTGTTTTTAAAACCTTTTTTTGCATTGATACATGTCCCCTGGGGCAGGACCCAGGTGCCCAAACAATTTTTAGGGCAAAAACTTGCATATAAGCCTTTAAAATTAGCACTTTTTATTTTTCATGTTTGTGTCCCATAGACTTTAACGGTGTTCGAACAAACTTTTCGGCATGTTCAGATGTTCTGGTGTGAACCAATTCGGGGGTGTTCGGTTCATTCCTAATTAACACTAAAAAGACAATATTGGAGCACTTTGCACACTAAAGGAGTTGTAAAGGCAGAAGGTTATTTATCTTAATGCATTCTATGCATTAAGATAAAAAGCCTTCTGTGTGTAGCAGCCTCCCCAGCCGCCCCCCCCCCCACCCCCAATTACCAACCTGAGCTCCTTATCTCTCCAGCAATGTCCATGATCCCTTTAGACATCCTACACATTCCTCCTGATTGGCTGAGGCAGACCAGCAGTGCCATTGGCTCCTGCGGCTGTCAATAAAAGTCAGTAAGTCAATCAGAGGAGAGAGGGGGCAGGGCCAGGTTGGGGCTCTGTGTCTGAATGGATATGAGGAGCTCTGACTTGGCTTGGGTGTCCCCTGTTGCAAGCTGCTGACTGAGGGGGCACTCAAAATGAGGGAGGGACTAGGAGCAGCAAAGAGGGACCAGAGAAGAGGTGGATCCAGGCTGCTCTGTGCAAAACCAACTGCACAGAGGAGGTAAGTATAACATGTTTGTTTGTTTTTGTTTTTTTAAAGAGCCTTTACAAATCACTTTAAAGGATGAGGATGGGAAGATGGTTACAGATGACACAAAGAAGGCAACTGTACTAAATGCCTTCTTCTCCACAGTTTTTACGTAGGAAAAATAAGGGTTTACCGACAGCAACTGTAGTGTTTGTAACACAACACATGACATACCCACGTGGCTAACAGAGGCCGGAGTCAATGAAAAAAAAAATATATATCACAGCGCCTACAGGATAGATATATAAATCAAGTGACAAAAACGAATTAATGTAATTTTACAATGATGCTTACAACATAGGAGAAATAATTATTAATAAAAATATACAAAGGTGGTCAAAAAATTGATAAGTGCTCCAAATAAAGTGCAAATGTTCTCCAAAAAAGATGACTGGTGCTGCGTGCCACACTCCCCTTTGTGACCCCACTCACCAGAGATCATAGACCACCAGCTTCACAGTTTGGGATCAAACAGGCAATGATCAATCAGATCTGGTATAAGCCGGATAAATGGGTGCAGAAAAATCCTCTAGAAATATATTCTGGAGCTTGCGTAGTAGGTTACCAAGCTCAAACGATGGGGAGAGAAGAAAAGGACTGATAGTGAAGTACTGTATGATTATATAAAATCACGCTTCTCAGGCGTCACTTGCATAAGAGTGATGAAAACAGGCATAAGTACAACCAGGAAATGCATTTTTTTCACTTTTGGAGTCAATGAAAGTTTTAATAAACATCACAAATACAGTAATTTACCAGGACCAGGTGACTTACACCCGAGAGTCCTCAGAGAACTCAGTCAAGTTATAGCCAGGCCATTATTTCTGATTTTTGTGGACAACTTAATGACAAGATTAGTACCAGCTGATTGGAGAAAAGCCAAGGTGGTACCAATATTCAAAAAAGGGCAGAGAGAAGTTCCTGGGAATTACAGGCCAGTCAGCCTAACATCAATAGTGGGTAAATTATTGGAGGGGATGATTAGGGACTATATCCAAAGTTTTACTGAGGACATCATCATTAGTGGTAACAAGCCTGGGTTTATGAGAGGACGTTCCTTCCAGACCAATCTGCTAACATTCTATGAGGAAGTAAGCAACCATCTAGATAGGAGGAGGCCTATGGATGTGTTGTATCTGGACTTTGAAAAAGCATTTGATACAGTCCCCCATAAATGCCTAATTTACAAGCTGAGGTTTGCAGGCTTGGACCATAGGGTTTGTGCTTGGGTAAAAAAATGGTTACATGGGCATGTCCAAAGGGTAGTGATAAATAACATGTACTCAGACTGGTCTGGAGTGGTGAGTGGGGTATAGGGATGAGCTTCGAGTTCGAGTCGAACTCATGTTCGACTCGAACATTGGCTGTTCGCAAGTTCGCCGAACAGTGAACAATTTGGTGTGTTTGCGGCAAACTCGAATGCCGCGGAACACCCTTTAAAAGTCTATGGGAGAAATCAAAAGTGCTAATTTTAAAGGCTTATATGCAAGTTATTGTCATAAAAAGTGTTTGGGGACCCGGGTCCTGCCCCAGGGGACATGGATCAATGCAAAAAAAAGTTTTAAAAATGGCAGTTTTTTCAGGAGCAGTGATTTTAATAATGCTTAAAGTCAAACAATAAAAGTGTAATATCCCTTTAAATTTCGTAGCTGGGGGGTGTCTATAGTATGCCTGTAAAGGGGTGCATGTTTCCCATGTTTAGAACAGTCTGACAGCAAAATGACATTTCAAAGGAAAAAACTCATTTAAAACTACTTGCGGCTATTGCATTGCCGGTCCGACAATACACATGGAAGTTCATTGATAAAAACGGCATGGGAATTCCCCATATTGAAACCCCGAACCAAAATTAAAAAAAAATGATGTGGGGGTCCCCCTAAATTCCATACCAGGCCCTTCAGGTCTGGTATGGATATTAAGGGGAATCCCAGCCAAAATTTTTTTTAAAAATGAGGTGTGGGTCCCCCTAAATTCCATACCAGACCCTTCAGGTCTGGTATGGATTTTAAGGGGAACCCCGCGCCAAAAAAAAAAAAAACCGGCGTGGGGCCCCCCAAAAATCCATACCAGTCCCTTAACCGAGCACGCAACCTGGCAGGCCACAGGAAATAAGGGGGGGACGAGAGAGCGCCCCCCCTCCTGAACCGTACCAGGCCACATGCCCTCAACATTGGGAGGGTGCTTTGGGGTAGCCCCCCAAAACACCTTGTCCCCATGTTGATGAGGACAAGGGCCTCATCCCCACAACCCTGGCCGGTGGTTGTGGGGGTCTGCGGGCGGGGGGCTTATCGGAATCTGGAAGCCCCCTTTAACAAGGGGACCCCCAGATCCCGGCCCTCCCCCCTGTGTGAAATGGTAAGGGGGTACTTGTACCCCTACCATTTCACTAAAAAACTGTCAAAAATGTTAAAAATGACAAGAGACAGTTTTTGACAATTCCTTTATTTAAATGCTTCTTCTTTCTTCTATCTTCCTTCATCTTCTTCTTCTTCTTCTTCTGGTTCTTTTGGTTCTTCCTCTGGCGTTCTCGTCCAGCATCTCCTCCGCAGCTTCTTCTAGCTTCTTCTCCTCTGGCCGCTCCGCACCCATGGCATGGGGGGAGGCTCCCGCTCTTCTCTTCATCTTCTTCTTCATCTTCTTCTCTTCTTCTTTTCTTCTCTTCTTCTCTTCTTCTCTTCTTCTCTTCTTCTCTTCTTCATTTTCTTCTCCGGGCCGCTCCACATCCATGCTGGCATGGAGGGAGGCTCCCGCTGTGTGACGGCGTCTCCTCGTCTGACGGTCCTTAAATAACGGGGGGCAGGGCCACCCGGTGACCCCACCCCCTCTGACGCACGAGACATGACGGGAATTCCCCGTGGCATTCCCCGTGACATCACAGGGAAGTCCCATCAAGTCACCGTGCGTCAGAGGGGGGCGGGGTCACCGGAGGCCCTGCCCCCGTTATTTAAGAACCATCAGACGAGGAGACGCTGTCACACAGCGGGAGCCTCCTTCCATGCCGGAGAAGAAAATGAAGAAGAGAAGAAAAGAAGAAGATGAAGAGAAGAGTGGGAGCCTCCCCCCATGCCATGGTTTCAGAGCGGCCCGAGGAGAAGAGGATAGAAGACGCCGCGGAGGAGATACTGGACAAAACGCTGGAGGAAGAACCAGAAGGGCCAGAAGAACCAGATGAAGGAAGATAGAAGAAAGAAGAAGCATTTAAATAAAGGAATTGTCAAAAACTGTCTCTTGTCATTTTTAACATTTTTGACAGTTTTTTAGTGAAATGGTAGGGGTACAAGTACCCCCTTACCATTTCACACAGGGGGGAGGGCCGGGATCTGGGGGTACCCTTGTTAAAGGGGGCTTCCAGATTCCGACAAGCCCCCCGCCCGCAGACCCCCACAACCACTGGCCAGGGTTGTGGGGATGAGGCCCTTGTCCTCATCAACATGGGGACAAGGTGTTTTGGGGGGCTACCCCAAAGCACCCTCCCAATGTTGAGGGCATGTGGCCTGGTACGGTTCAGGAGGGGGGGCGCTTTCTCGTCCCCCCCTCTTTTCCTGCGGCCTGCCAGGTTGCGTGCTCGGTTAAGGGTCTGGTATGGATTCTTGGGGGGACCCCACGCCGTTTTTTTTTTTTTTGGCGTGGGGTTCCCCTTAAAATCCATACCAGACCTGAAGGGTCTGATATGGAATTTAGGGGGACCCACACGTCATTTTTTAAAAAAAATTTGGCTGGGGTTCCCCTTAATATCCATACCAGACCTGAAGGGCCTGGTATGGAATTTAGGGGGACCCCCACATCATTTTTTTTTTAATTTTGGTTCGGAGGTTCCCCTGTGGGGAATTCCCATGCCGTTTTTATCAATGAACTTCTATGTGTATTGTCAGACCGGCAATGCAATAGCCGCGAGTAGTTTTAAATGGGTTTTTTCATTCGAAATGTCATTTTGCTGTCAGACTGTTCTAAACACAGGAAACATGCACCCCTTTACAGGCATACTATAGACACTGCCCAGGTACGAAATTTAAAGGAATATTACACTTTTATTGTTTGACTTTAAGCATTATTAAAATCACTGCTCCTGAAAAAACTGCCATTTTTAAAACTTTTTTTGCATTGATCCATGTCCCCTGGGGCAGGACCCAGGTCCCCAAACACTTTTTATGACAATAACTTGCATATAAGCCTCTAAAATTAACACTTTGGATTATTCATGTTCATGTCCCTTAGACTTTAACGGTGTTTGCGTGTTCGAACAAACTTTTTTCCTGTTCGCATGTTCTGGTGCGAACCGAACAGGGGGGTGTTCGGCTCATCCCTAGTGGGGTACCTCAAGATTCTGTCCTATTCAACATATTCATAAATGATATAGAGTATGAGATAAATAGTTCAGGCTCCGTTTTTGCGGATGACACAAAGATAAGCAGAGTAATAAACTTGCATCAGGACATAGACATTTTGCAGAATGACCTGAGCATAATAAAAGAGTGGGCAAACAAATGGCAAATGAAGTTTATTGTGGAGAAATGTGAAAGTAATGCATTTGGGGTCAAAAAACAAAAGTGAAAAATATACACAATGTGGAGAACAGCTGGGAGAATGAAGGATGGAGAAGGATCTAGGGATGCTAATAGATGATAGATTGAGCAACAACATACAGTGCCAAGCTGCAGCTACCAAAGCAGCCAGAATATTAGCATGTATAAAAAAGGGATATACTTCAGAGACAAAACTATAATTCTGCCATTTTATAAAACTCTGGTAAGGCCTTATCTAGAGTTTTTTTTCAGTTCTGGTCACCAGCCCTCAGAAGGGATGTGCTGGAGCTGGAGAGAGTCCAAAGAAGGGCAACAAGACTAATAAGGGGACTGGAGGACCTCAATTACGAGAAACAGGCTGCAAACACTAAATGTATTCTCTCTGGAGAAAAGAAGTTTGAGAGGGGACATGGATAGCGATCTACAAATATCACAATGGGGATCCCAGCATAGGAAATGAACTATTCAGTCCTAGGGAGTCTAAAAGGACATGGGGGCACACAATGAAACTGGAGGAGAAGCGATTTAACCCTAAACTGTTAGGGCAATAAGGATGTGGAACTCTCTCCCACAATTGGTGGTGGCTACGGGGAGTATGGATATTTTTAAAAGGCTCTTAGATGTACATCTTAAAAGGACACAACATACAGGAATATGGGAAATCATTATAAACACAAGTTGAATTGGATAGACTATTGTCTTTTTTCAGCCTTCATGACATCTTCCCTAGCTTGTGGGATAAAATTGGGACAACGAAACTAATGGGACACTCATAACTCCTCTAATATTACTCCTTCTTACAGAGTTTCCTCTCTGCAGCTGAAGCTTGTGAATCCTCTGGTGATAGATTAGCCCCGCACTAACTGTAAAATATTTGTCACATTCTGAACATTAAAATGGCTTTTCTCCAGTGTGAACCCTCTGGTGAGTGTTAAAAGCTGACTTATGTGCAAAAGCTTTGCCACATTCAGAACACTGATATGGTTTCTCTCCAGTGTGAATCCTCTGGTGTATGATAAGCTCTCTCTTGGTTGTAAAAGCTTTGCCACATTCAGAACAATGATGTGGCTTCTCACCAGTGTGAATCCTCTGGTGACCGATAAGATTTGACTTTTGTGTAAACATTTTGCCACATTCAGAACACTGATATGGCTTCTCTCCAGTGTGAATCATTTGGTGACTGATAAGATCTGACTTCACTTTAAAAGCTTTGCCACATTCAGAACACTGGTATGGTTTTTCTCCAGTGTGGACCCTCTGGTGTCTGGTAAGCTCGCTCTTGGTTGTAAAAGCTTTGTCACATTCAGAACACTGATACGGCTTCTCTCCAGCGTGAATCCTCTGGTGTATGATAAGAATTGACTTTGATGTAAAAACTTTATGACATTCAGAACACACTGACAGATTCTCTCCAGTGAGAATCCTCTGGTGTGTGATAAGCTCTCTCTTGGTTGTAAAAGCTTTGTCACATTCAGAACACTGATGTGGCTTCTCTCCAGTGTGAATCCTCTGGTGACTGATAAGGTTTGACTTTTGTGTAAACATTTTGCCGCATTCAGAACACTGATATGGCTTCTCTCCAGTGTGAATCATTTGGTGACTGATAAGATCTGACTTCACTTTAAAAGCTTTGCCACATTCAGAACACTGGTATGGTTTTTCTCCAGTGTGGACCCTCTGGTGTTTGGTAAGCTCGCCCTTGGTTGTAAAAACTTTGTCACATTCAGAACACTGATATGGCTTCTCTCCAGCGTGAATCCTCTGGTGTATGATAAGAATTGACTTTGATGTAAAAACTTTATGACATTCAGAACACACTGACAGATTCTCTCCAGTGTGAATCCTCTGGTGTTTGATAAGCTCTCTCTTGGTTGTAAAAGCTTTGCCACATTCAGAAAACTGATGTGGCTTATCTCCAGTGTGAATCATCTGGTGACTGATAAGATTTGACTTCACTTTAAAAGCTTTGCCACATTCAGAACACTGGTATGGTTTCTCTCCAGTGTGGACCCTCAGGTGTCTGGTAAGCTCGCCCTTGGTTGTAAAAGCTTTGTCACATTCATAACACTGATATGGCTTCTCTCCAGCGTGAATCCTCTGGTGTGTGATAAGCTCTCTCTTGGTTGTAAAAGCTTTGCCACATTGAGAACACTGATGTGGCTTCTCTCCAGTGTGAATCATCTGGCGACTGATAAGATTTGACTTCACTTTAAAAGCTTTGCCACATTCAGAACACTGGTATGGTTTCTCTCCAGTGTGGACCCTCTGGTGTATGGTAAGTCCGCCCTTGGTTGTAAAAGCTTTGTCACATTCAGAACACTGATATGGCTTCTCTCCAATGTGAATCCTCTGGTGTATGATACAATTTGACTTTGATGTAAAAACTTTATGACATTCAGAACAAACTGACAGATTCTCTCCAGTGTGAATCCTCTGGTGTATGATAAGATTTGCCTTCTGTTTAAAAGTTTTGTCACATTCTGAACACTGATATGGCTTCTCTCCAGTGTGAAACTTCAGGTGTGTGATACATTTTGCCTCCATTGTAAAACCTTTGTCACATTCCAAACAAGAAATATCTTCTGAAATGACTCCTCTTATGTATACATGGGTTGGACTTTACTGTAAAGCCATTGTCGCTTCCAGAACACTCAAATTACTTTTCTCCTGTTGTCCTCTGAGGCTGGATTAATGTTGAAGAGGATCCAAAGCATTTATGACGTTTAGAACATTGATATATGGCTCATTTGCCATGTGACTTCCTTTTATTGATGAAGACCAACATAACTAAAATCTTGGTTCCTCAATTCACCTGTACAGAAAAAAAAAATAGAAGTCAGAATTCTATAAAAAGAGTTCAATAAATTTTGAATACCATTTTATTGTATCGCCGGGGATTTGATGTATATTGACCTTTTATTTTGCCTCTTCCATTCAAACCTTCCATTTAGCACTTTTGCACCTTATTTTGCACATCTATTAGATTATAGCGCAGCACTACTTCTATTTTACAAGACTTCAATAAAGTCGCTTCCCTTTTTAACATTTATTATTAACTGCTTCCATCCCGGCCTATTGTAATATGATGGCCAAACAGGAGCCATATTGTTTTGGAAAGATGTCATATGATGTTCCCAGAACGTATCTTGCACGGCTCCGCAGGGCCAAACTCTGGTACAGTCTGTCACCCACTGATGACTGATAAATGTACCGGCCCACTGCCAGTACCATGTGATTGCTGTGACCAATCACAGCAGATAACATGACAATTCATGCCATTCATTGTGTACAACTGTGTTACTCGCGGTGATTGGTCACTGTTAGGTACCTGGTAATAGAGCCCGACTGATGGGAGAAGACCTCTCATACAACTCTGGTTCAAGAGCCACTGGAGTGGGAACAGTGGTCTCGAGAGCACAGCGGGGTAGGAGTGCCTTGGAAGTTGCAGCAGCAGGAACTGAAGCAGGAAGGAGATCCCTCAGGGATGGCTGGAACTGCAGAGACGGCTGTGGCAGTAGCAGGTCAGCGACCTGAGAAGCTAGTGGATGCAAGACAGCTGCAGCTGGAACTGACAGGACAAACCAGAAGATGCGGCACACACACACTGGATAAGGCAGCAGAGAGGTTAGGCAAGCCGGGTCAAATGGGTAATCAGGCAGGCAGATTCAGCAGGCTAAACGCAGGGTCAGATAACAGGCAGAGGTTCGGCAACAGGTATCAAGCAGAAGTCCTTAAGCAGTCGTCAGGCAAGCCGGGGTCAGATTGGAGAGAGCAGGGAAGGTCAAACAGGAGCCAGGTCAGTAAGCAGGTACAGCAAGCAGGTTTCACGTTTCAGGTACAGAGCTGCAGACGAAACAGCGCTGCATGAGTGCAGCTGCAATCCTTTTAAAACCCTCTTGGTGCCAAACGGCGCTAGTGCGAATGCGCCTGCTGTGCGTGCATGCACGCATGTTCACCCGTACAGTGCTGGCAGGCCCTTGACAGTCACAATGATCACATGGTACAGATAGGGCCAATCATGGCCCATCTGTACCATGTGAGCTAATTGCAACAATACATACTGAATTTATCCATTTCATACAGTAAAAATGCTTGCTTATAGCAATGAAATTCACTGCTATAAACAATCATAGTGTGTAAAAAATATATATATATCCTGATTACCTTCCAAGAGTATTACAATGTTACTATGGTAACACTGTATTGTTCTAGTCACTGTATGTAAAAAAAATAAAAAACGCTGTACTGCAGTGGTGACAGAATGTAAAAAATAACATAAAATGATTTCTTAATTTTCCTAAATATTGTGACAAGAACTACAACTTCATAAAACTACGGCCCTCCAGCTGTTATGGAACTACACATCCCATGAGGCATTGTAAAACACTGACATTCACAGACATGACTAGGCATGATGGGAATTGTAGTTCCTGAACAACTGGAGGGCCGTAGTTTGAAGACCCCTGCCTTCGACTGTCTACTTTTCTCTAAAAGGGGTCATTTGGGGGGGAAATTTATATTGTTCTGACATTTTAGGGCCTTAAGAAATGAGATTGGCCATCAGAACATTAGGATTGATCGATTTTTAGATATATCCCATAGTTTGTGGACTCTATGACTTTCCTACAGACTAAATAATATAGACTGATTTGGGTTATTTTCACCAAAGAAATGGAGCAGAATACATTTTGGCCTAAAAATATGAAGAAAGATCATTTATATGCAATATTTGGAGCATTCTATTGAGGTCTAGTCACCAACCCTCAGGAAGGATGTGCTGGAACTTGAGAGAGTCCAGAGAATGATGACTGAGAAAATAAAGGGGCTGGAGGATCTCAGTTGCGGGGAAAGACTACAAATATTAAACTTTTTCTCCCTGGAGAAGAGACACTTCAGAGGAGATATGATAGCAATATACAAATACCTCAATGATGAGCTCAGTATAGGGTGGAAACGTTTCAGTTTTAGGGAGTATAAGAAGACACGGGGCCACTCAATGAGATTGGAGGAGAAGTGGTTTAACCTTAAACTGCATAGGGGTTTTTGCACTGTCAAGGCAGTTAGGACATAGAACTCACTTCCACAATCGGTGGTGTCAGCAGGAAGTATTGATAGCTTCAAAAAACTCTTAGAAGGGCATCTTAGTGAGCACATTATACAGGGATATGAGATATGATTTTTGGCATAAGCACACACACAGGATGAACTGGAGGGACTGGTATCTTTATTCAACCTTACTAACTATGTATATATAACAGAAACAAAGAAGGTGAAGGTGTTAAAGATAAGGGTTTTCATGGATCACCTAAAGACAGGGTAGAAGATAGTCAGACAGATTGAGGTAGAGGGTTCCAGAGGATGGGAGAGGCTCTGAAGAAGTCCTGGAGGTGAGCATAGGAGATGGTGACGTGAGCGCTAGAGAGTAGGAGGTCATGTGAGGAGTGAAGAGAACGGTTTGGTTGGTATTTTGGGACAAGGTTGGTGATGTAGCTGGGGACAGAGTTGTGGAGGGCTTTGTAATATGTTGTTAGTATTTTGAATTTTTAATAGACAAAGGAATTGTCAAACATGTTGAGTTAAGTTCCCCTGGCATATTGCACCTCCAACAGGTAGGAAAGGTTGTGGGAAAAATTTTGTGTAAAAGAGTGGGGACTGTATACCATCTGGTCAGAATGTTATATCCGGACTCCTGGACAGTGCTAGAAAAGGAGGATTTGTGAGCAAAGAACAATATGATCTCTTTCTGTCTGGGTGAATGTGTGACCCACATCTCTTCCCATTTCAGAAGGATTGGAGTTGTGAAATTTTTGTTTTGATTGGAAAGAAATTGATGATATGGAAATTGTGTGACCCGTTGGCTGACTTCATCTTAAGTCAAGTCAAGTCAACTCAAGATTTATTGTCATTCTATACTGTAGAATGAAATGTCGTATCTCTTAAATATAGGTTGTTTTGCCTTCTTGATGCCATGAGACAGATTGGCTCTTGCTGTTTTGAGAGCTGCTTTATCTCTTAATCTGAATACCTCATCTCTGGTCTTTAGCAGCCCACGAACCTCTGCTGTCATCCATGGCTTCTGGTTGGCACGTGTGGTAATAATCTTGGTGACTGTCACATCTATGCACTTTTTGATGTAAGCAGTCACTGTTTCAGTGTACTCTTGTAAGTCTGTATGATTGTTGTAAGCGGCTGCCTCTTTAACCACTTCCCGCCCGCCGTATGCAGAATGACATCTGGGAAGTGGTTCTGTTATCCTGACTGGGCATCATATGATGTCCAGCAGGATAACATGCCAGCGTGCATCCGTGGGCGCACACAGCGCGGCAATCGCTAGTGCGGTGTGTCAGTCTGACACCCTGCATCTCTGATCATGATCAGAAGCCTCTGTTAGAGGCTTCTTACCATGTGATCAGCTGTGACCAATCACAGCTGATCATTGCGTGAAACAGGAAGTGCCGGTAAACGGCATTTCTCGGTTTGTGCTGACAGGGAGAGACGATCGGCGGCTCTCCCTGTCAGAAGGGGGGTTTGTGCTGATAATCAGTATATTGATTATCAGCAAATCCCCCACCTTTTAAAATGTGCCCATAAGCTGTGAGTCAGTGCCCCATAAAAACATAGCTCACAGTGCCCATCAAGGTGCCAGTCAGTGCCCATATCAGTGCTAATAAGGGCCCACTACAGTGCCAGTCAGTGCCCATCTCAGTGCCCAGCAGTAAAACCTGTCAGTACCTCAACATCAGTGCTTCCCATCAGTGCCACCTGTCAGTGCCAATCAGTACCGCCTATCTGCTAATCAGTGCACCTGCCAGTGCTCATCACAGCCACCTGTCAGTGCCCATCAGTGCCGCCAGTCAATGACCATCAGTGCCGCCTATCAGTGCCATCTATCAGTGCTGCATATCAGTGCAGCCTATTGGTGCCCATCAGTGCTGCATATCAGTGCCGCCTATCATTCTAAATATAAGTGCCTCCCCATCAGTGCTCATCAGTGCCGCCTCATCAGTGCCCATCAGTGAAGGAGAAAACAAAATGTTATAACCGAAACAAAGAAAAACTTTTTTTTCCCAAAATGTACTTTTTTGTTTGTTTAGCAAAAAAATAAAAACCACAGAGGTGATCAAATACCACCAGAAGAAAGCTCTATTTGTGGGAACAAAATGATAAAAAAAAATGTTTGGGTACAGTGTAGCACGACCGCGCAATTGTCATTCAAAAAGCAACAGAGCTGAATCCTGAAAATTGTCCTGGGTGGGAAGGGGTGAAAGTGCCCGGTATTGAATTGGTTAAACATGTTCCAGTCTGTGTGCTAAAAGCAGTCCTGCAGTACTGGGGTAGCATTGTCAGGCCATACTATGATTTGTTTTTTAACTGGTTTCCCAAGTGTAAGCAATGGTTTGTATGGTGGAATCAGCATAACAGAGATGTGATCTGAATACCCAAGGTGGGGGCGGGGTTCAGCCTTGCATGCATTTTTCTCAGTTGTAGAAACAAAGTCCAGTATGTTATTTCCCCTTGTTGCAAGATTCACATGTTGGTAGAACTTTGGCAAAACTGTCTTTAAGTTGGTGTGGATGAAGTCACCAGCAATAATGAAAAAGCCATCAGGGATGTTAGTTTGATGTTCACTGATAGAGCTGTAGAGTTGACGAAACGCGTCCTTAGCATTTGCACACGGGGGGAATGTAACAATAACAATGGCTGTGAACTCCCTCGGCAGATAAGACACTTCACAAACATAAACTCCACCAGCGATTCAGGAATTCAGGTCCATTGCAGGAATACATTGTCACCTGACCTGGCTGTAACACTCATTAAAAAATGTCTCATCAATAATCACATAATCCACTTGCCAAATGCAATACCTATATACACCTTGCCATTTTGAAGTGATTTATGGGGGTTATGGATGAAGTCTGCAATTCTATTTCTCATAAAAGTGACTGATTTTCCGCTGGATCAGTGTTTCTTGGGTTTACTGTGCTTACCAGAAAGGCCTGGAAATTGATCCAACAGTTCGTGTGGCTGGTCATGGAGATGAGGAGAAACCAGATCATCTGTGATCACCTCTATGATCTAGGAGGACCGGAGAGATGTCATGACATCATTTCCAGTCTAGGATGGAGGTAACCATTTTTTTTATCAAAGCAAAAGGTCACATTTTTTTTAATCTTTTGCTTTCAAAGGTAGACCCCGGTTCTCTCCATAAAGAGGACCTGTCACCCTTTATTTCTATTAAAAAAGATGATTACTTTCCTTATAATAGAATAAAAGTAATAAAAAAAATAAAGGAACAGTGTAAAAAAAGTAAATAAATTAAAATAAATAAATAAATAAAAAGTTTGCATGCAGAAGTGAACACATTCTTAAGTCGCGCACGCAGATGTAAATGCTGTTTGCACCACACATGTGAGGTATTGCCGTAAATGTTAGAGTGTAGACATGTGCGGTTCGGTTCGTAATGAATAGATTTTCATACACATCTGTTAGTATTTGTACATTCGGATCAATTCGAACATCTGAATAGCTGAAAGAACCAAAATACGAAAATTACGATCAAGCAAAATAACAAACACGCAAAAATACGAACTTACGAATGGACAAACGTACGAAAATATGAAACTCCGAAACAGTAAAAGAAAGAAAATGACATCTATAATGAATGATTTACATTTTCTATTTTCAATCCTTTGTCTGTTCAAAATTTCGTATGTTCGCATTTTCATTCGTGTGTTCGTAATTTCATTTCTTCGTCTGTTCGTAATTTTGTTTGTTCGTGTTCTTGAATCATTTTTTTGAATGGACAGTGTAATGCCGTGTACACACGACCGGACTTTCGACGGACTTCTGACGGACTTCCGTCAAATCGGACTTGTCTACACACGGTCACACCAAAGTCCGACGGATTCGACCGTGATGATGTACGACCGGACTAGAATAAGGAAGTTCATAGCCAGTAGCCAATAGCTGCCCTAGTGTTGGTTTTCATTCGTCGGACTAGCATACAGACGAACGGATTTTTCGACCGGACTCGAGTCCGTCGGAAAGATTTTAAACATGTTTTAAATCTAAAGTCTGTCTGATTTTTGACACAAAAAGTCAGCTGAATGTCCGATGAAGCCCACACATGGTCGAATTGTCAGACGGATTTGTTCCGTCGGACAAGTTTGGTTGAAAAGTCCGGTTGTGTGTACACGGCATTAGTGTATCTTAATATGTAATTTCGTATGTTCGTAATTTCATGTTCTTGAATCGTTCTTTGGAATGGGCAGTGTATTAGTGAGTGATGTATCTTACTTAATATCTTTAGCCAATCAGCTTATCCCTTTTGTGTCGGAGTCACACGGCATTCCTGAATCTTTTTAGATTCAGTTGAGGAGGAGACGGAGTCCGGTCTGGTGACTGAGGGAGTGGACTGGAGTAAGTACAGGACTTATTAGAAAAGCAAGTCTAGGATTATTATTCTTTATTTCCTATGAAAGTACGAATCAGCGAAAACGGCGATCTCACAAAAGTAACAATTACTAAATTACGAGTCGTGTACCGAATAAACGGAAATTATTATCTAACAAAATTACGAATTTTGAATCAAAGAAAATTAGACTAATGGAATTACGAATCATTTTGTATCAACGAAAATATAACTGTTACGAAAACACAAACGAGTCCAAATATTAAACATCGCGTCTTACAAAATTAGGAATCAACAGAAATGTAAAGAAAGTAAACAAATGTTTTTGTTGTGCACATGTCTATTAGAGTGAGAGGAATAATTCTAGTGCTAGACCTCCAATGTAACTCTAAACAGGTAACCTTCTGTAAAAAACTTTTAAAGCGTCACCAATGGAGATTTGTAAGTACCGTAGTTTGTCGCCATTCCACGAGCGTACACAATTTTAAAGTGTGACATGTTAGGAATCTATTTACTCGGCATAACATCATCTTTTATATTTTACCAAAAAAATGGGGTTATATATTTTTTTTGCATTAAATATAATTAAAGTGTACTTTTTCTCAAAAAATTACGGTTGAAAAACTGCTGTGCACATACCATGTGACATAAAAAATTACAACAACCACCATTCAGGGTCTCTGCTAAATATATATATATATATAATGCTTGGGGGTTCTAAGTAATTTTCTAGTAAAAAAAATATAGATTTTTACTTTACAGAAAAGGCCTCGTCAGCAAGTGGCGATGCTGATTAGTGGATGTCCGACTGCAGTGTGGGGGGGGACGGGACACCTGGATGTGGAATCTGCACTGGATCATACCAGGCCACATTTTCTCCACATGAGAAGGGTACCCGGACAGAGGAACCCTAGCAAAGCACCATGTCCCCATGTTGATAGGGACAAGACCTTTTCTCCCAACTCTGGCCCAGTGGTTGTGAGGTTCTGCAGGAGAGGGTTTGTCCAAATTTGGAAGCCCCCTTTAACCACTTGCCGACCAGTGGCAGAATGGCACGGCTGGGCGAAACGACATTATGTAATGTCGCTTTGCCCTGTGGCCACTAGGGGAGCGCGCCCCCGCTCACCCACATAGCCGATACAAGTGCCCAGGGATCGCGATCACCGCTGGGCTTCCGCGATCGCTTGGGGCACACAAAGAACCGGGATCTGTGTGTGTAAACACAGTTTCCGGTTCTCTGACGTGAGAAGTGACAGAGTATGAACAGCGATCTATCTTTTCCCCTACACCGTCCCCTCCCCCCTTCAGTTAGAACACACACTAGGGAACACATTAACCCCTTGATCGCCCCCTAGTGGTTAACCCCCTCACTGCCAGTGACATTTTTACAGTAATTAATGCTTTTTTATAGCACTGATCGCTGTATAAATGTGAATGGTCCCAAAAATGTGTCAAAATTGTCCGACGTGTCTGCCATAATGTTGCAGTCCTGATAAAAATCGCAGATTGCTGCCATTACTAGTAAAAAAAATAATTAAATAGCCATAAAAATATCCCCTATTTTGTAGACGCTATAACTTTTGCGCAAACCAATCATTATACGCTTATTGCCATTTTTTTTGTTACCAAAAATATGTAGAAGAATACATATCGGCCTAAACTGAGGAAAAAAAATACTTTTTTTATATATTTTTGGGGGATATTTATTATAGCAAAAAGTAAAAAATAGTGTTTTTTTTTCAAAATTGTTGCTCTTTTTTTGTTTATAGCGCAAATAATAGGTGATAAAATACCACCAAAAGAAATCTCTATTTGTGGGAAAAAAAGGACGTCAATTTTGTTTGGTTGCAACATCGCACGACCGCGCAATTGTCAGTTAAAGTGACGCAGTGCCGAATCGCAAAAAAAAGTGCTCTGGTCATGAAGGGGGTAAAATCTTCCGGGGCTGAAGTGGTTAAAAAAGGGGCCTCCAGATATCCTGCCCCCCTACATGAATGAGTAAGAAGTACATAGTATGCCTTGTTACTCATTTACAACAAAAACACAGAACATCACAATGACAAAGTCCAAACAACAGCAAAAGAAAAAACCTAAAAAATCCATAATTAATCATGACATCCAGCAATGTAGATACCTCCAATGTGCCAAAGAAAAACACACTGACCGGCGGGATTATCTGCTCCCCACAGAATCTCACTGCCAGAGCCGGACAAGCCTACCGGGATACCGGGAAATATCCCGGTAGGCTGGCTGCACTAAGTACCGCTGGGGCCGCTCGCTGCCTGCCTGTGTCAGCAATCTAAAGAGCAGCGGCAGCCGCCGCTGCCGCACTATGCAATGGCTGTGCCTGTGTCACTGGTCTCACTGTCTGTGTCTCCTCCGTTCCAGTGCGCCGCCCACCACACTCATCATCTAGACGAGTAATATGCCTCTGTCTGTGTGCCTTAGGGGGAGGAGAAAGCCGTGCTGCTTCACTTTTGCCTTCATGAGTCATGACTCGTCCCGTGCGGCGCCGCCGCGCCAGTACCGCCCACTATCTGCACGAGGAGCTGCAGCACAAGAATTAAGGTATTAAAAAAAAACCTCTCTCTCTCTCTCCCCCTCTCCCCCTCCCTCTCTCTCCTTTCTCTCTCCCTCTCTCTCCTCTCTCTCTCCTCTCTCTCGTTTTGTTCAAGTGCCAGATCATCTTTGAAAAGCTGTATACCATCAAACGCTGCCACTGTGCCCATAGATTGCCAACACTGTGCCCTGCCCATCAAACGTAGCCACTGTACCCATAAATTGCAGCCACTGTACCCATAAATTGCCACCACTGTGCCCATTAAACACAGCCACTGTACCATCAAACGCAGCCACTGTACCCATAAATTGCCACCACTGTGCCCATTAAACGCTGCCACTGTGCCCATCAAACGCAGCCACTGTACCATCAAATGCAGCCACTGTACCCATAAATTGCCACCACTGTGCCCATTAAACACAGCCACTGTGCCCATTAAACACAGCCACTGTGCCCATCAAACGCAGCCACTGTACCCATAAATTGCCGCCACTGTGCTCATTAAGCACTACCACTGTGCCCATCAAATGCAGCCACTGTGCCCATCAAATGCAGCCACTGTACCCATAAATTGCCACCACTGTGCCCATTAAACGCTGCCACTGTGCCCATCAAACGCAGCCACTGTAACCATCAATTGCTGCCAGTTTGCCCCATCAATTGCCACCAGTTTGCCCATTAAATCCTGCCAGTGTCCCCCCCGCCCGGCACTTACCTGTCTCAGGTCAGCACGTTGCTCCACGCATCCAATCACAGCACCTGTCGCTTCAGCCAATCAGGTGACAGGTAACCAGACCCAGTGCACCTGATTGCTGAGAGGCGGGTCAGTGTTAGGGAAGCAATTTATTTGATTTCCTAACACAGCACTGTGTAAGCAGCGAACGCACAGCAGTGTGCCCACTGTTTACAAATTTGGAAGCCTAGGCACTTCAAAAAACACCCCCGCCGCTGTAATTCAGAAGCCCGACAAGGGGCTGGACACCTGAATAGGGGGCGGGAGCAGCGACAATAGACTATGTCTATTGAAGATTGACGGGTGCAATGGACGCACCGCCACTGCCCAGTTGTATTTCCCCTGGGTGGGGAAATCCCACCATGTTTTACATTATACATTCCTATACACTGTGTGCCCTATAACAAGGAGGTGGGCATTAAGGGACAGAGTGGTGTGCAGGCAATTTGTTTTATTTTTTGTGTGCATTACTGGGCACTTTCACCCCCTTCCTGCCCAGGCCAATTTTCAGCTTTCAGCGCTGTCACACTTTCAATGACAATTGCGCGGTCATGCAACGCTGTTCACACAAATAGAGCTTTCTTTTGGTGGTATTTATTCATGACTCAGTTTTTTATTTTTTGCGATATAAGCGGAAAAAAAGAGCGGAAATTTGGAAAAAAAAACATTTTCTTCTTTCTATTTTAAAAGAAATCCAATAAAATCTAATTTTGTCATAAATGTAAGCCAAAATGCATTCTGCTACATGTCTTTGGTAAAAAAATCCTGTTAAGTGTATAATAATTGGTTTGTGTGATCACAGACAGATGTGTGCAGATGATCATGCACAGATGTGATCACGGACATGTGTGCAGATGATCATTGGGACATGTGATTTTACTGTTACATATGTGGGGGACAGGTGTTTTTACTGTGTGGGGACATGTGTGTGGGGACATGTGTGTGGGGACAGTGTTTTGGGGACTTTGTGTGTTTACATTGTTTTGGGACATGTGTGGGGACAGTAGGCTGGTGATCAATGTGTAAAAAGCTGTAAAAAACAGATCATTCTCACTGATCACTGGCCGGCTGCAGAGATCCACTCTCCTCTCCGACAACTTCCGTGTGAGGAGAGGAGAGCCAATTGCCTAGAAAACGGCTCTCTATTTACATCACATGATGGCTGTGATTCAACACAGCCGTCATGTGATCAGGAGGGTCAATCACAGAGCCCTCCTGCCGATCGGCGATGCACCGTGTCCAGGTGACACAAGCCCATCAGGATCGCGCCGCTGCGCGGGCACGCACGCACGCGCACGATCCCCCTCTTTCTGAGGGACGTTCCTGAACGTCCACTCAGAAGGAGGAAGCGCCCACCCGGCCGTATATGTGCAGTGGCCGGGTGGGATGTGGTTAAAGAGCAACTGTCATCTCTGTCCTGCAGCGGCTCCTCCTCTGACCCGCTGTTGACTCACTTTAATGAGACGGCTGGTGATGCGGCAGTGACACAACAAGGTGAGGGACGTGGCGGCAGCAGGCGAGTGGACGCCCGCTAACAGGCGCTGCCATGATGGATCTGAAATGACAGGTGCTCTTTAAATGTATGGAACCATTTTTGCTGGTAGTTAGAATCTTTGATATTTGCAAACAAAATGAAGGTTTCCTATTTAGAATAATAAGCTGTCAGGTTGGTAAAACAGCGATATCAGAACCAATTCAATCATACAGTTTGTAGTGTATATAGATATGCAAAACAATGGGATAAGTAATATTCCTGAATTTTGCTCATGGTTACTGTGACATCAATGCAGTGCATGTTATCTCAACTTGCAGAGTTTGGATTCATTGAATGAGTTTACCAAAAATTAAAATATTGCAGAATATACAGCCTCTTTTTTTTTTTTCTTATTTCCTCTTAAAGCGGGATTCCGCCCCTGAAAAAATAAATTTAAAAGTCAGCAGCTGCTAACACTGTAGCTGCTGACTTTAAATAAGTACTTACCTGTCCTGGGTGCCCGCGATGTCGGCCGCCCGAGGCCGACCCGTCCCTCGGCTCTTGGGTCTCGGCACTGCCATCCTAGGTAAGGGAAACAGGCAATGGAGCCTTGCGGCTTCACTGCCAGTTTCCTACTGCGCATGCGCGAGCGGTGCGGCGCTTTGTGAATGGGACGCGATGTGTTGTGGGACACACACAGTTCCCATAACACACTGCGCCCCATTCCCCAGAAGACAACGCGGGGAGCAGAAGACTGAAGATCACCGCGGTGTAGGAAGAGGCAGATTAGGAAGAATGCCTAGCAACAGCCATTTCACGTAAGTAAAAACATTTTTTTTTTCTTTTCCTCCATTTTTTTAGGTATTTTTTGGTGCATTTTTTTTTTCAGGGTGGACCTCCACTTTAAATAGAAAACTATCTTTTAGATTTTTACTCCAAAAGCATTTTATTAAAATAAATTTGATAAAAATAAAAAAAATATCTTTTTTTTAAAAATCATTGATTTTTATCCACCCTGATAACCAGGGACTTACGGTAAAACTGTACAGGTGTAGTGAAGTGATGGAGGATAAACTGGGCCAGAGTGTGTTCCAGGGAGTAGGTGGAGATTAGTGACGTTATTTTGTGAACCTGTGACCTGAAAGGTTGTATTAGTGAACATGACCACCAAATATGTGTAGTGATCCAGGTTCCCTGGAGCTTCTCCAGCAAGTGTTGGGGGTGTCTGGGTGGTATTTATTAAGCATAACAGGTGTGTGATAACATCTAGTGAGGGTCTTATAGTTATTCTCCTGAATCGAGACATTTAGTGATGCCTTTGTGGGCAAAAGTGAAAATGCGCTCCCACTGATCCTCTGTTTGGTCCAGTTGCAATCCCCTTTCCCAGGCTTGGCATACTTCCCCAGATATGTGGGAGGAGTACGTGTAAAGCATATTATGAATATTTGAAAGTACATGCTGCCGGGGTGAGGATTGGGAGCACAGGGTTTTAAAAGGGGAGAGTGCCCAGGAAACCGTCGAATTACAAGTTACTGTCATGTAGAAAGTGGTGGATTTGGAAATATGTCCAGTTAGGGAATTACTTATTAGATGTTTTTGCTGTTTGCTGACAGCGTGTTTTGATCGAGGAGAGATTTAGGAAACATGTATTTTTTTTATTTTTTTTTTAGTGATTGAAATGGATAAGAAGGGTGAAGGTAAAAGAAAACAGAAAGGAGGAGCAGAAAAAGAACGTGAAAAAAAAAAAAAACTCTTAGAAAAAGATGCAAACCAGTATCAAAAAGACAGTAGCTTGTTTAAGATAGTGGCAACAAAGCATGACTTACCACCTGCATCTCCACCTAAAGGCAGTGGTGCTGGCTGTAGCACAGCAATACCTAGCACTGTACAAGTGGATATGGATACTGATGCAGGTGAAGATATTCACCGCAGTATTGGACCTCCTATTGAGCTAGAAACTGATGAAGAATTGGAAGAAGAAATTGTGGATGAATCATTAGCAGCAGAAGAGATTCCAGAAGTAGTGGGCATTAATGAGGGCATACCTGACACAGTTGATGATAAAATGTGGTTTATCAGACCAAAATCAGAAAATTTGGATTCATTCTTCCGGTTTCATCCATGTCAACCAGATTTCCATTCTTTTAATTTGAAAAAGTTATATGAGAGGAGGGATGGAAAGAAGCATCACTGGTTGACCTGTTCACATGGACATGGTGTTTTTTTCTGCATGGTGTATCTTGCTTTCAGTAGAAAGACAGACATCAGTGCTTTTATTGATGGTTGCTTTGATGAAAAACATATGTATCAGAGAATTGAAGAGCACGAAAAAAGCAACCTCCACAATAATAGCTCTGAATCCTTCTTGATGAGATCAAAGAATATGGACATATCTAGTCATTTCTTTGAGAAACAAACAACAGCCAGAAAGGAGGAAGTGAAGAGAAAACGTGCCATCCTAGAGAGAGTGATTGACACCATCAAGCTGGTTGGAAAAAGAGGTCTAAGCTATAGGGCAACAGCTGAAGCAGCATATACTTTGGAAGATAAAAATTTGGACCATGGAAACTTCCTTGAGATTTTGCTACTCCTAAGCAAGTTTGATCCCTTGCTGAAAAATCACCTTGATACAGTTATTAAAAAAATTAAAAAGAAGCATCAAGGTGCAACGAGTAGCAAAGGACGTGGCGGCTTTGTTACACTAATTTCTAAAACGACAGTGAACAATATCATCTGTGTAATTTCAAAAACTTTTAAAAAAATGGTATTGCCCAAGAGATCAGAGATGCTGGCATGTTCTCAATTCAGCTAGATACAACGCAGGATATAAATGTCTCAGACCAGTGTTCAATTATAATTCGATATGTCACGGATGTGGTCCATGAACGTCTAGTCGCTGTGGTAAATTGCACATCCACGACAGGGAAGGCTTTGTGTGAACTGGTTTGCGATGTATTGGAATCCATGGAAATTGAAGTTACAAACTGTGTTGGGAACTCAACAGATGGAGCTTCTAATATGCAGGGGCAGTACAACGGATTCAGCACATGGCTGAGTAAAAAAGCGCCTGGCCAGATTCATGTTTGGTGTTATGCACATGTACTACACTGGTGATGATGGATGTCACAAAGATATCTGTTCAGGCAATATCATTGTCCGGCCTTTTAAATTCATGTGCTGTGTTTATCCGTGAATCTTACCTCCGGATGAATGTATGGCGGGATAAGTCTCAGGAAGAAAGATTCCGATCACTTTCTGTGATTGGAGAAACAAGATGGTGGTCCACAGATGCAGCACTTACAAAGGTGTTTGGTTCATTTAATGATCCAAGTCGAGCCTTGTATGTAAATTTGATCCAGACCATGGCAGCGATATCATGTTCTGATCATTTTAATGCTGACATAAGATACAAGGCTGGAACTTTCTTAGACTCCCTCAAGAAATTCAAAACATGTGTAACAGCACAGCTGTACTTATTTATTTTCAAGAATACCACTCCACTATCCTTGTACCTGCAAACACAGGGTATGGATATACTGCAGGCATACCGAATGGTGTCAGAAACCGTTGACAACCTACAAGCACATGATCATGATTCTCAAATGATTATAGATGCTGCAAAGAAGTTTGCAGTCTGGGCAAATGGCAAGTTGGAGACAACTGATTGCCAAGTTATGATTGAGGAAGACTTTCCACCAACTAAAAGAATACAAGGAAAGAAAAGAATGGCTGGTGAGCTTGCAGTAGACGAACCAATCTTGTTGGCAAGTGATCAGTTCAGGGTGGAGGTATACAAAGTGACCTTAGACAAGATTATTAATAGTCTGCAGAGCCGATTTACAAAACATGGTCAGCTATTTGCAGATTTGGCATGTTTGGACCCCAGAAATTTTGAAGACATTTTGCTACACCTTCCCAACAATGCATTAGAACGACTGAGCAGTCTTGTAATTAAATTTGACTCCATGGCAACTAATAAGAAACTGCAAAGTGAGCTACTTGATTTTTCATCAAAGTGGCAAAGATTGAAAATGTCTCTTGATGAAGAATATACTCATGCTAACAATGAAGGTCAAGATGAAGACGCCATCCATTCTCATCTTATCACTGAAACTGAGGAACAACCATACTCAACTGTTGGTGATCAAAATGGAAAGTGCAAGACTTGTAAGAACTGTATAGCATGCTGCTACAATGTGTTACTGCGTTACAACTTGTACAGTCTGACGTATAGTTCACTTTTTAATGCATACAAATTGACACTGACACTTTCCTCTTCTCAAGTAGCATGTGAAAGGTCATTTTCAAAACTGAAATATATCTTGAACAGACTTCGAAATTCCCTCTCCCAACCACATTTGGAGGCCTTTATGCTCATGTCCATGGAAAAAGAGGCCTTGATTGGACTAAGCAATGAAACCATCATTGATGTTCTGGCTTCAAAAAGCAGCTTGCTACAAGGGATGTTGCTTACATAACATTACAAGCATGTCTGAGGATTACAATGCTGGTTGATCTCTATTTTTCTAAATTTTGACTAGATTAGTTATTTGTTAACAATGTTTACAAACAGGTTTTTGCATATTTTATCCTCTAAAACTTTAGAAGATAGTTTGCACATTGCAACCTCCTAAAAGTTAATGAGCACTTCTTTTTTTATCTACTGTTAAAGTCGTTTACTTGTTTTTAAAGTACTTTTTTTGAGTAATGTTTGAACATTACTTTTTGAAAACTGTTGAGTTGCTTGCCATTACATTGGTACATCTGAAACGTTTTTTAATTCCTAAACTTGGACTGGAAAGCAAGTTAACAATATGTTTTCAAGGTATTCCGACTTGTCGAAATTCTAAAAGTTTTTGCGCATTTTGTACTGCTACAGAATTAACAGCAACATATTTGCACTATTTTTTATCTCAAACGGTTTATTGTAACTGTTTACAATATTTAATTACTGTTGAGTAAAGCATTTTGCACTTTTTTATGTGTAGTAATTAATTACTACTATTTTTGTGTCTTTGTGAGTAATTTATTTATGTTACGTTAATAAAGTTTTGAACATGTTTACGTCTTCCATACTTTGAAGTAAAGTTCTTTGATTATTCCTTATTCTGGCAATATATATCACCATAGCAATAAGTGGACTGTTCTTGATGATTGTTCCACTTTTACCACTTTTAACTGTAATTTTCTTTTATATATATAAAAAGCCCTAAGGGCTTTTATATGTGTCTTATCTATATATAATGCACTCTTTAAATTGCTCTAAAATGCATGGTTTTCCATTTTATGAACAAGAAAATAATGACGTTATGCTGTTGGGCTGGTATAATAATGCTATGGGGCTGATATGACATTTTTTCCAGGGGTGGTTTTCATTCCCAGTACGGCCCTGCTCAATGCAAAGGACATTTCCCATACAGACAGCTGAAAGTAGAGTAATGGGCTCCCAGGTGACGTTATGAATTCAATTAAATACATTTTAACTTCTTTATCGCTAAATCACATATTCCTGACCACCTGTGTCCTAGAACCCAGTGACACTGTGCTGTGCAATGTTATTGGATGCAGACATTTACTTTACTGCCACCTACATCCCAGCAACCAATGACATGATTGGTTGCTAGGATGCAGGTGGTCGGTTCGCACAGCATGATTGGTTGCTAGGACAGTGGTGGCTCCAGCATCCATAGCCACCAAACTGGAAGTTGTCATTTATCCGCAGTAGAGATATCACCACTAAATAAATGAGTTCTGACTGCAGCAGAGGTTTCATGGGTGGGAGATCAGAATGGACAAACTGGTCAATACATCAACCTTCTAAAACTTAGAGAATGTAAAAGGAAGAGCGGACCTCCCAGATCTGAGACACAGAAACCTGATGATGAAAAGTCCAGGGGGCGTGGCTTGGCGCGCAATGTGGACGGCTGCACCGTGACTGAGCTCCAGGAGACTGTGAGCCCGGGTTCCGAATTACACCGCCTATAAATCAAATATGTCCACACAATTGAAGAGGGTGACACACGGACATACTCTACGCTCGATAACAACTCCCAAAAAGAAAATCTCAGCCGGAAATCTTAACAAATTCAGATATAGTGGAGGAGGAAGACCAGCTAAGATGGCGCCGACACGCAGGCACAGCATGGAGGAAGACATAGAGGATGACGAGGTGTCCCTGCCAGCATCTGAAGACTCAGCAGCAGGTCATTTTGACAAAGACAAACCTCTGACCTATGCTACCATGTCCGATATAGCTGCAGACATTAAAAGGTCCTTCACATCAGCTATTACTGATATAAAAACAGAGTTACTGAAGCTCTCTGAACAAATGGCTGTATCTGAGCGCGCTGGGAGGAGAAGAGACAAAGCGCTGTCCAGATTAGACGACATTACTACTGTACACAACCAGCACCTAATTGATATGAATAGACATTTAGAGGACTTAGACAACCGAGGAAGAAGACATAACATAAGAGTACGTGGGATACCAGAATCTGTTGCTCCTGATCAAATCAAGCCCGCACTGACTTCTGTATCCAATGGCCTATCAGACAGGCCTGAACATTCACCTATAGAGTTTGATAGAGCTCTCAGGCCCAGAACCCCTGATGATAATCCTCCCAGGGACATTATTTGCTGCCTACCCAATTTTGGTGTGAAGGAAAAGGTGCTTCAAAAGATCCTGTTTAACGAGAATACAATCCAACTGTTTCAGGATTTATCACCCATTACATTGAAGAATAGAAGGGCATTGAAACTCCTCCTGGAGGTTCTAAAAGAAAGGAACATACATTAAAGATGGAAATTCCCTTTTGCACTCCAAGCTGCTTACATGGGTAAACAATATATGCTCAGAACCCCTAATGATCTGAACAGATTCTGTGAAAATTTACACATCACACCAGTGGAACTACCTGATTGGTATTTTAGAATTCCTGTTACCCCCTGAAATCAGCAAACCACCATCCAACTGCGAAGCAAACGTACTCCACTCACCCTCACAACAGGGAAAAAAAATGCAGAAATATTAATAGACACAACTACGATTCTCCCTCATCCTCTAAAAGTGCCAAAAGTCAAAGACTTAAATGATTGTATAATACAGGTCTCACGCAGATCGCAGATTCTAAGGAATTCCCTTGAATGTCACCTATACAAGGTTACTGAATTCTCTGACAGCTCTCTCCGTTATTGAAGTTTTCACGTGGGTTTTTTTTTCTTTTTTTCTTCCCTTTATTTTTATTTTTCTTAATATGAAGCCTTTTACTTTGGCTGAGACATGGTTGTGACCATTAAGAAAATTGCAAGACTTGTTCTATAAACCCCCACTAGAGGGCAACCTTCTACTATGTTTAACATGAAGCACACTAGACCTAGATCAGGTAACAAGTATGCTCAATGCTTCCTAGATGTACCTCCTCTGAACTGAGCTTATCAAGATCTGCAGATATTACCATATTGAGGTGGAATTCAATTCAGACCAGGAGTTTTCACGCAATAATTACCCCTATTCTGCCAGAACTCATATACAAGAATCATAAACTCCTGATGAACAATAGGAGATGAACCGTTCCTTCTAACTACAGATAGGATTTTGTTAATAACATGGTATATTTCACTTGTTTTCTTTCTTTCTCTTTGTTTAACCCCTCCTTTTTGTTCCCTTTTTATGAAACTGCAAGATATGCAGGTGTAAGGACATAATACCATCGACATCGGATCAAATTCCACCATTCAGACGTATCTCATTACTAAGTAACGATCGGTGAAACACATACAGTTCTCACTTGGTGGCAAAGATCCCTGGTCAGAAGGATAAATGGACAGCCCACATGCGGCATCTCAGGTGAAACAGTGAGTACACGAACTTAACACTTTGTCAACTGAGTGACACTATACTTCGTCACTTACCTTGGATACACTCACTACCACCATTTTGGAAAAGAATCAACCGCTAGGAGACCTCTACTATTTGGACTTGTTCTTTTCATGATATCAATAGGGAGGGCTCCTGGATTGATTCAAGTACAGAGGATCTCTCAAACACCAGGCTCTGTGCTTAATCAATGCTCAAAGAGCTCTAGGTCTCAGGATCTGCTTTATTATAGGACAAGAATGTTTAATCCTTTTTGGTCACTTTATTATAGAACATGATCGTAGAGTCCTCCCTGTCTTACCCAGGGAATTAGTTTCACAAGGTTAATTGGTTTGAAAGGCCTTAATTTTGCCTTTTATTTTCTTTTTTTTTTTTTCTTTTTTTTATTGCTTTTCTTTGCTTAAAGGCAACAGACATACATCATTCGCATGTTATTACCTATGTCAATTATCACTCTTTACTGATACATAGACATTAGGCAGCAATGTTTTTCACAAAATAGACGGTTTAAGACTTATTTTTCAGGTTATGTATCTGATATACCCGGGTCTCGCAGTGTCTCGCGGCACAGAACAAGATCTCAAAACTACAAACACTATATAAAGAATAGCGACACTAACGCGCCTTCCACTAACCCCTCGGAGTAAATATTAGTACCTAGTTTGACTAGGTTACTAAATAGCTCCTCACCTCACTGGTGAGATTTGAGCACACACTCAACCACCCCTACTTAAAGCTTTCCTACCCAACGCCCCTTAACCTACCCCATCCCCTACTCTACTTCACCACCTCTTATTTGGAGTACACCGGAAGCTTGAATCATCTCACGCAAGAAACATTTACTAGATAAGTACAACTTGCCTCAATCTTTACACTTCATCTGATTGACAACTTACAATATGGCTTATAAATTCCTAGGGAAAGCCCCAACACTAATCTCTCACAATGTTAATGGCCTGAACATACCCGAAAAAAGAGCGAAAATGATAAAAGATCTCAAAAAGACCCTCCCGTCAATTGTGTTTTTACAAGAAACACACTTTAAAAGTGAACATATCCCCAAATTTAAAGACAATATATTCACAGAAATGTATCACACAACTAACCCCCTTGCCAAAACTAAAGGAGTTTCAATCCTAATTAACAAACACTACCCTTTCAAACTACAACAACAACTTATAGACCCTGAAGGTCGCTATCTTTTTCTTAAAGGGGATTGGGCAGGATCGCCAATTAAACTGGCCAATGTGTATTTCCCAAACACAGCACACATCCCATTCTGCCATAAAATTGTTGATGAACTAAAATGGTTTGCTGAAGGATGCATAATCTTGGGAGGAGATTTTAATGTTCCTCTTTTCCCTCAAAATGATACATCAACAGGCCACACTACTGTAACTTACAGAACCCTTAGACGCCTTAAAATGCTCCTAAACTCGTTGTCATTGGTAGATACTTGGAGTGAAGAGATTACACTTTCTTCTCACCACCACACAAACGATATTCTAGGATTGATCTAATTTTCATCTCACAGAGAGATTTAAACAACTTAGAAACAGCTGAAATAGGAATAGTCTCTCTTTCCGATCATGCTCCTAAGGCTATATGCATGAGACTTAATTCCCCAAAACAAACGACCTTTAACTGGAGACTCAATGCATCCCTCCTAACTGATCAAAGAGTGAAAGATGACATACAAGACACCCTGACTGATTACTTTAAAAATAATCGAGATGATGACACCAACCCTATGACTAACTGGGAAGCTCATAAAAGCGTCCTGAGAGGACACTTGATAAAATGGGGTTCTAGAATAAAAAAAGAAAAAGAAATCTCCAATTTGACTTTGCAAATAGCAAAATTGGAAACACTACACAAACAATCACTCTCAATCCTAGCGGAAGAAGAGCTGACCCGATGTAGGAACTCCCTTAAATCAATTCTTGACCTAAAGATCAAAAAAGCGCTCTTTTTCAAAAAAAACATATATTTCGAACATGGAGACAAAAGCGGGAAACTGCTGGCCAAAGCTCTCAAAGACATGACGCAGGCAAACAAGGTACACGCCATAAGGGACAAAGAAGGAATACTTAGACACAAACCTACTGTTATTGCTGATCTTTTCCATAAATTTTACTCGAGACTATATAACCTCCCTGAACAGAATAAACCCCCACACCTTACCATGACGAAGCAAGAAACAATTCACCAATTCTTAAAAGATAGTAAACCCTCTCTCTCCCAAGAAGACACAAACAAATTAGAAGACCCTATCTCAGCCAATGAACTTATAGAAGCCATTAAAAATCTCAAAACAGGGAAAAGTCCCGGCCCTGATGGGTTCACCTCACAATATTATAAAACATACACACATACCCTGACTAGACCCCTTCTATCTACCTTTAATTTTCTGGATAAACATAAACATGATCATGACTTGATTCTCATGGCTCATATTGTGGTGATCCCAAAGCCTGACAAGGACCAATTTGAATGCTCTAGCTACAGACCCATATCCTTATTAAATACAGATCTAAAAATATTAGCCAAAATTCTGGCCAATAGACTGAAACCCCTATGATCGTAGGACCAGAAAAAGTAGGGTTCATGCCAGGTAGTTGAGGCACGTGATAATACAACCAAAGCTATTAACTTAATCCATTATGCCCACAACTCCAAGACAAAAGGACTTATTCTTTCAACCGACGCCGAAAAGGCTTTCGATAGAGTGTCTTGGGACTACATGATGTCTACATGCTCTCATATTGGACTAAATGAGCATATGCTCTCGTGGATCTCAGCACTCTATCGAAGCCCCCAGGCTAAAATTAAAGTTAACAACTTCCTCTCAGACCCAATCAAAATAAGAAATGGGACACGACAGGGATGTCCCCTTTCACCCCTTCTTTTTATCATCTCCTTAGAACCCCTAATTAGAACAATTAACTTATCTGAAGATATAAAGGGATTTAGGGTTGGGGATAGAGAATATAAAATAGCCGCTTATGCGGACGACCTTTTACTATTCCTGACACATCCACACGTCTCTATCCCAAACCTTGAAAAACAATTTGAAATCTTCAGATTTATTTTCAACTTTAACCAGTAGACTCCCTATATTCCAATAATTACAAACCCCTTCTTACCACCTTGATCAGAGACCTCCAAAAATGGACCTCAAAAACCTTCTCCTGGTTCGGTAGAGCCTCTATCCTAAAAATGACAATATTACCGAGACTTCTCTATCTTTTTAACACACTCCCAATCAAAATCCCGGAATCCTTCTTCACTAGTCTCCTTAGAGCACAAAGACGCTTTTTATGGTCTGACAGAAAACCGAGAATAAAACTCTCCTCACTATTCCTACCTAAACATAAAGGGGGTATAGGCCTTCCGAATTTTAAAAAATATCATCAAGCATCACACATTACAAAAATCATCGACTGGCATTGCCATGGTGATAACAAGGATTGGATACAGTTAGAACAAGCTCTAACTCCGTTCAATCTAACGGCCCATAACGTTCGCAATTCGACGGACGGTCGAACAGCCGATGTTCGAGTCGAACATGGGTTCGACTCGAACACGAAGCTCATCCCTACCGCGGAGGAGATGCTGGACGAGAACGCCGGAGGAAGAACCAGAAGAGCCAGAAGAACCAGAAGAAGAAGAAGATGAAGGAAGATAGAAGAAAGAAGAAGCATTTAAATAAAGGAGTTGTCAAAAACTGTCTCTTGTCATTTTTAACATTTTTGACAGTTTTTTAGTAAAATGGTAGGGGTAAGTACCCCCTTACCATTTCACACAGGGGGGGGGCCGGGATCTGGGGGTCCCCTTGTTAAAGGGGGCTTCCAGATTCCGATAAGCCCCCCGCCCGCAGACCCCTACAACCACCGGCCTCATGCCCTTGTCCTCATCAACATGGGGACAAGGTGTTTTGGGGGGCTACCCCAAAGCACCCTCCCAATGTTGAGGGCATGTGGCCTGGTACGGTTCAGGAGGGGGGGGCCGCACTCTCGTCCCCCCCTCTTTTCCTGCGGCCTGCCAGGTTGCGTGCTCGGATAAGGGTCTGGTATGGATTTTTGGGGGGACCCCACGCCGTTTTTTTTTTTTTTTTTGGCTCAGGGTTCCCCTTAAAATCCATACCAGACCTGAAGGGTCTGGTATGGAATTTAGGGGGAACCCCACGTCATTTTTTTTTTAAATTTTGGCCGGGGTTCCCCTTAATATCCATATCAGACCTGAAGGGCCTGGTATGGAATTTAGGGGGACTCCCACGTCATTTTTTTTTTTAATTTTGGTTCGGGGTTCCCCTTTGGGGAATTCCCATGCCGTTTTTATCAATGAACTTCTTTGTGTATTGTCGGCAATGCAATAGCTGCGGGTAGTTTTAAATGAGTTTTTTCCTTCAAAATGTCATTTTGCTGTCAGACTGTTCTAAACACAGGAAACATGCGCCCCTTTACAGGCATACTATAGACACCCCCCAGGTATGAAATTTAAAGGGATATTACACTTTTATTGTTTGACTTTAAGCATTATTAAAATCACTGCTCCTGAAAAAACAGCCGTTTTTAAAACTTTTTTTTGCATTGATCCATGTCCCCTGGGGCAGGACCCGGGTCCCCAAACACTTTTTATGACAATAACTTGCATATTAGCCTTTAAAATTAGCACTTTTGATTTCTCCCATAGACTTTTAAAGGGTGTTCCGCGGCATTCGAATTTGCCGCGAACACCCCAAATTGTTCGCTGTTCGGCGAACTTGCGAACAGCCGATGTTCGAGTTGAACATGAGTTCGACTCAAACTCGAAGCTCATCCCTACCAATAACTAACACCACATCTTTGGCTTATTGCTGTCTTAATCAAACTCAACACAAGAATGACTCACAGCACAAAGAAAAGTGGGAAAAAGACTTAAATATTAAGATTTCTGCAAAACAGTGGGAGAGTGCATGTATTATGACTAGGGATGAGCTTCGTGTTCGAGTCGAACCCATGTTCGACTCGAACATCGGCTGTTCGATCGTTCGCCGTATTGCGAACGATATGGGCCGTTCGCGCCAAATTCGTGTGGCGCGTCACGGCCCATAATTCACTGTGGCATTGCAGTGCATTGCTTGCTGATGATTGGCCAAGCATGCACTATGACCCGCATGCTTGGCCAATCACAGCGCCGCCTTAACAGAGAGCCATAATTGGCTAAAGCCAAGGAGGCTTTGGCCAATTATGGCTCAGGGGATTTAGTACACGCCCCACACTATATAAGGCCGCCTGCACGGCGGCCCTGTGCAGTATGTTCCGGTGTGCTTAGAGAGAGAGAGAGACAGTGTCATTTCATTTGAGTTAGCTAGATTAGGCAGGACAGTCAGTCAGTTAGCTGCACTTAAAGTGTATTGTGTATATATATGCATCCCAGGTGTTGCATATATATATATATACACTGTATTCAGTTTAGCTAGATCCGTTCCTGTTATCTTCTAGACTATTTACATTTAGTGCAGTGCGTCCTGCTCACAGTGTTCAGCTAGATCCCTTCCTGTTATCTTCTTACTGACAGGCAGGCTTGTCTTGTTACAGTATTTTAAAGAAAATTACTGGTGTTCTTTTGATCCTATTAGTACCACAGTCAGGCAGCTAGACTATTTACAGTTAGTGCAGTGCGTCTTGCTCACAGTGTTCTGCTAAACCTACAAGTTAGTGGGGTGCGTCCTGCTCACAGTGTTCAGCTAAACCTACAAGTTAGTGGGGTGCGTCCACCTCACAGTGTTCAGCTAAACCTACAAGCTAGTGGGGTGCGTCCTGCTCACAGTGTTCAGCTAGATCCGTTTCTGTTATCTTCTTACTGACAGGCAGGCTTGTCTTGTTACAGTAAATACAGCTACCTGAAGAAAATTGCTGGTGTTCTTTTGATCCTATTAGTACCACAGTCAGGCAGATAGACTATTTACAGTTAGTGCAGTGCGTCCTGCTCACAGTGTTCTGCTAAACCTACAAGTTAGTGGGGTGCGTCCTGCTCACAGTGTTCAGCTAAACCTACAAGTTAGTGGGGTGCGTCCACCTCACAGTGTTCAGCTAAACCTACAAGCTAGTGGGGTGCGTCCTGCTCACAGTGTTCAGCTAGATCCGTTTCTGTTATCTTCTTACTGACAGGCAGGCTTGTCTTGTTACAGTAAATACAGCTACCTGAAGAAAATTGCTGGTGTTCTTTTGATCCTATTAGTACCACAGTCAGGCAGCTAGACTATTTACAGTTAGTGCAGTGCGTCCTGCTCACAGTGTTCTGCTAAACCTACAAGTTAGTGGGGTGCGCCCTGCTCACAGTGTTCAGCTAAACCTACAAGTTAGTGGGGTGCGTCCACCTCACAGTGTTCAGCTAAAGCTACCTGTAGAAGGTTGGTGGTGTTCTCATACTACAGGCAGGCAGTTGATTTTGCTAGCTGCAGTATCAGTACATATATATATATATATATATATATATATATATATATATATATATATCCCAGCTTAGTGCAGCTACAGGCCATTAGTATGTCTGGAAGGCCAAGAAGGAGAGGCAGACAGTCACAAGCCAATAAGAGAGGGCAAGCAGGCTCTGTGTCTAGTGCTGGTCATGGAGACAGTGCATCCTCATCAGCACGTGGCCATGGGACACGCTTGGCCTTTTTTTCGGCAGCTGGCCATGTTGAGCCGCAACATGCGGAAGACTTGGTCGAATGGATGACCAAGCCGTCCTCATCCTCCTCATCCTCTCTCACCCATGCCCAGGGTACTTTGTCTGGCAAAGCAGCGGCCTCTTCCCTTGGCTCAAGGTCATCAGTGACTCCTTCCCTAGCCCCACCATGTCCTCCTGAGGAGTCCCTCGAACTGTTTGACCACAGTGTTGGGTACATGCTCCAGGAGGATGCCCAGCGTTTGGAAGGCTCTGATGATGATACTGAGCTCGATGAAGGCAGTAACATGAGCACGGACAGAGGGGGTGCCCAAGAAGGACAGCAATCTGGCAGTCATGCTCCCCCTGCTGCAGCATACTGCCAGGTTTGCTCCAGTGATGAGGAGGGAGGGGATGATGAGGTCACTGACTCAACGTGGGTGCCTGATAGGAGAGAGGAGGAGGAGGAGGAGTTGGAGGAGGAGGCGGCATATCACCAACGAGGCAGGATGCCCTCCAGGGGCCAGCCTAAGGGCAGCACATTGACTGCATCACACCCCAAAGCTCCACATGTGCAGGGCGCTGCAGTCTCTGCGCGTTATTCAAAAAGTTCTTTGGTGTGGGCCTTTTTTGAGACGAGTGCATCAGATCGCACCGCTGCTATTTGCAACATATGTCTCAAGCGTATCTCGCGTGGCCAAAACATCTCCCGCTTGGGTACCACATGCTTGACCAGACATATGTTGACCTGCCATGCAGTTCGTTGGCAAGCGTATCTAAAAGACCCACACCAAAGAACAAAGAGGACCTCTGCTTGCTCCTCATCAGCTGAGATTTCCAACCCCACTAGACCTTCAGTCCTCTCTGAGACCTGCACTGAGAGGAATGAAGGTGTAGAATTAGGTGTGTCACAGCCACGTACTTGTGGGCAATCTGATTTTGGTACACCGACGTCAGATTGTACCAGGCAAATTTCCCTGCCCCAGCTGCTGCACCGCCGAAAGAAGTTTGCTCCCAGCCATCCACATGCCCAACGGTTGAATGCTAGCTTGGCAAAATTGCTAGCACTTCAACTGCTGCCTTTTCAGTTGGTAGACTCTGCCCCCTTCCGTGAGTTTGTGGAATGTGCGGTTCCTCAGTGGCAGGTACCCAAACGCCACTTTTTCTCACGGAAGGCAATTCCGGCTCTCTACCAGCATGTGGAAGGCAATGTCCATGCCTCGCTGGACAGGGCGGTCAGCGGTAAGGTGCATATTACCGCTGACTCATGGTCCAGCAGGCATGGACAGGGACGTTACCTAAGTTTCACGGCGCATTGGGTGACTCTGCTGGCAGCTGGGAAGGATGCAGGACAAGGTGCAGTAGTGTTGGAGGTTGTTCCGCCACCACGCCTCCAAAATGCTAATGATTGTGACACACCTCTCTCCTCCACCCCCTCCTCTTCTTCTTCCTCCATGGCCTCTTCCTCGGAACCAGCGGTGCTCCGTAGTCGTTCAAGGGGCTACGCAAGTACGCAGGCCAAAAGATGCCATGCGGTGCTTGAGCTGGTGTGCTTGGGGGACAGGAGCCACACTGGGGCAGAGGTTCTGTCAGCTCTGCAGGGGCAGGTTCAGAGGTGGTTGACGCCACGCCAACTTAAGGCAGGAATGGTGGTTTGCGACAATGGCACCAAACTCCTCTCTGCCCTCCAACAGGGACAAATGACCCATGTGCCCTGTTTGGCTCACGTCCTTAACTTGGTGGTGCAGCGGTTCTTGGGCAGGTACTCGGGCTTACAGGATGTCCTGAGGCAGGCCAGGAAAGTCTGTGTGCATTTCCGCCGGTCATATAATGCCAGTGCTCGGCTGACGGACCTCCAAAAGGAGTTTAACCTGCCCAAGAACCGCCTAATCTGTGACATGCCCACCAGGTGGAACTCAACGTTGGCCATGCTGCAGCGGCTGCACACGCAGCAGAGGGCCATCAATGAGTACCTGTGCGACTATGGCACCAGGACAGGGTCAGGGGAGCTTGTTTTTTTTTCCCCACGCCAGTGGGCCATGATCAGGGATGCATGCACTGTCCTGTCACCATTTGAGGAGGCCACGAGGATGGTGAGCAGTGACAGTGCATGCATCAGTGACACTGTCCCCCTTGTCCACCTGTTGGAGCACACGCTGCGTGGAATAATGGACAGGGCACTTGAGGCAGAACAGAGGCAGGAAGAGGAGGACTTCCTTAGCTCTCAAGGCCCCCTTTATCCAGACAGTGTTCCTGCGTGCCCGCCGATCACACAGGAAGAGGACGAGGAGGAAGAGGATGAGGAGGAGGAGGAAGATTGTGTCAGTATGGAGGTGGAGCCTGGCACTCAGCATCAGCAGCAGTCTTTAAGGGATCAGTCCCAAGAAACACATGGACTTGTACGTGGCTGGGAGGAGGTGGCTGCGGACCATGTCGTCCTTAGTGACCCAGAGGACTCCGGACCGAATGCCTCAGCAAACCTACGCTGCATGGCCTCCCTGATCCTGCAAAGCCTGCGTAAGGATCCTCGTATTCGTGGTATCAAGGAGAAGGACCAATACTGGCCGGCAACCCTCCTTGATCCACGTTACAAGGGTAAGGTTGCGGACCTTATCTTGCCATCGCAGAGGGAGCAGAGGATGAAACATCTTCGGGAGGCCTTGCAGAAAGGTCTGTGCAACGCGTTCCCAGAGACTGGGAGGTTACAAACTCCTGTTTCTGGACAACGTGTTGCTGAGGCTTCGGTCAGTCAAAGAAGGAGCGGTGGAGAAGGTGGCCGTCTGACCGATGCGTTCAGACAATTTTTTGGTCCGCAGCCCCAAGGTATGATCGGTTCCAGCAACCATCGCCAGCGTCTGTTTTACATGGTGCAGGAATACCTAGGGGCAAGATCAGACTTGGACACCTTTCCCACCGAAAATCCTCTGGGTTACTGGGTCTTGAGGATGGATCACTGGCCAGAGCTTGCACAGTATGCAATTGAGCTACTGGCCTGTCCTGCATCCAGCGTTCTTTCGGAACGCACATTCAGTGCTGCTGGAGGCGTGGTAACCGATCACAGGGTGCGTCTGTCCACTGACTCGGTCGATCGACTGACCTTCATAAAAATGAATGAGTCTTGGATCACCACCAGCTACCAAGCACCTGATGCTGATGTAACCGAATAATTTTTTTTGAAATCTCAGATCCCTTCAAAGACTGCCTATGCTGATGCTGAGTGACTATCCCTGAGAAATTATCCTCTTCCTCCTCAATCATCACGCTGATAGCTTGTAAGAACATTTTTGGTTCTGGGTGCCACCACCAGTGCCTAAGGCGCAATTTTTCAGCCCCTGTTTAACAGGGGCGTGTAATTACGATTTTTGATGTAATACTTTGCAGCAGGGCTCATTCCTGCATTCCAACTAGAGTGTCTGTGAGGGGTTGCAGTGTTGTGGTACCAGCACCAGTGCCTAAGGCCCAATTTTTCATCCCTTGTTTAACAGGGGCGTGTAATTACAATTCTTGATCTAATATTTCACAGCAGAGCCCTGTGAGGGCTTACAGTGTTGTGGCCACAGCAACACCTAAGGCCCAAATTTCTGCTGAGTATATAGGGCAGGACCCTACTTTCAAACAACTAACTTACAAACGACTCCTACTTGCAAACGGAAGGAGACAACAGGAAGTGAAATCTACCCCTAGGAAGGGAAATTCTCTCCTGTAAGAGTTAATATGGGAAAAACATTTCTCCTTTCCACTGATGCTTTCCAATCCATTGGGACAAAAAGTGAGGTGAAATCTTCTGAAGAGGAGGAAAGACAGCAAAACAAATGTCACAGGGGTGATAACCCTTCCCTATGTTTTCCAAAAAGCTTAAAAAAGATTTTTTGGCTGGAGCTAAACACGTTAAAAATGTACCCATTCAAAATTACAAAGAGATTCTACTTAACAACAACCCTACAGCCTGTATACTGCTGTTCAGAGTATATAGGGCCTGGTGGCCCCACACCTTTCCTTATTTTAATTTGGGTGCGGGGTTCCCCTTAATATCCATACAAGACCCAAAGGGCCTGGTAATGGACTGGGGGGTACCCATGCCGTTTGTCTCACTGATTTTCATCCATATTGCCATGACCCGACATGACATTAAACCCGCAAGCAGTTTTAAATGAGATTTTTTCCTTTAAAAATGACATTTGGTGCAGGGACTGTTCTAAACACGGGAAACACGCGTCACTTTACAGGCATACTATAGACACCCCTCAGGTACGATATTTAAAGGAATATTTCACTTTTTTTTTTTTACTTTAAGCATCATTAAAATCACTGCTCCCGAAAAAACGGCCGTTTTTAAAAGTTTTTTTTGCATTGATACATGTCCCCTGGGGTAGGACCCGGGTCCCCAAACCCTTTTTAGGACAATACCATGCAAATTAGCCTTTAAAATGAGCACTTTTGATTTCGAACGTTCGAGTCCCATAGACGTCAATGGGGTTCTAACGTTCGTGCGAACTTTCGGGCCGTTCGCAGGTTCTGGTGCGAACCGAACCGGGGGGTGTTCGGCTCATCCCTAATTATGACACACAAGAGCTCTCTGAGCACTAAATATCAGGAAATATCTTATAAAATTCTTACCCAATGGTATGTTACGCCACACAAAGCCAGGAGATGGTCACAATTTCGCACACATGCTGGCGCCGCGGAGAGGCTGTTGGCAATTTCCTCCATATATGGTGGGACTGCCCTATACTCCAAGTCTTTTGGGAAGCAGTTATAAAGTGGACTAAATTTATTACAGAAACCACAATAGAATTCACTGCAGCCACATGTCTGATCAATGTGAAAAAACTTACCATAAGTAAATATAAGAAGTCTCTGTCTAGACATTTACTATTAGCAGCAAAAACGCTCATACCCCTTCATTGGAAAACCACACACATTCCTAACATTATAGATTGGTTAGAAAGGGTAAACTACATTTACAAAATGGAAGAGATAACCGCCATGAATAGAGAAAATAGTGCACACTTTAACCAGACCTGGCAACCATGGCTGTTATTTATACACTCCTCTGTCTATGATTCACTCATTAACTAATACCTCATAGATAAAAAGTGGTTGTATCATCACAAAGTCGATAAGAGATGATATAATTTGTTACCTTATATTGGATGCAACCCAAGCTTGTCTCTAATGTCTGTTAATGATTATGGAAATATTCTCATATGCAAGATATAATTATACTCCTTCATTCCTTCTCTCGGTGAGATGCCAACAACTGTACTCCTCACTCCTACCCTAGTCCCCCGCCCCTTCTCTCCCCATCCCTTACCCATCTCTTTTCTTTTTCCCCAAACTCCTCCCTTTCTCCTCCCTCACCCCTTTCCCTATTTTAATTCCTTAACTGAAAATGCTCATAATATTCCTGCAAACACCAACTGTTACTTTACTTTATGGATAAATATGTTCATTTTATATTGATTGCAATTACTGTATCGCAATAAGTTTCAATAAACCTTTGATTGTGAAAAAAAAAGAAAAGTCCAAGAAGTGATCACTACTCTAGTGGTGTGGGCTGTAATGGGAGGAGGAGGAACTTTATCACACAACTCATAGGCCTGCAAAACAATCTACTGAATCCACTAAGAACCGATCAAATCACTTAGTAATAGCGGATCTGGAATGTGGAGAACCTTTTTTTAGCCTCTGAAATATTAAGCAGAGAATCCATCTACTTACAAGAAAAAAACATTTTCCTGAGAGGTGAACCCCGACCGTTCCCACCACATCCAGACAACGGAGAGAGATCTACTTGGGGTGAACTAGTGCCAGACACAGGGAGGGGGAGGGGGTGATGTAATCCGTCCATTAAGATGAAAAGCAGAGACCAGTTTGGGTAAAAAAAGGAGATTCTTCGTCTGAAAACAACCTTGTGACCTTTTAGTCAAAGTGATGGCCACAAGTAAGGTCACCTTATGGGATAACAATGTAACAAAAATTTCCTAAATAGGTTCAAAATGCAGGTCTTTGTAACACCAACAATACTATCTTTACCTACCACAATTGGAGTGGGGCTGAAGAGGACAAGGAACATGTGAGGAACATTGAATGAAAGTTCAAATTAGTGAATTAGTAGCTGGAGGATGTTGAAGAAGGACAGACAGGGCAGACATGTGACCCCTGATAGTGCTAAGGGTTAAATATTTCTCTACCCCCAACAAACAAAAATAAATAATACGGCCTACTGAAAAGGCTTATGGGAAAACTCCCAAAGTCTCAAACCAATAAAATGAAACCTTCTGCATGCGGTGATAAATCTTGCAGGAAATAGATTTAGGAGTTTTAAAGAGGAGCTCCAGACTCCCCCCAAAAAAATAAAGGCAGCAGCTACAAATACTGTGTGACATTCCGAGGTGTGTCCAGGAAGTAATGGAGAAGTGATTGTACAGCCAGCTGGACACTGAGGTAAGGGGGGTGTAAGATAAATAGAAAGAAGTACATTAATGGTATATTGGTACATAGGGGGGGCTGGGATTTAGGGGGGAAAAGGTGACTAATGCCCTGTATACACAACCGGTTTTCTCGTCGGAATAAACTCTGAAGGTTTTTCGAACAAAGTTCCAATGGAATTCCGCTGAAACTGTCTTGCGTACACACGATCACACCAAAGTCCGACCGTCCAGAACGCGGTGACGTACAACACGTACAACGGGACTAGAAAAAGGAAGTTCAATAGCCAGTAGCCAATAGCTTTGTTTTTGGTCCGTCAGAACAGCATACAGACTATCGGTTTTCCCGATAGGAATTGGTTCCGTCAGAAATATTTAGAACATCTTCTCTTTCTAGGTCCATCAGAATTTTCAAAAAAGAAAGTCCGATGAGGCCCACACACGATCGGAATATACGATGAAAAGATCCCGTCTGACTTTTTCTGTCGGACATTCCACTCGTGTGTACGCAGCATAAGTCAGCAATGTGAGCTCCATCCCCCGATATCCTCTGCCATGAATGACCCCAAAAATGACAAGAATTGTGTCACCTCCGGGGTCGCCGCTGTCATTACCGCCTACTGTAGCTGGTCTATGTCATGTACAACACAATATATAGAGTAGAGAGGTCAGCACTATTGTAATGTACAACACAATATATAGAGTAGAGAGGTCAGCACTATTGTAATGTACAACACAATATATAGAGTAGAGAGGTCAGCACTATTGTAATGTACAACACAATATATAGAGTAGAGAGGTCAGCACTATTGTAATGTACAACACAATATATAGAGTAGAGAGGTCAGCACTATTGTAATGTACAACACAATATATAGAGTAGAGAGGTCAGCACTATTGTAATGTACAACACAATATATAGAGTAGAGAGGTCAGCACTATGGTAATGTACAACACAATATATAGAGTAGAGAGGTCAGCACTATTGTAATGTACAACACAATATATAGAGTAGAGCGGTCAGCACAATATTATAGTCATAGTGCCCCTTATACTGCTGGTCAGGGGGGACAAATGATTTGGGTCTGTGGTCAGCAGGATGAAAACAATGTTCAGCCATAGTGGTCAGTGGGAGGAGAAATGTCCTCTATGTGTTGTTACAGACTATGGTATCGGGGTACAGGGATGTGGGGGGGTAGACATGGGCGCCATCAAAAAATGTGTTTTGTTTCGTACCAAAAAAAATTGTATTTCGTAATTCGTGTCCGAAATTCAATTCGGATTCGTATGAAATACAAATTTTCGTTAGTTTTGTCAACTTTTCGTTATGATGAATTTATCATTATGAGGGGTTCCCACCATCCCTGTGCTGAGTTCCCGGGTCTGCACACCCGCTGTGCCCATTATGAGGGGTTCCCACCATCCCTGTGCTGAGTTCCCGGGTCTGTACACCCGCTGTGCCCAATATGAGGGGTTCCCACCATCCCTATGCTGACTTCCTGGGGTTTGAACTTTTAGGTTCGTTAACTTTTCGTAACAATTACAAATGTTCGGTATGAATTTGGATCCGAAATTTGTAAACGAAATTTCGTACAGAATTCATATGCATAAAAATTTGTATTTCAGATTCATACAAAACTAATCACACATGTTTAGTGGGGGGTCAGACAACACACGGGGGGGTCACCTTCTGTTGTATATCCACAGAAATCACCCAGCACGCTGGCAGATTGTCAGGAGAACCCCAAGTTCCCAGCCCAGACAGGGGTAACAGCTGTATAACAGCACACACACTCTATTATCCCACCACTGCCACACACATGACAAGGATGGAAGACCACGGGAACTAGAAAACCAGGAGAGGACCTTGTATGGTGGAGGAGGGAAGGAGAGGGAGATTATTGTGATAGACTTGGCACAGCCTGCAATACCTCTGACCACCACTAGAGGGAGACTGCACACATATCTAGCTGGCTGATCACACACAGGCAGATACAAATCTTACATACAATCTGGTGCACTATGAGGGTTGGGGATCAGTCTAGTAATCAGCACACACTTCTGGGGTTCCTCAGGCTCCCCTACAAGCTAGAATCCTTGTGTTACTCCCTCTTCCCACTATCCATGTACACCCCACACCAGACACACAACATGGGGGCAGTTAGGGGACAGGGGGGCAGTTGGTGGGGACAGGGAAGTAGATGGGGAAGTCAGGGATAAAGTGCCCATTATCTGTGGTCAGTGTGGGGGAAGGGGGATGTCTGCTGTTATTAGTTGAATAAATAAATTGGTGATCATTGGGGGGGGTGTTGGGCATTTATGCTTAGTAGGAAAAATGCGGCATAAACCGGGGGGAGGGGGGGAGGCAGAGGTTATAAATAGAGAGACAGGAGGCACTGGTGCTGAGTGGTTGGATGGGGCGTAAGTGAGGGACCAGAAGTGTAAACAGGGGGCAATAATGGGGCAGTGAGGTGGGAAGGGGGGCAATGTGGGGGACAGGGGGTGCACAGGAGAAAGTGAGGGACAAGGAGCTGGATAGGAAGGCAGTAGGGGGATGGGAAGGTAGTGGTGCTCAGAGCAAGATGAATACCTGTCTGATGGTGTCCTGGTCTGGAGGTTGATGTGGATCTCCTCTGATGAGTCTTCTATGGTTGGGGTCTTCTAAGATGATCCCTCTTGGCTCCTCTGATGAGTCTTCTATGGTTGAGGTCCTTCTCGGATGGTCCCTATTGGCTCCTCTGATGAGTCTTCTATGGTTGAGGTCCTTCTCGGATGGTCCCTCTTGGCTCCTCTGATGAGTTTTCTCTGGTTGGATGATGCCTGACTCTTCCCAGCACGGTGACAGGAAATTAAGTGGGAAAATCTCTCCCAACTCTCGGCTTCTCTTCCTCCTGCTCACAAGTGTCCACAATCAGGGGAAAGTTCTCCTCCGTGTCACCGATGGAAGATGGAGGCTTCTTGTCCTGGCTGAGAGGTGTGAGGGACATTCTGTGTCTGCAATACGGATCTAGAAAGACTCCTCCAATCACATTGTGAGCCAGCTTCCTCACAGGGGGCCCCTCCCCCACAGATGCCCCGGGGCCATGCTGACTTAAAAAACAGTGCGGGGAGGGGGATTCACAAAGAGGACTCCTCCCTCCATTTTCTGGGATGACACAATAGAATCTCATTCCAGATTGGTCATATGAAGAAGGTTTGTTGGATGTTCTTCTGGTTAGTGGAGGGAAATCAATGTTGATTATTGAATTCAGTGAGGAGAAGATTGGGAGGAGCAGGATGGGGAATTTTTCTCCAAGGAATGAATTTCTAGCAGTGAATGTGATTTTCATTCAGTAAATTCCATTCATTCCAAAATGAGATGATAAAAGGAAATGAAATGTTGAACTTCTTCTGATCGCCATTCATCAATCCATGGAATGTAGTGAGAAGATTTCTCCAAATTCTCCTTCAATAATTTCCTAGTGTATGAGGAGCTTTCCCTTTCTTGTGTCCTCTTCCTTCCTCCCCTGATCACACTGGTGTCTTCAGAGAGATCCGGAGCTGAGCTCTCACACCTCTCAGGACTCTCATATTGCACACACCGGGGGATCACCTCATACACTTCATCTTCTACATGTGCTGGACGCCATGACACTCATTTCTTGGGGAAAACTTTCTCCCGGAGATCTTGGAGGAGATGAAAGGAATGTTGTACGATGCATGTGTGAGACGAGGCACATGACATCACACGCTCCATCTTCTGCATGCGCGGTATAACATACATTTTCATAATGGTGGTGTGGGGGAGGGGACACAGATGGGACAATATGGAGTCACTATGGGGGAGGGGCAGTACAGGGAAGTAGGTGACAAGCGACATATTGAGGGGATTCTGGAATAGAACACACAAGCCTAACGCTGACCACACACTATACAATCTGCTTTAGAATTTCCAAAACAATGTAATAGGAGGACACACCCAAACCTTCCATTCAGTGTGTATGGGATCGGGCAGATCCTTGTACTATGTAGATGATGGAAGATGGAAAGGAGATTGTACAATCAGATTGTATAGTGTATGGTCACCTTTAGGGCTCATTCACACCAACAGTTACTCTGGACATACACTAGGAGATTTTCAAATGAACGTCTGTATGAACATTGACACCAAAGTCTCCTCAGTACCTCCAATGATGAATGACATTCTCATTACTTGGAAACAATCGTGTGTTTGGAATGATTGGACTTTCCTGAATGAAATCTCATTCACTGCTAGAAATTTCTTCATTCCAGAAACATTTTCCATCCTTCCATTTTCCTCATCACCGCCATCACACACTTCCATTTCCCTCCACTAACCATAAGAGAATGGAGGGAAGGATCTTCCAATGAAAAGATTGGAAGGAGATTGTACGAGTGTATGGGCAGCTGAACAAGGCGATGTTCCCGATGTTCTATGGCTTCCGTCACCATCAAAGAAAACAATGTGAGGTTGTATTGTTTGTGCTGATCGTTCCCATACCTTGTATAATATTACAAAGAGCCCATAGAATTCTATAGAAGAGAGCCTAACACCCATCCAGATCCTCTGGTTTATAGACTGGATACATCCTAAATATAGAACTATTTATCCAACTGTCCATCCAGAGCCTCTGGTTTATCTCAGACACATCCGGTGTACACAGTTGGTTGCTGTCTGTGTGCAGTGGTTGGGGGTAAGTAGAAATATGGCTCATCCACGTGTTTTTACTGTTCCCTTAGTTGCAAATGTATATTAGCTATTTTTGCAACCTTCTACAGCCTGTGTCCCCTCCCCCACACCGCCATTTTGAAAATGTATGTTATACCGCGCATGCAGAAGATGGAGCGTGTGATGTCATGTGCCTCGTCTCACACATGCGTCGTACAACATTCCTTTCTTTTCCTACAAGGTCTCCGGGAGAAAGTTTTCCCCAAAAAATGAGTGTCATGGCGTCCAGCACATGTAGTAGATGAAGTGCATGAGGTGATCCCCCGGTGTGTGCAATATGAGAGTCCTGAAAGATGTGAGAGCTCAGCTCCGGATCTCTCTGAAGACACCAGTGTGATCAGGGGAGGAAGGAAGAGGACACAAGAAAGGGAAAGCTCCTCATACACTAGGAGATTATTGAAGGAGAATTTGGAGAAATCTTCTCACTACATTCCATGGATTGATGAATGGCGATCAGAAGAAGTTCAACATTTCATTTCCTTTTATCATCTCATTTTGGAATGAATGGAATTTACTGAATGAAAATCACATTCACTGCTAGAAATTCATTCCTTGGAGAAAAATCCCCCATCCTGCTCCTGCCCATGAGATTCTATTGTGTCATCTCAGAGTATGGAGGGAGGGGTCCTCTTTGTCATTCCCCCCTCCCTTGCACTGTTTGTAGTCAGTGTGGCCCTAAGGCGTCTGTGAGGGAGGGGCCCCCTGTGAGGAAGCTGGCTCACAATGTGATTGGAGTCTTCCCACATCTGTATTGCAGACACAGAACATCCCTCACACCTCACAGCCAGGACAAGAAGCCTTCATCTTCCATCGGGGACACAGAGGAGAACTTTCCCCTGATTGTGGACACTTGTGAGCAGAAGGAAGCCGAGAGAGAGCATCCGAGAGGACCCCAACCATAGAAGACTCATCAGAGGATCCAAGAGGGACCATCCGAGAGGACCCCAACCATAGAAGACTCATCAGAGGAGCCAAGAGGGACCATCTGAGAGGACCTCAACCATAGAAGACTCATAAGAGGAGCCAAGAGGGACCATCCGAGAGGACCCCAACTATAGAAGACTCATCAGAGGAGCCAAGAGGGACCATCCGAGAGGACCCCAACCATAGAAGACTCATCAGAGGAGCCAAGAGGGACCATCCGAGAGGACCCCAACCATAGAAGACTCATCAGAGGAGCCAAGAGGGACCATCTGAGAGGACCCCAACCATAGAAGACTCATCAGAGGAGCTCCACATCAGCTTTCAGAACAGGACACCATCAAACAGGTATTGATCTCCCACTGAGCACCACTAACTCCCCATCCCCCTGGTTCCTCCCTGTCCAGGTCCTTGTTTCCCCCCTGCTTCCCAGTTTCCCCCGTATCCACCCCCTGTCCCTCACTTTCTACTGTTCACCCCTCTTTCCCTCGTATTGCCCCCTTCCCATCTCACTGCCCCCAGTCCCCTTATAGCCCTCTTTCCACACTTCTGGTTACCCAATTACCTTCCTGTCCCCCCAGTACCCCGTGTCCAACCGCTGAGCACCAGTGCCTCTTGTCTCTCTATGGAGCATCTCTGCCCCCCCGTTCTTGCCCCATTTTTTCCTACTAAGCACTAATGCCCAACACCTCCCCCCCCAGTGAACTCCAATTTTTTTTTAAATCAACTGATAACTGATAATAGCGGGCATCCCCCTCCCCCCACTGACAACAAATAATGGGCATTTATCCCCCCACTTCCCCATCTCCTCCCCTGTCCCCTCACTGCCCCCATGTTGTGTGTCTGGTGTGGGGTGTACATGGATAGTGGGAAGAGGGAGTAACACAAGGATTCTAGCTTGTAGGGGAGTCTGAGGAACCCCAGAAGTGTGTGCTGATTACTAGACTGATCCCCAACCCTCATAGTGCACCAGATTGTATGTAAGATTAGTATCTGCCTGTGTGTGGTCAGCCAGCTAGATATGGGTGGAGTCTCCCTCTAGTGGTGGTCAGAGGTATTGCAGGCAGTGCCAAGTCAATCACAATAATCTCCCTCTCATTCCCTCCTCCTCCATACAAGGTCCTCTCCTGGTTTTCTAGTTCCCGTGGTCTTCCATCCTTGTCATGTGTGTGGCAGTGGTGGGATAATAGAGTGTGTGTGCTGTTATACAGCTGTTACCCCTGTCTGGGCTGGGAACTTGGGGTTCTCCTGACAATCTGCCAGCGTGCTGGGTGATTTCTGTGGATATTCAACAAATGGAGGTACCTTGTGTGTTGCCCAACCCCCCACATTCCTGTACCCCGATACTAAGTGCCCCTCTACTCTATATATTGTGTTGTACATTACAATAGTGCTGACCTCTCTACTCTATATATTGTGTTGTACATTACAATAGTGCTGACCTCTCTACTCTATATATTGTGTTGTACATTACAATAGTGCTGACCCCTCTACTCTATATATTGTGTTGTACATTACAATAGTGCTGACCCCTCTACTCTATATATTGTGTTGTACATTACAATAGTCCTGACCTCTCTACTCTATATATTGTGTTGTACATTACAATAGTGCTGACCCCTCTACTCTATATATTGTGTTGTACATTACAATAGTCCTGACCTCTCTACTCTATATATTGTGTTGTACATTACAATAGTGCTGACCCCTCTACTCTATATATTGTGTTGTACATTACAATATTGCTGACCTCTCTACTCTATATATTGTGTTTTACATTACAATAGTGCTGACCTCTCTACTCTATATATTGTGTTGTACATTACAATAGTGCTGACCTCTCTACTCTATATATTGTGTTGTATATTACAAAAGTAGATCTCTCTCCATTGTATGGATGTGGTGGGATGGTCGGGGGTCACCTCTTGGCCAAAGTTTTTTTACACAGATGGATTTCCTGTTTGTTATTCCAGAGGCTAAAAAAAGGTTCTCCATATTCCAGATCTGTTATTACTAAGTGATTTGATTGGTTCTTAGTGGATTCAGTAGATTGTTTTGCAGGTCTATGAGTTGTGTGATAAAGTTCCTCCTCCTCCCATTACAGCCCACACCACTAGAGTAGTGATCACTTCTTGGACTTTTCATCATCATGTTTCTGTGTCTCAGATCTGGGAGGTCCGCTCTTCTTTTACATTCTCTAAGTTTTAGAAGGTTGATGTATTGACCAGTTTGTCCATTCTGACCTCCCACCCATGAAACCTCTGCTGCAGTCAGAACTCATTCATTTAGTGGTGATATCTCTACTGCAGATAAATGACAACTTCCAGTTTGGTGGCTATGGATGCTGGAGCCACCACTGTCCTAGCAACCAATGATGCTGTGCGAACTGCCAACCTGCATCCTAGCAACCGATGATGTCATTGGTTCTTAGAAGTAGGTGGCACAAATGCCTGCATCCGAGCAACCAATAATACCGCACAGCACAGTGTCACTGGGTTCTAGGACAGATGGTCAGGAATATGTGATTTAGGGGTGAAGTAGTGATATTTAGTCAGTTTAGTGAATAACATCACCTGGGAGCCCCTTACTCTACTTTCAGCTGCCAGTTTGGGAAATGTCATTTGTAGTGAGATTCTGTGGGGAACAGATAGTCTGGTTGGTCTGCGTGTTTTTCTGTGGCATGTTGGAGGGATCTACTTAGCTGGATGCCATTATTATTATGGATTTTTATTTTTTGTTACATTTTTTTGGGGGGGGGAGGGGTTGCTGTTTGGACTTTGTTGTAAATGAGTAACCAGGCATACAGTACTATGTACCCCACTGCTCGTTCATGTAGGGGGTGCAGGATATCTGGGGGTCCCGTTTTTTTTTAAATATTTATTTGTTGTAGGTTTTCTAGGGACATTGAACAATAATTCAAATTGTATAATAAAGTATTCATTATACAAAAAAAAACGAGAGAAGAAGGGGGATAGAGGAGAAAGAAGTAGGGTGGGAATTGATGTTGGAAAAGTAGGGGGAGGGGTGCTGGTACGGTATAGGATATTTATGTGTATTATTTGTCCACAGATGGTTTTGGCAAACAAAAGGCCAACATAGTATACAGCAGATAAAGTAATATAACAATATCAAATAGTAGATAGGTCAGGAAATAAAAATGTAGTCAGATGGAGAAGGCGTGGATCCCGTGAGTTGCTGGGATATTAAAGAGGATATTGTGAGGTAATGATCTGTATGGTAAAGTTGTAGGGCACAAAGCGGGTGATGCAGCCAAGAATGCCAATGATATGAGAACTTATCTTGTGATAAATGTGCTTTGGCAAAGGAGTATTCATGTTGAGCATCTTCATTTAAGGTGTGAATCACATTTCTGATGGCTGGTGAGGTTGGTGGTTTCCAATAGGGATGAGCCCGATGTTAGAGTCAAACATAAGTTTGGCTCAAACATCGGGTGTTCGCATGTTCGCCAAATAACGAAAAAAGTTGGGGTGTTCGCAAATTTGAAAGTGGTGGAACACCCTTTAAAAGTCTATGGGAGGGGGCGTGGCTTGGAGCTCGAGGGGAATGGAAGCTGTTTAGCTGAGCTCTGCACCTCTGCGACTCAGAAACCCCTTCCAGCACTGATAAAATTGGTGATGGGCAGAAGAGACAGCTTGCTCACAAGCCACAGACAACGCAGATCGCAATCCCCCCCGAGACCCGGCGGCATTCCGGAGAAATTTGAGACACAATCTCAGAGGACAAGGGGACGTGCTGCTGCCAAGATGGCGCTGCTGGAACACGAGGTAACAAACAGTGAGGACTCTATGTCGGCCTCAGAGGATATGGGAAGGGACTCAGAGCACCCTGATCACCCGCTGCACTTCTCAGAAATGACAAACTTTGCAGCAGACATTAAAAATTAATTTTCCTCAGCTATTACTGAGAGATCGCAGTGCATTGGCAGCTGCTGATTGGCCAAAGCATGCACCTTACCTGCATGCTTTGACCAATAACAGCACGCTCTTCTGTGAGAGCCATGATTGGCCAAAGGCAGGGTGCCATTGGCCAATCATGGTTCAGGGGGCTGAGTCCACGTCCCACACTATGGAAGGCTGCTTACATAGTGGCCGTACATAGTTTTATGAATGAGAGCAGCAATAAAACTGTTGTAAAGGAAATAATGTCATTTAAAACTGCTCGCGGCTGTAATGTATTGTTGAATCCCGGCAATATACATACAAATCATTGAAAAAAATGGCATGGGTCTCCAAGATCCTTTTGGTCTGGTATGGATATTAAGAAGAACCCTGCACCAAAATTTTAAAAAAATGGCGTGGGGGTCCCCCTAAAATCCATACCAAACCCTTATCCGAGCACACAACCTGGCAGGCCACAGGAAAAGGGGGGGAACAAGAGAGCCCCCCTCCTGAACTGTACCAGGCCACATGTCCTAAACATGGGGAGGGTGATGGGAACAAGGGCCTCATCCATACAACCCTTGCCCACTGATTGTGGGGGTCTGCAGGCGGGGGGCTTATCAGAATCTGGAAGCTCCCTTTAACATGGGGCCCTCAGATCCCGCCCCCCCAATGTGAATGGGTATCGGGTACATTGTACCTCTACCCATTCGTCAAAAAAGTAAAAATGACAGGAGACAGTTTGGGACAATTCCTTTATTAAAAAATAAAAAGTGTCCTGCGATGTCCATTTATCTTCAATCACAGCGCTGACAACCCGAGAAAAAAAAAAACATAAAACGAAAAAACTCCGCCTCCATGGGTGGCGTCCCCACGACTGCAGCCTTTTTGCGATGACAGCTGTTATATAGCTGAGGGCGGAGACACCCGGTGACGTCAATGGGTGACCCTGCCTGCCTTTGACATTACGTGACGTCACATCACGTCAGAAGGGGGCGTTGTCACCCGCTTATGTCACCAGGTGGCCCCATCCTCAGCTATATAACAGCTGTAAGTGCAAAAAGGCTGCAGTCGGCGGGATCCTCCGATCGAGGCAGAGTTTTTCCATTTTTTTCCCTTAGGTTGTTGACGCTGTGATCGAAGATATATCTACATCGCGGGACTTTTTTTTTGTTTAGTAAAGTAATTGTCCAAAACTGTCTACTGTCATTTTTCCTTTTTTGACACGTTTTGGTGAATGTGTAGGGGTACAATATACCCGATACCCATTCACATAGGGGGGTACGGAATCTGGGGGTCCCCTTGTTAAAGGGTGCTTTCAGATTCTGATAAGCCCCCCACCCACAGACCCCCACAACCAGTTCAGGAGGGGGGTGCTCTCTCGCCCCCCTTTTTCCTGTGGCCTGCCAGGTTGCATGCTCGGATAAGGGTCTGGTATGGTTTTTGAGTGGACCCCCGCGTCATTTTTTTTATTTTGGCGTGGGGTTCTCCTTAATATTCATACCAGACCCAAAGGGCCTGGTAATGGATGGGGGGGGATTTTTATGTATATTGATGGGACCCGACAATACATTACAACCGCAAGCAATTTTAATCACTTGCCGACCAGCCGCCGCAGTTGTACTGTGGCAGAATGGCCCGGCTGGCAAAACAATGTTATGCAATGTCGCTTTGCGCTGTGGACACTAGGGTACGTAATGGGTGACCCCCTCTGACATCAAGGGGAATGCCACAGGGAAGTCCCCGTCAAGTCCCTGTGCATCAGAGGGGGACGGGGTCACCGGGTGGCCCCGCCCTCCGTTATTTAAGAACCGTCAGAAGAGGAGAAGCGTCACACAGCGGGAGCCTCCCATCCAATCGTGAATGTGGAGTAGCCCGAGAAAAGAAGATGAAGAGAAGAAGATGAAGAGAAGACACCGCAGTGGAAGATGCCGGATGAGAATACCGGAGGAAGAACCAAGAACCAAAAGAAGAAGAAGATGGAGGAAGAATCTGAAGGAAGATAGAAGATAGAAGAAATAAGAAAGAAGATGGAAAGAAGAAGAATTTAAAAAAAGAATTGTCAAAAACTCTCTTGTCATTTTTAACATTTTTGACAGTTTTTTTTTAAATGATAGGGATACTTTTGTACCCCCTTACCATTTCACACAGGGGGGGCCGGGATCTGGGGGTCCCCTTGTTAAAGGGGGCTTCCAGATTCCGATAAGCCCCCCGCCCACAGACCCCCACAACCACCGGCCAAGGGTTGTGGGGATGAGGCCCTTGTCCTCATCAACATGGGGACAAGGTGCTTTGGGGGGGACCCCAAGGCACCCTCCCAATGTTGAGGGCGTGTGGCCTGGTACGTTCAGGGGGGGTGCTCTAACATCCCCCCTCTTTTCCTGCGGCCTGCCAGGTTGCGTGCTCATTTTTTTTTTGGCGCGGGGTTCCCCTTAAAATCCATACCAGACCTGAAGGGCCTAGTATTGAATTTAGGGGGACCCCCATGCCAGTTTTTTTTTTTTTTATTTTGGTTTCGGGGTTCCCCTGTGGGGAATTCCCATGCCGTTTTTATCAATGAACTTCTATGTGTATTGTCGGACCGGCAATTCATTAATAGCCGCGAGTAGTTTTAAATGACTTTTTTCCTTTGAAATGTCATTTTGCTGTCAGACTGTTCTAAACACGGGAAACATGCGCCCCTTTACAGGCATACTATAGACACCCCCCAGGTACGAAATTTAAAGGAATATTACACTTTTATTGTTTGACTTTAAGCATTATTAAAATCACTGCTCCCGAAAAAACGGCCATTTTTAAAACTTTTTTTTGCATTGATCCATGTCCCCTGGAGCAGGACCAATGTCCCCAAACACTTTTTATGACAATACCATGCATATAAGCCTTTAAAATTAGCACTTTTTATTTAGAATGTTCGCGTCCCATAGACTTCAATGGGGTTCTAACGTTCGTGCAAAGTTTTGGTCTGTTCGCAAGTTCTGGTGTGAACCGCACCGGGGGGCTCATCCTTAGCAGGGAGAAAAGATTTATGGGAATAGTGTCCTATAGGGTAGTGGAGGCAGGACTAAACCCACACGTTGCTGCCATGGAGTCCATCAGGAAGGGAAAATTACAGTAAGTATTTTGATAGGAATTGTCCATTTTTTTGCATTAATACATGTCCCCTTGGGCAGGACCCAGGTCCCCAAACACTTCTTATGACAATAATAACTTGCATATAAGCATTTAAAATGAGCACTTTCGATTTTTCATGTTCGTGTCCCATAGACTTTTGCCTGTTTGCAAGTTCTGGTGCGAACCAAACTGGGGGGTTTTCGGCTCATCCCTAATGGTAACTATTCATTCTCTGTATTATTGTATATATTAGATAGATAGTTAGGATATAAGGCATAATGTCTGATATTTATCTGCCTTGTGTGAACTACCATTCATTTATGTATGTGTTACATATGTTTATTTCATGTGGTACGCCCCTTGTATTACTGTTAATATTATTCCTTTCCTTGTTTCCCCACCCATCCCAGTTTTTGCCAGGACATTCGCTCTCAGGCTTGAGGGCTCAAATTATTATTTTTTTCTGCAAACTACGAGATTTAGTTTCCTAGGCGGGGGGGATGTAGCACCCTGATGTTTAGGCAGGGTTGCTCCTAAATGTATCCATCCTCAATCTGTATTCACTGGGATTCCACACAGGAAGGTCTCACCATCCCTCATTATTACAAGGTTGGTGGGATGGAGCATCTAGAACATGGATGGAGATGTGTGGATTTTATATATGTGATGTCACAGTAATAAAGCTTATATGTTACAGATGATATTTTCTCTCATTTTCTTGATTTAGAGTGGAGAGCCAACCGATATAGAATTTGAGCTTAAAGCAGAAGAAGAGATGTATGTGAGGGATGATCAGCAGTCTATGGAGGAGGATGGAATAACGGGGACATTTATAGAGGAGGACACTCCTACAGAGATCAGCACAGGTGGGTCATTAACACAAAATACATTCCTCCACCCATACTGCTCACTGATTGGTCCAGAGTAGGGTGGGGACTGGGTGATATCAGCCTGTAATACCCTGGTCACTTTCCTGAGCTGTGTTCGTCATCCTGTATTCCTGTATTTCTCTCGGATAATCTTCCTTCTCTGTGCTGCAGACACAGTTCATGTATCTAGGATGTATTTATGGAGATTCTGGGGGTTCAGCTGGCAGTAAAATATTGATTTTCTCTATAGGTGTTGCTTGTCTTAGACATCTGAGGTATGTGTCTTACATTCTGTCCCATACCCGGATCTAGCGAGATCTCTGACAGAGGAATTCTCCCGGGGTTACTAGTTCTGTTGTTTGCTGGCAGTGCCGGGTGGAGGGATATGTCTGTATAGCAGAGGTAGGCGACCTTAACGAGGAGGAGATCTACCTGAACAACATGGGAAAAGTCAAAGATCACCAGGCACAGTATTGCCCAGTGTCACCTCCTCAAACCTGATTTAAACCTCTAATTGCCATACTACTGAGTCACAATAGTGTGCATTGCACCGCAATCATGGGTGTAAATCAGGTGGTGAGGAGGCAACATATCATCTCCTCACCACCTGTCAAACACACACTTGGATCGCTTTTCAGAAGAGCAGCAGTGTACTGCATGCCAATTTTAACCCATTTAAGTAGATAAGGGCACTCTGCATGCGCCCCACAACTTCATGCTTCTGTAAGGTCCAAAGGGTTAAAGCAGGTGGTGAGAAAGCAACAACGCTGCCTGCTTTAACCCCTTATTTTCTGTATTGCACAAGGTATCAGGGCACTTGCAGAGTGGCCTCATTCACTTGAATGGGTTATGCTTGGTATGTGACACACCTATCAACCATGACACCTATCAACCATGCCAACCATGACACCCACCAACCATCAACCATGACAATGCATATAACTCCTGCTGCAGCTACGACATATTTACACCCTGGCCACTGCAGCTAAAGGGGATGTGGTTGGGGCAGGGCGGATAAAAACACATTTTTACTATGGGGTTTTACCACCCCTCAAACTACAAATGTAAATGAACCCTTACTGTTCTGAGCACCCAATAAGGCTGCTTTCACACTGATGTGCTGCAGTTTACCTGCACCACAGGTGCAACACAGTGTATCTGCAACTTTCCTGGGTTAGCTGCACTTTGTCATAGACTTCTATTATATCCTGCATGTGTGGGGCACTTTCTGAAAGCGTATCAAATCTCCTGCATTCAGAAAGTGCAGCAAACCCGCAGAATATAATAGAAGTCTATGGATAAGAGCAGCAAACCCCCAGGAAAGCTACAGGTACACTGCACTGCACCCCCGGTGTGGGTAAACCGCAGCACATCACTGTGAAAGCAGCCTTATATTAATATGCTCGGTGTATTGCTTCACATTGACCTGAAGATCTCTTCCTTCTGCTGCTGGCACCACTCTGGAGACCACTAGCTGGGATTAGAGGTGGAGTGCAGTTGGTATCACTCCATATGGCACTGGAGGTGGCACTACAGAGAAGACACGGCAGGTCAGCAAGCTCAGACCGAGATCTACCAGTCACGTAGTCGTGATCTACAGGTTGCTGACCCCGCTGTATAGTCTCAGACCCGAGACAAGAAGAACTCTCCACATAGTATAGATCTATAACATCTCTCACTTTATTACATAGAAATATCTGTCACACACATCGGTAGACATGCACAGTGTATCTCCTCGGTGCTCGGTCCAGCCGCAATGGGCGTGATGACGTTAGAGTCTTATGCTCCGCCCAACGTGCTGACATCATCACATCAGGGATTGGATCAGTGATCAAGCCCCTGATGACCTCATCTGTGGTGTGGTTTTTGTATATGATTTAAAGGGCCAGTGCTGCATATTTTGGAGGAATTCTGTCATACCTCATATCTGGGTATTATGTGAGCAGCTTCCTGATTACTTATTTCATTTCAGGGTGGAATCAGATTATAGTGGTTTGATTTTATATCTGATGATGTGATTGGAGCACAGACTTTTACATGTTGATAATAATGTGATAACATCCTCAAACTTTGGAACCTTAAACAGAAAGTGATAATGAGGGAGGAGTCAATAACCCAATGATGGTGGTCTTCAGGATCAGTCCAGTCTTCATCTTGGTTGTTCTCCCCCCATCCTCACTCTCTGACCTCTGGTGGGGCTCAGCCCCGCTGTTATTCATGACTAAATCATGGACTAAATCTGGGAGTGCAGGACTTCTTGTGTTGGGAAGATGACAATGAGTGATAGAGGGGGTGGGGACACTCGTCCTATAATCCCCTCATCACTGTCACTCCTATAAAAGACAGTTCTCGTTGTGTCCTCACTCTCTGACTAAGGTCCATGAATAAAGAAATGAACTGGTAGGAGATCAGAGGACCCATTTACTAGTTACCTTGAGGGGGGAATTGTAAGATCCTCAGAGACAAAGCTGCCTGATGTGGGCGGAGTCCTGGTTTAGGGGGAACCAATCTGCTCATGTCTAGTAATAATCTTTGTATTTCTATTTTAGTAGATGGACGGGAGATGAGGAAAACCTCAGAGGATTGTCTCACTTTGTCTCCAGACTGTAAAGTAGAAGATGAGGACATCACACAGTATAGTCCAGGAGAAAACCCGACTACCTCAAATGTCCATCCGGCACCACACAGTGTAGATGGACCATCGTAGTCCTCTTATCCTGAGGAACCTCAGACTGTGCGGGACGGTGCCGTCCTTCCAACAGAGAAGAGGTTTTCCTGTACTGAGTGCGGGAAGTGTTTCCATTATAAATCCAAGCTTAATGAGCATACAAGATCTCATACAGGAGAGAAGCCGTATTCCTGTCCTGAGTGCGGGAAATGTTTTTCACATAGGTCTTATCTTTCCAGACATCAGAGATCTCACACAGGGGAGAAGCCGTATTCCTGTTCTGAGTGCGGGAAATGTTTTTCAGACAAGTCCAATCTTTCCACACATCAGAGATCTCACACGGCCGAAAAGCCGTATTCCTGTTCTGAGTGCGGGAAATGTTTTTCAGAGAAATCTTATCTTTCCATACATCAGAGATCTCACACGGGAGAGAAGCCGTATTCCTGTTCTGAGTGCGGGAAATGTTTTTCACAGAAGTCTAATCTTTCCACACATCTGAGATCTCACACGGGAGAGAAGCCGTATTCCTGTTCTGAGTGCGGGAAATGTTTTTCAGACAAGTCTTATTTTTCCACACATCAGAGATCTCACACGGGGGAGAAGCCGTTTCCCTGTTCTGAGTGCGGGAAATATTTTTCACAGAAGTCTGATCTTTCTAGACATCAGAGATCTCACACGGGGGAGAAGCCATATTCCTGTCCTAAATGCGGGAAATGTTTTTCAAGGAAGTACCATCTTTCCACACATCAGAGATCTCACACGGGGGAAAAGCCATATTCCTGTCCTGAGTGCGGGAAATGTTTTTCAGACAAGTCCAATCTTTACACACATCAGAGATCTCACACAGGGGAGAAGCCATATTCCTGTTCTAAGTGCGGGAAATGTTTTTCATACAAGTCCTATCTTTCTAGACATCAGAGATCTCACACGGGGGAAAAGCTGCATTCCTGTCCTGAGTGCGGGAAATGTTTTTCAAGGAAGTACCATCTTTCCTTACATCAGAGATCTCACATGGGGGAAAAAGCCGTATTCCTGTTCTGAGTGCGGGAAATGTTTTTCAGTGAAGTGCAATCTTTCCACACATCAGAGATCTCACACAGGGGAGAAGCCGTATTCCTGTCCTGAGTGTGGGAAATGTTTTTCAGTGAAGTGCAATCTTTCCACACATCAGAGATCTCACCCGGGGGAGAAGCCATATTCCTGTCCTGAGTGAGGGAATTGTTCCTCACTGAAGTCCTGTCTTCCTGTACATCAGGGATCCCACACAACCCTCGAGGTGTATATGTGCCTTGAGTGCGGGAAATGTCTTCTGTATGAATGTTGCTGGACATCACAGCTCTCATGTGGGGAAGAAGCACACCCTGATATACACCTCAGATATACTCCATGGCTGATCTCCATCATATAAGAAGCAGGGGGATATATTTGTGGTGAGTGTGTGAAGGGGGGTGTGAGTCCCTGGATGTCCTTTATTATTGGCCCGTACACAGGGAGGACTTGTCTCACAAATATCCCACTTATATTGTGTTTTATCACTCCATGTCAATGTGCTATGTCTATCTAAACAAGGATGGACAATGTCACTTGTCATTTGTAACACTTTGTATTTTGTAACTGATTGTTCAATAAGAGAACTTCCAATAAAAATAATTAAAATATAAAAATGGAGTCATTGCCTTTCATTGATATGTGATGTAAGCTTTGCAAACACTTAGTGTTCTCATTTTTTTTAATTGTTGAATGAATATGACAAGAATTCACCCAGCTGTGATGAATGTTGTCCATATTTTATTTCATACAGTGATTTCCTATGATCATTGGCTCCCTCTAGTGACCACAGTGCGGTATTGTTGTATTTTTACTAATGTGAAGCCTTTTACGAAAAAGACTTCATTATGGCCACTAGAGGGAGCTGACCATCATAGGAAATCACTTTGTTAACCACTTCAGCTCTGGAAGGTTTACCCCCTTCATGACCAGGATATTTTTTCAAATTTAGCGCTGTGCTAAATAGTGCTGGAAATTGCGTAGTTATGCAAAACGTTTTAACTTTTTTTATTACATAATATATTATATACAGTATACATATATACCGTATTTATCGGCGTATAACACGCACCCCAAGCTTAGGAGGGAATTTTAAGGAAGAAACTTTTAGGAGGGAAATTTAAGGAAAAAAACTTACATTTAAATGCCCGTCAATGCAGCCTCATCGGGGTCCATCTGCTGCAGCCTTGTCAGTGTCCATCTGTAGCATTGTCCCCCATTGCAGCATTGTCCCCCATTGTCCCCCATTGCAGCCTTGTCCCCCATTGTCCCCCATTGCAGCCTTGTCCCCCATTGTCCCCCATTGCAGCCTTGTCCCCCATTGCAGCCTTGTCCCCCATTGCAGCCTTGTCCCCCATTGCAGCATTGTCCCCCATTGTCCCCCATTGCAGCATTGTCCCCCATTGTCCCCCATTGCAGCCTTGTCCCCCATTGCAGCATTGTCCCCAATTGCATCCTTGTCCCCCATTGCAGCCTTGTCCCCCATTGCAGCCTGGTCCCCCATTGCAGCATTGTCCCCCATTGCAGCCTTGTCCCCCATTGTCCCCATTGCAGCATTGTCCCCCATTGCAGCCTTGTCAGTGTCCATCAGTAGTCTGCAGCCCATTCCAGCCTTGTCCTGTGTCGTTTGCAGTATATCTGGCGTTTAAAAATGGCGCTGCCGTTCTCAGCCGCTCTCGGTGGCTCTATCGTCGGCTTTCGGCAATTCTCGGTGGCTCTCGGCCATTATCGGCGGCTTTCGGATGCACTTGCTTTCGGCAGCACACGCGGGACTGCGAGAGCCGCCGAGAATGGCCGAAAGCATCCGAAAGCCGCCGAGAACGGCCGAAAGCCACCAAGAATGGGAAAGCCGCTGAGAATAGCCGAGAGCGGCCGGGAATGGCTGAAAGCTGCCGAGAACGTCCGAAACCCGCTGAGAGCCGCCAAAAGGCTCACAATCGGCGGGGGATCGGCGTATAACACGCACGCACGATTTTCCCCTGATTTTAAGGGGAAAAAAGTGCATGTTATATGCCGATAGATACGGTATATATATATATATATATATATATATATATATATATATATATATATATATATATATATATATATATAATTATTTTTAATATATTTATATAAATAAAAAATGTTAATCATTTTTCTTTTTACTTTCTGCTATAATACATATTGAATAAATTAAAAATCAAATTACTTCATAAATTTTGTCCAAAATGTATTCTGCTACTTGTCTTTGGTAATAAAAAAAATCCCAATAAATGTATATTAATTGGTTTGTGTGAAAGTTTTATAGCATCTACAAAGTATGGGATATATACTGGAATTTTTTTTTTATTATACCGGTAATGGTGGTGATCGGTGACTTATAGTGGGACTGTGATAGTGCGGCGGACGCTGGGTGGGAACTGACTAGCTGACACTGACATCACCAGTGACACTAATACAGAGATCAGTGATAATACTACACACTGTCACTGTACTAATGACACTTGCTGGGAAGGGGATAACATCTAGGGGCAATGAAAGGGATACCTATGTGCCTAACAATGTGTAATGTGTGTACTGTGTGCTGATTTTACTAGGAGACCCCTAAATGTCAGGAGATGTTTTTTTTTTTAACCACTTCAATCCCGGACACTTATACACCTTCCTGCCCAGACCAATTTTCAGCTTTCAGCGCTCTCACATTTTCAATGACAATTGCGCAGTCGTACAATGCAGTACCCAAACACATTTTTTCCCCACAAATAGAGCTTTCTATTGGTGATATTTGATCACTTCGGTTTTTATTTTTTGCGCCACAAATAAAAAAAGAGTGATAATTTTGAAAAAAAAAACAGTTTTTCTTAGTTTCTGTTACAAAAGTAAGTTTTCTCCTTCACTGATGGGGTGGCACTTATATGCAACATGTATTGGCGGCACTGATATACAGCACTGATAGGTGGCACTGATGGGCGGTACGGATAGGCAGCACTGATCAGAGGCGCTGGCAGGCATCACTGATGGGCACAGAGTGCCATCCCTAATGAGCAATGATTGCCATCCTTGGTGGGCTCTAGTAGGCTATCTTGGTGGCCATGGGTGGGCATTTTCGGGGGGGCTGCGCTGATAATCAATCAGCGCAGACCCCCCTGTTAGGAGAGCAGCCGATTGGCTCTCCTCTACTCACACCTGTCAGTGCAATACACGGCTTTTCCTGTTTCCACTGTGATTAGATGTGATTGGACACAGCTGATCACGTGGTAAAGAGTCTCCATCAGAGGCTCTTTACCTCGATCGGATTTACGGTGTGTCAGAATTCGGTGTGTCGCGGCTTATCCTGCTGGATGTCACATGACGCTCAGTCAGGATAATGAAACCACTTCCTGGCTGTCATTTTGCTATATGGTGGGTGGGAAGTGGTTAAAGACGGGAAGTATGGAGCAGCTCAATGAATAGACCTCCTAGCAATGCTATTACCAGGCTGCAGCTAGGGGGAGCTCTAATGTTTAGAGTGTGACCACAGAAGAGTGATCCCATCTAGCTCACCTTACCTCCTTTACTGCCAGAGGTCTTTTTGTATTTTTAAAGCAGAACTCCGGGATTGGCAAAAAAAAAATCCCCCATTAGTACACCCCCTCCCCCCCACACATACAAAACACTAAACAGTTATTACATTTGTGAAATTCTTTACCATTGAAGAGAAAAGTCAAATTGAATTTTCAGGAAGTCAGCTCTGCAGTTCAAAAAATGTATCCTGTATTCTGCCCGGGAGGATCTGTTAGGACTAAGGATGAGCTCCGGCGTGTTCGCACACTCCACGTGCAGAGCCCGCCAGGAAGTCGGTACGGCGCTGCGCTAATCACAAGCAGTGAGAGATTTCCCGATCTCTGCAGCCGCACATTGGGAAAATGTCTCACTGCCTGTGATTAGCGCAGCGCCGTACCGACTTCCTGGTGGGCTCTGCACGTGGAGTGTGCGAACACGCCGGAGCTCATCCTTAGTTAGGACAGTGATGGCATCATATCCTCTCCCCTCTATTTATACTGTCATTGAACTACATTTCCCATCATGCTTTGCAAATTGCAGTGAATGTGGGAGGGGACACTAGGCCTGTACATGTAAATGTGAACACGCCCACTTTACCATAAATCACGCCCCTCATTCTGTAGACACTGCTGAGCACAACACAGACAGTGAGGGGAAATTCTTATAACTGTAAAGCATGTCTGTGATCTCCTCTCCAGACACAGCAACATATTTCCCTTACATGATTTATGTAATCATTACTGAACTGTACACACATCCCATAATGATATATTATACACTCTGTACTCTGCTGTAATTCTGTATTAGAAATATTCCTCCTCTTCATGCAGCTTTGAGATCTTTCTATCAGTAATCAGTGCTTGTATGATGTATAGGAGCACATCCCTATCCGCACCACAGAGAGAGCCGGGACATGCTGCTTTACATCAGTGTGTGATACAAGTAAATGTCACCATGAGAAAAAAAAGTGCAGCGCTAACTTACTAATCAATAATGGTGGAACCCTCTAATGTATGAAAATCTCAATAAACTTCAATATTAGCACAATATCGGTCTCTGTGATATGTAACGTCACATAAAATACACATCAAGCTGAAAATAAGACATACTGTAAAAAAATTAAACTTTGCAGGGATGGTGGAAACCCCTCCTACAGATATTTGGCAGAGGACGGTGTCAGTAAAGCAGTGGATGGTGTCCACTGCTTATCAGTGCAGCCTCATCAGTGCCGCCTTATCAGTGCAGCTCATCAGTGCCTCCTTATCAGTGCAGCTCATCAGTGCCTCCTTATCAGTGCAGCGTATCAGTGATAATCAGTGCCGCCTTATCAGTGCAGCTTATCAGTGCTCATCAGTGCAGCCTCATAAGTGCCCACCAGTGCAGTTTATCAGTGCCCATTAGTGTGGTCTCACCAGTGCAGTCTATCAGTGCGGTTTCACACGTGCAGATACAAAAATAGTGTAGCGCTGTGTGTACAAACTTTTACAAAATCTTGTCTCGTCACAGCTTCAGACTTCCCCAAACGGTCCAACGGGCCAGGTGGATGTTTTAAATACCATGAGAGAAATAAAGCTCACATGGCATGATATCGTTTAAAAACATCAATTTTTCAGTCCACCCCTCACGATCACCGCAACTGACCTTTTTTGAACTGTTTTGAGATCTCCTATCATGTGAGTGCTTTCTTTATTATTTAAATAAATTGATGTTTTTAAACGATATCATGCCATGTGAGCTTTATTTCTCTCATGGTATTTAAAACATCCACCTGGCCCGTTGGACCGTTTGGGGAAGTCTGAAGCTGTGACAAGACCCCTCCCGATTTGAAGCTAAGGACATCTGACGACTTACCTTGCCAGACCTGGTGGTCATTCAAGCCTTCTTAGACTTGTAAGACGTATGTCTTTTCAAGTCACCTGATTCCGGTAAGCCTTTCTTGATGCTTCGGTGATGGTCCCACCACAGACCTAGACCCTCCATCCTTCTGTGGTTATTTATCTATCCATCTGCCAGAAGTGATTAATTTTGTTTACGAGGAAGCTTGGGAGTTCCATTTCTCAATATTCAATCCTCATAAACTTTCGGTGGTGGCTTCCTATTTTTCACTTGGAATCCAATTGTCAACCTTCATGGACTATATTAGTTGACTGATTGGTCACTTATATATGATTTTTCTCTAATTTACCACACTGCTTTTTTTTTTTTATTATTATTGGTTTATTATATTCACTGTATCTCCATTAATTTGAGGCACTTAGTATATTATTGTTTTTTATGCTCACTTCATTTTATATGCTATTTTGAAGTACTCGGTTGATTATCTAGACCTGTAAGGGTTGGCTAGAATTTAACTCACTATTTTGTAAAAGTTTGTACACACAGCGCTACACTATTTTTGTATCTGTTCGTCCCAACCTATGTCTAGAGGTGTGTTAGCTGCTAACTGTGTAACATTCTCTTCAACACTTTCTGGCGCAGTGCTGTACTCATCCCCCCATCGGTCTCACATGTGCAACTCATTAGTGCCCATCCGTGCGGTCTCACCAGTGCAGCTTATCAGTGCTCATCAGTGCAGCCGTGTCAGTGCCCATCAGTGCAGCTTATCAGTGCAGCTTATTGGTGCAGCTTACCGGTGCAGCTTATCAGTGCTCATCAGTGCAGAACAGAGATAGTTAGAGATCATCGGGATGACAGAGCGGATCTCGGGCTGACTTTTGTTGTTGGTGAAATCACCGCTCGCTGTAAACCCCCGCCTCCCTGTACCGGCACTGCGATAGACAGCGCAGAGCACACTGTTCCAATGCCGGTACAGGGAGGTGTTTTCACCAACAACAACTGTCAGCCGGAGATCCGCTCTGTCATCCCGATGCTCTGTGGTAACTCTCCCCGCTCTGCACTGGAGAGAGATGGCAGGCAGTGGTGATGGGGGGGACCCCCACACACTCCCTCCTCTCCCACACACTCCCCCCTCCCCCACACACTCCCCGCTCCCCCATACACTCCCCCCTCCCCCACACCCTCCCCCACACACTCCCCCCTCCCCCACACACTCCCCCCTCCCCCACACACTCCCCGCTCCCCCATACACTCCCCCCTCCCCCACACCCTCCCCCACACACTCCCCCCTCCCCCACACACTCCCCCCTCCCCCACACACTCCCCGCTCCCCCATACACTCCCCCCTCCCCCACACCCTCCCCCACACACTCCCCCCTCCCCCACACACTCCCCCCTCCCCCACACACTCCCCCTCCCCCATACACTCCCCCCTCCCCCACACACTCCCCTCCTCCCCCATTCACTCACTATCTCATCTGATTCTCCTGTCACCTCACTGCATCACCTGCAATACAAATACTGCTAAACTTTGCTTCCTAGGAGACTTTTCTCAGGAAAAAAACAATCAGCTCCCCTCCTCTCTTCCTCTGCCCAGCCTGTCAGGAGCTTCAGTGAGCTCCGCCTCCCGATTCTCTCAGCACTCTGCACTGGTGATTGGAGGGGGGGAGGTGGAGTCAGAGATACCAGAGACTGTGCAGGAGACTGGAGGAGGGGCAGACAGAAAGGAGCTTTGGATTCCAGCACACACCGCAGGCACAGTGTACTTATATAAAAGCTGTGCCGCTGCTGCTGTCTCACAGTGACAGCTGTGCTGATGGTCCCCCCCCTGCCTGAATGGTCTCTTCCTGTTCTGGGATGAATCATGTGCCCGGGTTACAGGCAGTACAAAACCCGGGCACATGATTCAAGACCCGCACTGTCTGGGTGAATCCCGGACAGGTGGCAACCCTAGGGATGGGGGCGTTGCTGGCAGGGAGGAGCAGGGAGCAAAGGAGGAGGACACCACCTTAATAGGCGGCACAGACCGGGGAGACTCCCTCCGCCCACTACAGCGAGCCAGGCGGAAATACAAGTCCCTCTCCCCACTTTACAGAACTACAGGTGGGCAGTGACAAGACCGCTGGCTGGGAGTACAGGAGGAATAGCAGCCAGCGGTCTTACAAACAGGAAATCACCAGGCAATAACGGTTTATCAGCAAGATCAGCAGGTTATTGCAGAGGAACTACAGAGCTCAGAAGAACATGGACGGCATAGTTGGTAAAGGTAGGAGATCAGCAACGAGAACATGAAAAAATGTTTTTCCCGGAGTTCTGCTTTATAAGTGATAAAATGCAGATTTTGGGCCCAAAAAATGTTATAAATAAAATAATTTAAAAAAAATGAAAGCATCCCCGCCCCCTTTTCTTATGTGAACGGCGATCGCACCACACATGTGAGATATCACCACGAACATCAGAGCCGGAGTAATAAATTTCCCTCCAGACCTCCTGTGCAACTCTAAGCTGGTGACCTCTGAAGGCTTTTAATGTGCCTCCTATGGAGATTTTTAGGTACTGCTGTTTGGCGCAGTTCCATGGGCGTGTGCAATTATAAAACCTGACATGTTAGGTATCTATTTACTCAGCTTAACATCATTTATTGTATTTTACCAGAAATGTGGGAATTATTTTGTGTTTGTCTGCACTAAAACTCATTAAAGTGTATTTGTTCCAAATAAAATGTGATTAAAAAAAAATGCTCAAATATCGTGTGACATAAAAATATGCAAAACCCACCATTTTATTCTCTATGGTCTCTTCTTTAAAAATATATAATGTTTGCAGGTTCTAAGCCATTTTCTAGCAAAAAAAATGTAGATGTTTGTATGTATGATAGAAGGGTCAAAAACTTTTTTTAAATTTTGGATAAAGTAAGGAAGGGTTATAACCCTTGTCAGTTTTTTTATTTTTGTCCTCAGTGTCCCATTGGGATGATTTCCCTTCACTTCCTTTTCCATTGCCAAAACAGGAAGTGAGAAGAAATACCTCCAAAGTGAGGGAATCCCGGCGTGTCACCAGAACTAGTGTCCCCATTGGAAGATTCCCCCTCTATTCCTGTTCTGTTGACAACTCAGAATGTGGAATTTTCAATCACTTTCACTTTCGATCAGCTCTGTAAACAGGAGAAATCGAGAGGAACCCGTATGATCCCTAATGGTGTGTGGTGTGACCTGGCGGGTTTCGTCTTTGAGTCCTTTTGCTTAAATCGAGTTCGCTCTGTAACTTTGTCATAGAAATATCACGGTACTTTATAGATCCTTGTAAACTTACTTTATGTATCTTTATAACATTGTATACTCGATAAACTTCTTTTGACAAGGAAATATCACGGTAAATGTGTTTTTTAAATTGACATACTTTAGCTATATACAATTTTCTATAATGTAAGGAGTGCCGGATGGGCCTGCAATCTAGTTTCTGAAATCTGGAGTTGGAGAATGAGTTGGGATGATAAATGAACTTTCATGATGGTGGATGCTTTTTGAATGTGGAGGCCCCTAATGACTGATTTATGTGCCTCCCATAAGAGATTTAGTAGGTTCAAATCTGAGCCACAAATCATTTAGGTGCCAATGAGATCTCCAAACAGGGGTAATGGATGTCTTTATGGACCTTGCTTTGTGCACTGGTGCGCAGTCATGTTGGAACAGGAAGGGGCCGTCCCCAAACTGTTCCTACAAAGTTGGGAGCATGAAATTGTCTAAAATATCTTGGTATGCTGATGCCTTAAGAGTTCCCTTCACTGGAACTAAGGGGCCAAACCCAACACCTGAAAAACAACCCCAAACCATAATCCCCCCTCCACCAAATGATTTGAACCAGTGCACAAAGCAAGGTCCATAAAGACATGGATGAGCAAGTTTGGGGTGGAGGAACTTGACTGGCCTGCACAGAGTCCTGACCTCAACCCAACCTGATAGAACACTCAGTGCCTGACCTCACAAATGTGCTTCTGGAAGAATGTTCAAACATTCCCATAGACACACTCCTAAACCTTGTAGATGGCCTTCCCAGAAGAGTTGAAGCTGTTATAGCTGCAAAGGGTGGAGCCAACTCAATATTGAACCCTATGGACTAAGAATAAAGTTTGTGTGTGTGTAAAGGCAGGCGTCCCAATACTTTTGGTAAATGTAGTGTAGGAGGGGAGACAAAGGAGTCATTCAAAGGGAGCCAATCAAGTGGAGGATAAAAAAATTAGATTGGAAAGAAATGTCCCCATGGGGTTTTGTGTTGCAGACAAAAATTCAAATTGAAATAGAAAAATATGTGAATTTTATTGAAAAAGTATTATCATACAATTGCATGAAAAAAACACGAGCTCTGTGGATTAGGCCATTGCACATACATCATGGTGATACAACCGTACAGGTACATAAACAACATCGCATGATATAGGTATATACAGTCATACTGGTGAACTCCAACGCGTTTCGACCATTAACAGTAGAAATCTTCTTCTGGGGGAAAGGAGTAAAAGAACTCTACAAAAAGAATGTATTGTAAAAATGCATACATTTAAACACCAATCTAAGTGCGGCCTCTTGTGGGCCCTTTCATTGGCTTTTTGGATGGCCTGCTTCTGTGTGGTCGTCCGGGGGGTTCTGGTCGTACAGCCGGGATCTTCGAGCAATCTCTGGGCACAGTACCTAGGAGGCGACCTTTACAGCCGTCAGTGGTACATAGGATCTTATAACTGCACTTGGTGTGTTAATATCATTTTACATTGATGTTTACATGTATGCATTTTTACAATACATTATTTTTGTAGCATTCTTTTACTCCTTTCCCTCAGAAGAAGACCTCTACTGTTAATGGTCGAAATGCGTTGGGTTTCACCAGTATGACTGTATATACCTATATCATGCGATGTTGTTTATGTACCTGTACGGTTGTATCACCAGGATGTATGTGCAATGGCCTCATCCACAGAGCTCGTGTTCTAACATTTTTTCATGAAATTGTATGATAATACTTTTTCAATAAAATTCACATATTTTTCTATTTCAATTAGAATTTTTTTCTACAACACAAAACCCCATGGGGACATTTCTTTACAATCAAATGTTTTATCCTCCACTTGATTTGCTCCCTTTGAAGGACTCCTTTGCCTCCCCTCCTACACTATATTTACCAAAATTATTGGGACGCCTGCCTTTACACACACATGAACTTTAATGGCTTCCCAGTCTTAGTCCGTAGGGTTCAATATTGAGTTGGCTCCGCCCTTTGCAGCTATAACAGCTTCAACTCTTCTGGGAAGGCCGTCCACAAGGTTTAGGAGGGTGTCTATGGGAAGCTTTGACCATTCTTCCAGAAGCGCATTTGTGAGGTCAGGCACTGATGTTGGATGAGAAGTCCTGGCACCTAAATGATTTGTGGCTCAGATTTGAACCTACTAAATCTCTTATGGGAAGCACATAAATCAGGCATTTGGGGCCTGAGCATTCATAAGCATCCACCATCATGAAAGTTGATTTATCATCCCAACTCATTCTCCAACTCCAGATCTCAGAAACTAGATTGCAGGCCCATCCGGCACTCCTTACATTATAGACAATTGTATATAGCTAAAGTATGTAGATCTAAGTCAATTAAAAAAAAAAACACATTTACTGTGATATTTCTGTGAAAAAAGTAACAGAGCGAACTCACTTTACGTGAAACGACTCAAAGACGAAACCCGCCAGGTCACACAACACACCATTAGGGATCATACTGGATCCTCCCGATTTCTCCTGTTTACAGAGCTGATCGAAAGTGAAAGTGATTGAAAATTCCACACTTTGAGTTGTTAACAGAACAGGAATAGAGGGGGAATCTTCCAATGGGGACACTAGTTCTGGTGACACACAGGAAGTGAAGGGAAATCACCCCAATAGGACACTGAGGACAAAAATAAAAAAAACTGACAGGGGTTATAACCCTTACTTACTTTATCCAAAATTAAAAAAAAAAAGTTTTTGACCCTTCTATCATACATCCAGCAAACATCTACATTTTTTTGCGAGAAAATGGCTTAGAACCTGCAAACATTACCGTATATATTTTTAAAGAAGAGACCATAGAGAATAAAATGGTGGGTTTTGCATATTTTTATGTCACAGGATATTTGAGCAGTTTTTTTTCAATCACATTTTATTTGGAACAAATACACTTTAATGAGTTTTAGTGCAGACAAACACAAAATAATTCCCACATTTCTGGTAAAATACAATAAATGATGTTAAGCTGAGTAAATAGATACCTAACATGTCAGGTTTTATAATTGCACACGCCCATGGAACTGCGCCAAACAGCAGTACCTAAAAATCTCCATAGGAGGCACATTAAAAGCCTTCAGAGGTCACCAGCTTAGAGTTGCACAGGAGGTCTGGAGGGAAATTTATTGCTCCGGCTCTGATGTTCGTGGTGATATCTCACATGTGTGGTGCGATCGCCGTTCACATGAGCAAAGGGGGCGGGGATGCTTTAATCTTTTTTTTTTTTTTAATTTATAACCTTTTTTGGCCCAAAATCTGCATTTTTTCACTTATAAAGCAGAACTCCGGGAAAAACATTTTTTCATGTTCTCGTTGCTGATCTCCTACCTTTACCAACTATGCCGTCCATGTTCTTCTGAGCTCTGTAGTTCCTCTGCAATAACCTGCTGATCTTGCTGATAAACCGTTATTGCCTGGTGATTTCCTGTTTGTAAGACCGCTGGCTGCTATTCCTCCTGTACTCCCAGCCAGCGGTCTTGTCACTGCCCACCTGTAGTTCTGTAAAGTGGGGAGAGGGACTTGTATTTCCGCCTGGATCGCTGTAGTGGGCGGAGGTTGCACTGATGAGCACTGATAAGCTGCACTGATGAGGCTGCACTGATGATAACTGATATGCTGCACTATTAAGGCAGCACTAATGAGCACTGATAAGCTGCACTGATGAGCTGCACTGATAAGCAGTGGACACCATCCACTGCTTTACTGACACCGTCCTCTGCCAAATATCTGTAGGAGGGGTTTCCACCATCCCTGCAAAGTTTGCAGAAATGTTTTATGTCTTATTTTCAGCTTGATGTGTATTATATGTGACGTTACATATCACAGAGACCGATATTGTGCTATAATTGAAGTTTATTGAGATTTTCGTACATTAGAGGGTTCCACCATTATTGATTAGTAAATTAGAGCTGCACTTTTTTGTTTTTTTTCTCATGGTGACATTTACTTGTATCACACACTGATGTAAAGCAGCATGTCTCGGCTCTCTCTGTGGTGCGGATAGGGATGTGCTCCTATACATCATACAAGCACTGATTACTGATAGAAAGATCCCAAAGCTGCATGAGGAGGAGAAATATTTCTAATACTGAATTACAGCAGAATACAGATTGTATAATATTTTTTTTTTTTTTTTTTTTCCATGAAAGTTTTTATTGTGAACAAAGTATCGTTACACAGTTTTTACAAACAATAGGTAGACAACATGAACATTATTGATATGACTTTACTCACTGAAGCACAGCGAGTCAGATATGTTTATCAGAAAATTAAACAAACAAATACAGGAACAAAACAACCTCAAACTCGAGGTCTACCCCGTCATCAGAGATCTGGAACTGTATAATGCAGGAAGGCCACTTTAATTATAGCTCCAAGGGTAAGGGGCTAGTTATAGAAGTGTCAGTAGGCATTGAAATATAAATCTGTTTGTTTATTCCTGAGCACGTATGGAAGTGTTGGGTTTCTAAGGTGGGGTGTATCCGTATGGGGGGGGCAGTCTCATCAGTTTTTTTAGTTGTGAGGAGTAAATGGAAAGTCATACACATGAGTTGGAGTAGTCATGGGGATAAATACGTGGTTATCGTCATCTGGGCAGGTGGGGTAGGGGCATGGGAAAGACATAAAGGGGAGGGGGACTTAGAGAAAGAGCAAAAAACAAACATGGGGAAGGGAGGGGGGCCCTGAGGTATCCCCTCCCCGGTCTCCACCGAGCTTCAAGGGTATGAAGGGTTTCGTGGGAAGATCCCTGTCTGAAGGGGTCTCCCCTCGGGATCTGCATTAGGGCGAGAGTGGAAAAGTCAGCGGGTCTTATTGACTAAGTATGTTTCTAAGAAAAGTTAGGTGGGGTATTTCAGTCAGCCATTGGAGGATTTGGGACGGTTTAGCCCCATGATGGAGGTATATGTCTCTGTGGTGCAGAAGTGGGTCCAACAGGCCCATGTTCGCGAGTATTTCGATGGTGAATCTCTTGCAATGTGGATTAGTTCCTCCATTTCAGCCACCCTGCCCACACGGGTAAGCCATTCAGATATAGTTGGAGTGAGGGGAGATCCCCAGTGGGCTGAGATGCATAGTTTGGCTGCATTGATCATATGTACCCCCAAAGATTTCCTGTATGAGTGGACTGAAGTGGAGGAATGGTGGAGAATAAGCCTAGCTGGAGTATAATCCAGAGGGTATGTGGTCACTTGAGAGGTGATGTCATGTACCTGTGTCCAGAAAGTCTGGAGAAGTGGGCAGGGCCACCAGATGTGTAAGAATGTACCTGTTTCATTAGAGCATCTCCAACATTTGTTTGGCGTGTCTGGGTTAAATTTATTTAGTAATTCAGGTGTACGGTATCACCGGGATAGGGTTTTGTAGTTATTCTCCTGTGTCATGACATTGAGGGAGCCTTTGTGCGCTATTGTGAAAATGCATTCCCAGTTCTCTTCTGTTAGGTCTATTTGAAGCTCCCTTTCCCAAACCTGGCATGCTTTGGTGTCCTTAGGGGAAGTCGAGGCATAAAGCATAGAGTGAATGTTCGCAATCATATGTTGTTGCGGTGTAGTTTGGGAGCATAGGTTTTCAAATGGGGTTAGATCTCGGGATAGAGATGTGATTCAGTTTATTGTTGTAAGAAAATTACGAATCTGGAAGTAATTCTATAGAGGGGGAGGTTCGCCCCCTAGGTTTGTTGGGAGTGAAGTACGGTCTAGAAATTTACCATCCTGAAAGAAGTGTTGGGCTAATATGTCTTTGTGTGGCCAAGTATCCTTGAGGAAGTGGTTGGAGTAAAGGCTGGATTAAGTCGAATACGTGTAAGGGGCCCCGGGTTGGAGGAAAGTTGGAGTTTCTTACATACCTCTCTGAAGCTACTGAGGGTGGCTTCTATAAGGGGATGTTCTTTTAGGGTTCTTGGAATATGGCAAGGGAGAATCCAGGGGGTGTTTCTGATGGACAGGTGGGAAAAAGAGCCTTCTAGTCTCACCCATTCTTTAACCCCCTTGTGTACTGACCAGTCTACAATTCTTCCCAGATGGCAAGCTCGGGAGTAATTTCGAAGGTCTGGGAGACCAATACCCCCTTTGGTTTTGGGTTTCGAGAGTTGGGCGAAACTTATGCTTGGGCGCTTATGTTTCCATAGAAACTTCAGGGATTGCTGTTTGGGTGTCTGAAAGAAAGCTGCGGGGAGTTTGATGGGGATTGTTTGTAGCAGGTATAGGATACGGGGGAGGATATTCATCTTCAGGATGGCCGCACGACCGAACCATGAGAAATGGGGTTTATCCCATGTGCGCAGGTCATCTGAGATTGTGCGAATCAATGGGATGAAGTTTTTTGTATATAGGTCCGATAAGTGTGTAGTCAATTGGATTCCCAGATATGTGATGGCGTTCTGTTTCCATACGAAGGGGAAATTGTTTTGGCATTGGGAGACTAGGTCTTTCAGGAGAGATATATTGAGAGTATGGGATTTTGAGAAGTTGATCTTTACTTTGGATATTTGTCGGAATAAGTCAAAATCTCTAAGCAGGTTTGGGATCGAGGTCAGTGGGTCATGTAAGAATAGCAGGATGTCATCGGCGAAAGCCGCTAGCTTGTATGTATGTCCTGCTATGGGTATGCCCTTAATGTTCTTGTTCGATCGTAGGCAACGTAGTAGGGGTTCTAGGGTTAAAATAAAAAGGATAGGGGATAATGGGCATCCTTGCCTCGTTCCATTCCGGATAGAGAAGGTGTCTGACAGGTGGCCGTTGACTTTGACTTTTGCTGTTGGTGTGGTGTATAGAGACATAATCAAGTTGAACATTCAATTCTGTAGTCCTAAGTGGCGCAAGACAGCCCTCAGGTAGTCCCAAGCCAGCCTGTCAAACGTCCTCTCAGCATCCAGGGATAGAAAGAAGCCTCCTTGTTTTTGGTGGTTAGCCAATGGTGTAAGTTGATTGCCTTAATGGTGTTGTCCCTGGCCTCTCTGCCAGGGACAAATCCTAGTTGGTCTTTCCCTATTATTGAGGGTAGGAGGGGAAGGAGACAGTTTGCTAGAATTTTGGCAAATAATTTGAGATCTACATTGAGTAGGGAAATTGGTCTGTAACTGGCGACTGATGTGGCGTCCTTCCCCTCCTTCGGTATGACCGTGATATGCGCTTCTAGTAATCTGTGGAATGGTAAATGTTGTTGAGGTAAGGGAGTTAAATACCTTAAGGAACGGGGCTGAGAGTATATCTACAAATGTTTTGAAATAGGGTGCTGAAAAGCCATCTGGGCCCGGGCTTTTGCCCGTTTTTAGTTGTTTAATCGCTCTCTTGAGTTCATCCTCGGATATGGGGTTGTCTAGTTCGCGGGCATCTTCCCGGGGTATGGGTTTGGGGCTGTACTTTTTGAGGAAATCTGTGATAAGGGCCTTTCTAGGATTTTGGCCTACAGGTGCTTCGGGTTGGTGGGGAATATTGTAAAGTTCTGTGTAAAAGCGTTCGAATTGAGACGCTAAGCCGAACTCAAGTTGCCTAAGGGGTCTTTTATGGTGTGGACGTTAGTGTTAGCTTTCTTAGTTTGGTTAGCTCTGGCTAATAGTCTCCCGCATTTGTTTCCCTGTTTATAAAAGAGTTTTTGATTTAACATAAATTTGCGTCGGGTTTTGCGGTTGAGAACTTCCAGGAGAAGTTTCCTAGTTTGTGTAAGTTCCAGATATGTGTCTTGTGTCTGTGACTGCTTATGAATTAGTTCTAGTCTCCTTATTTTGTTGGTTAGTTCCCGTATTGTTGTCTGTTGTGCTTTTTTCCGACTGGCCTTAAGTGTTAGAAATTCCCCTCGGATGACACACTTGTGTGCCTCCCAAAGGGTGAGAGGTGCTGTCTCGGAGTTGTCATTCTCCAGGAAGTAGTTACTTAGGCTGGTGCGGATGTGGTTGATATCACTTTCTGAAGTGAGGAGTGATGAATCTAGTCGCCAAATATTCGTGACCAAATTCCTCTCTGGGAAAGTTAGGGGGAGGGTTATCGGGTGGTGATCTGAAAGAAGTAGGGGTTCAATGGTAGCAGATTTTAGGAAGGGAAGATCTTTTTGGGAGAGAAAGAGGTAATCTAACCTGGAATACCTGTTATGAGGTGCAGAGAAGAAGGAATAATCTTTCTCATTCGGGTGTAGGGTACGCCATGTATCGTGTAGAAGGAGTTCTTGCATTTGTATCTTGATTTGTCTTAGTGCTCTGTAAGGCAGGGTAGTGGACCCCGATGAGGAGTCTAGGATGGGCTGAAGTGTCACAATAAATCGCCCCAAGGATTGTAGTCCCTGATTGGAAGCCTGCGAGGATGGTTGCGATAGAGCAGAAGAAACTGACCTGGGCAGTGTTGGGGCTGTATGTTTGCTAGAGTGACCGTCCGATTATGGATAACGCCCTTTAGAAATAGGTAGCGGCCCTCTGGGTCTACGAGGGAATCTGTCAGTTTCCATGGGAGGTTTTTAGATAGCAAAATCGATACCCCCTTCGTTTTGGCTAGTGAGTTAGTGGCATGGAAGGATGTTGGGTACATACGGCTTGCGAGTTTAGGGGTGTTGTTCGTGCGGAAGTGAGTTTCTTGCAGAAACACCACATCTGCTTTCAATTTACTCATCATGTTGAGGATTTGACTTCGCTTCTCAGGGATGTTTAGCTCTTTAACATTTTGAGAGACCACTTTAAGTGTGGTGTGTTGCGGACTAGAATGAAGGGAAGCCATGGTATTTGGGTATTATTGAGTTAATGGATTAGGCACGAGGTGGAGCTGCCTTTTACAAACGTGACCGATGTGGGTAGGTGGAGTCTGTGGAGGATTGTATGCCCTTGATGAGTTCTTAGTCGTTACGGTGAGGAATGCTACAGTGGAGACCAGGGGAGGCGAGACCCAGGTAAAGAGAAAGGGGGGAGAGAGAGGGTATGGGAAGGGGTTGAGAGAAAGATGGAAGGAGGTTAGTCGTGTGGGGGTTTTTAGCGAGGGGTAGGATATACTTACTGGAGGTAAAAGTAGTCCAGCTACCTTACCCTGTTGGAGGTTGTAACGTCCGGTATGGGTCAACTAGGATAGTCACTGTCCCGTTGTGTGGAGGAGTGGAAAGTGTCCGGAGGTAGGTTTGTAGGATGTCTGGTCCATGGGAGGTCATCATAGGTCTACTCAACTTGTGGAGAGGGAGCCTGCTTTCATGGCAAAGGAGAGAGAAGTAGTGAGAGATCTCAGATCAATGTTGTGGTATCATAAACAGTCAACATTATAGACAATATAAACAGTAAACTTTAGACTATGTACAGAGAGGATGTCGCGCTATGCTAATAAACTCGGGGAGGTCACCATCCTGAGAGCAAGTATTATGGAACAGGAAGAGTTGCAGGACTATGCCATATATAAACGTATCTTAATAAGTCGGACTCAGTGTAATATATAATCTCGTATTTGGCTATGAGGATTTGTGAGAGCGTTAGGAGCGTGAGGGAGAGCAGCTTCGTAAAGGCTAGCTCGACATAATTTAGAGGGGTAATTTGGCTACGGGGAAGGGGAGTATGGAATCATTGAGGTTTAAGTCTGTGAACTGGTCAAGATATGGACAGTTCAGAGGGATAAGACAAAACCTCACGTCAGGTGGTTGTGTTTTCTAATAGTGGCCTATAGCTGCTAATGGTAATAATCATCAATGAGTTAGGTACATAGTGGCATCTTATGAGTATACAGTTGTTAGGACATAACTCAGCGGTGTTAGCCCTAGGGTTGTTAGCTCAAAAGTACCTGTCCACCATTAGGAGGTTCGTCCCACATGGAGGTCTCTGATGTGGGTACAGCCTGTGATGGTGTGCTGTTCAAGGAGAGAGATATTTTCCATGTGGGACGTGCCCCCCTTTTACAGACATATATAGCAGGTAAATTAGCAAAAATATATTCAAGAAGGAAATACAAATAAGGAAAAAAGAGAACCATATATGCAAATCGGAACAGAGTGGGATACTGTTGGTTAAGAACCTAGCTTATGCTTGTCTCGGGTACTCGTTCCGTCATATTGGTGCAGCTTCTTTGGTCTGAAGAGGGTACCTGGGCGTGTGGGGGGGTTAGGGATGGGAGGGAAGGGGGGGAGAGGAGGGGGAGGGGAGAAAGGGGACCCAAGGGGGGTTAATAACATCAGAGGAGGGCTCCATTTGGATGATGGGGATCTGTCCCAAGCTGTCATTCATAGGCTGAATGCGGGCTGACGGTTGAATAGGGGTATTGGTGGATCATATGGTAGCCAGTTATTTGTTCAGTTAATGTTCCAATGGTGTTGGATTCAGCTTAGTTATACTTCTTAGGGGCACGATGCTTTGGAATCTGTGGGGGTCTGTGGAAGAGGGTCATTTCTCCTGAGAGGATGTTTTGTTGTTGAGCTTGTATGGAGGGAGAATGCATGGGGTCCTCAGGGATTTCTACAATTGTAGAGATGCAATAATGTCCATCCATATATGGGGGGGCAAGTCCGAGTCATGTGTTAAATAGGCCATTTGAGTTCAGATTTGAGGCGCCGGTCAGCTTATTATCCTGTCCTGGTTAGATGGGGCCGGGGCTTGGGATGGGGAGGCGACCTGAAAAAGACGGCAACTCTGAATATGAGTTGTGCTATCATCGTGGGTTTGAAGGGAAATCATTGAGACTTATCTGGCCTGGCCCGCCTGTGGGCAGGGGATGCTGTTGGACTTTGTCGATCTCTATCCCGCTGATCCCTTTGAGGAAGTGGTCTTGAGGAGGATGATCTGCGCCTTCTGATGTGGAAATCATCTCTTACCGGTATAGCTTCCATAGAGCTGGTTCTTTGGAGCTGGGGGGGGTATGGAAGGCTCTATACCAGTCCGGGAGTGTATAATATATCATTATGGGATGTGTGTACAGTTCAGCAATGATTACATAAATCATGTAAGGGAAATATGTTGCTGTGTCTGGAGAGGAGATCACAGACATGTATAGCGCTGGTAGATTTATGATCTACCATCTGATAGGTAAATTTAGTGAATTGCTCGTTAGGGGAGTTAGATTTGCCTCTGTTCCAGCTTGGCTGACGTTGCATGTGGTTCCACACTGAGCCGGTGGGTGTCGCTGTTACCATTGGCTGGTGTTGGAAGGGCAAAGTGTCGAAGCGTATGGATGCTCCTCTGTCCCGGAGACAACTCGGTGGAGGTGGTCCTCTGAGTTGCATTCTGGGAGAGGGTATTTATGGGAGAGACGCCATATTTTAGGGTTCGTTTTACAGCCACCTGCTGGCCCTCCTGGCTGACAGGTATGCGTTAGAGTGCTACCTCGTGGTCCTCCGTTCCGGAGGCCCGTGCCGCTGGGGCACGTGGGTGGGCCCAGAAGCCTGTCTGGGGCCTACCACAGCAGCCGAGGAATGGTCCTGGGCTGTCTATCCAGAGTGAAGAAGCTGGACAACCGAGAAGATCCCAGGGGAGGACCCGTCATGGAAGGATCATGCAGAGTGCTGATCTGGAGAGGGGCCTGGTGACTCGGTTGGAGGACGTATCCTAAAGTAGTTCTACAGCATAGTACTGCCAGGTTGGCTTAGAGGTCCAAGTACTGTGTCTGACATTCACTGCAAAAATTAATACATCCTGTGGCAGAAGATCGTACAGGTTTATTTCAAGCAAGTCTGTGGCAGAGACTTTTGTTCGTGCTACGTACTGGCTGCTAGGCTAATGAGAGAGGCCTATCCAGGCGAGCAAAGATTGTGTCCCACAAGGGGATTGCATCCAATTACAATATCCAACTTTAAAGGACGTTCTCAGAATCCTAAAGAAAGATATTTAAGCTTCCCTGCAGCTTCCCTCCTGCCTCTTTCCTGCTACTTCCTTCGTTACTTGGTTCAATAAAACATTGGAAACGTACTCAAGTGTGGGTGCTTAAATCATCCAGAGGTAAACTCAGCGGAAACCTAGACTCGGTGCTGGTGAAACAGGGGTGTCGAGAGTGAAGGTAACAAGCCCGCTTAAACCAGCAGCTCCACCGAGAGTTAGTGCTACACATGCTTTACAGTTATAAGAATTTCCCCTCACTGTCTGTGTTGTGCTCAGCAGTGTGTCTACAGAATGAGGGGCGTGATTTATGGTGAAGTGGGCGTGTTCACATTTACATGTACAGGCCTCGTGTCCCCTCCCACATTCACTGCAATTTGCAAAGCATGATGGGAAATGTAGTTCAATGACAGTGTAAAGAGAGGGGAGAGGATATGATGTCATCACTGTTCTAACAGATCCTCCCGGGCAGAATACAGGATACATTTTTTGAACTGCAGAGCTGAAAATTCAATTTGACTTTTCTCTTCAATGGTAAAGAATTTCACAAATGTAATAACTGTTTAGTGTTTTGTGTGTGTGGGGGAAGGGGGGTGTACTAATGGGGAATTTTTTTTTGCCAATCCCGGAGTTCTGCTTTAAAAATGCAAAAAGACCTCTGGCAGTAAAGGAGGTAAGGTGAGCTAGATGGGATCACTCTTCTGTGGTCACACTCTAAACATTAGAGCTCCCCCTAGCTGCAGCCTGGTAATAGCATTGCTAGGAGGTCTATTCATTGAGCTGCTCCATACTTCCCGTCTTTAACCACTTCCCACTCACCATATAGCAAAATGACAGCCAGGAAGTGGTTTCATTATCCTGACTGAGCGTCATGTGACATCCAGCAGGATAAGCCGCGACACACCGAATTCTGACACACCGCATCTCCGATCGAGGTAAAGAACCTCTGACAGAGACTCTTTACCACGTGATCAGCTTTGTCCAATCACATCTAATCACGGTGTAAACAGGAAAAGCCGTGTATCACACTGACAGGCGTGAGTAGAGGAGAGCCAATTGGCTGCTCTCCTAACAGGGGGGTCTGCACTGATTGTTTATCAGTGCAGCCCCTCGAAGATGCCCACCCAGGACCACCAGCGATGCCCACCCATCGCCACCAAGTAAACCTACTAGAGCCCACCAGGGAAGGCAATCATTGCTCATTAGGGGTGGCACTCTGTGCCCATCAGTGATGCCTGCCAGCGCCTCTGATCAGTGCTGCCTATCCGTACCGCCCATCAGTGCCGCCTCTACGTGCCCTCCAGTGCCACCTATCAGTGCTGTATATCAGTGCTGTATATCAGTGCCACCTATCAGTGCTGTATATCAGTGCCACCTATCAGTGCTGTATATCAGTTCCGCCGATACGTGCCCTCCAGTGCCACCTATGAGTGCCCATCAGTGCTGCCTGTCAGTGCCACCTCATCAGTGCCAATCAGTGAAGGAAAAAACTTATTTATTTACAAACTTTTGTAACAGAAACAAAGAAAACATTTTTTTTTTTTTTTCAAAATTATCGGTCTTTTTTTATTTGTAGTGCAAAAAATAAAAACTGCAGAAGTGATGAAATACCACCAAAAGAAAGCTCTATTTGTAGGAAAAAAATGCTGTTTGGGTACAGCGTCGTACGACTGCGCAATTGTCATTGAAAATGTGAGAGCGCTGAAAGCTGAAAATTGGTCTGGGCAGGAAGGTGTATAAGTGTCCGGGATTGAAGTGGTTAAAAAAACATCTCCTGACATTTAGGGGTCTTCTAGTAAAATCAGCACACAGTATACACATTACACATTGTTAGGCACATTGGTATCCCTTTCATTGCCCCTAGATGTTATCCCCTTCCCAGCCAGTGTCAATCGTACAGTGACAGTGTATAGTATTCTAAAAAACAATGGAAAGTGGCGCTTAATCAAATCAATTAAATATGTAAAACAACTAGATATAAATGGAAATTCAGTGACGGAAAATCCAATAAATACTCATGTCTACATCATTAATCTTCCATTACATTGAGTGACTAAGATAAACGTAAATCAAAGTTACTTCAAAAAATGGATCCAAACAGCTAACTCCCAAAAACGACTAATAATGGAGCCTCACAGACGGAGAGTAAGTGTATCCGGAAGAGAATCTAGCGATACATTTTCTATAAATGCATCAAATAAAAATGTCTAACGTGATTTATGACATAATTATGTGAATAAATAAATCAAAAGCCGATGAATACTACCTTACAATAATCAGATGTATAAACAGTAATGTGCAATAATTGTGCAGATTGAGCAAGTGTAAAAAGTTAATTAAAGCATAAAAGTAAATATATATATATATATATAACATGTAATCACATCATGCCACAATTGTCAAATGTGAAAAAAATAAACTAATAGGTAATTAAGGTCCAGTAATGCGTGTTTCAAATAGTGAAACTAGAGTGCCATACAGATGAAGTCCCATATACAATACAATCCAAATTGTGACAATCTCAATAAAAATATGTGAAGGAAATAGTTCATCAAAAGATTCCCAGTGCCATCAATTCATTAAGGGTGTAGATAAAGTGTATTCCCCCAGCCTCTCACCTCAGGGCTCAGCAATTGTGATCATTTTAATATTAACAAGTGAGAAAATAGTTCATCAAAAGATTCCCAGTGCCAAAAATCAATTCAGGGTGTACATAAGGTGTAGTTCCCCCAGCCTCTCACCTCAGGGCTGATCGATAACAGCCTTATAAATAAATCATGACAATCCCATCCGATCCACGCTCTCCTAATCAGTGGTTTCCTTAGGGGTCTCCTGTCTATAACAACCTCCACTCTCAGGACGCCCCAGTTAGACAGTGTAGATCATGAAAGAAAAGGGGAGGACGCACTCCATAGTGTAGTAGTTCAAATCAATACATTTATTAAAATCTCCACTTACAAAGAAATACTCTATCTTCTGCTAGTGATACAGCTGCCTCCCAAATCCGGCCGTGATCGGGAAGCTAACTCGTACCATGTAACTGTGAAGATATGAAATATATGAGCCATATCTTTCTATGTATCCAGAGTTCCTCTTCAACATGAATTTGCATTTCTTATTATTTTTCACTAAAATGTTTCTGAATTCTTTTGGTATTGCAACACATGTAGCTGACCAGTTGACATTAAATGTTCTGCCAATGACATGACACAATTCTCGGAAAAGATGTGATATGGAAAGATGTTGATACGGAAAGTCCCTGTCTAAAAGTCAAATTATTATTCCTTTTTTGTCAAAAATACTTGTCACTTAAAAATTAGCCAGGTCAAGATGACCCAAAAAGCTGGCCTAAAGTTGAAATATTTAGTGAAATGCGTACTTGTGATGTATAACTTTGGGCTTTTGCCCGACATAGACTACAATCTTAAGTTTTGCTATAAAAGTCTGTACCACTCTGTAACCTGTATCACTATTAGAGATGAGCTTCGAGTTCGAGTCGAACTCATGTTTGACTCAAACATCGGCTGTTCGCAAGTTCGCCGAACAGTGAACAATTTGGGATGTTCGTGGCAAATTCGAAAGCCGCAGAACACCCTTTAAAAGTCTATGGGAGAAATCAAAAGTGCTAATTTTAAAGGCTTATATGCATGGTATTGTCATAAAAAGTGTTTGGGGACCCGGGTCCTGCCCCAGGGGACATGGATCAATGCAAAAAAAAAGTTTTAAAAACAAAAGTTTTCTCAGGAGCAGTGATTTTAATAATGCTTAAAGTCAAACAATAAAAGTGTAATATCCCTTTAAATTTCATACCTGGGGGGTGTCTATAGTATGCCTGTAAAGGGGCGCATGTTTCCCATGTTTAGAACAGTCTGACAGCAAAATGACATTTCAAAGGAAAAAAAGTCATTTAAAACTACTCGCGGCTATTAATGAATTGCCGACAATACACATAAAAGTTCATTGATAAAAACGGCATGGGAATTCCCCACAGGGGAACCCCGAACCAAAATTAATTTAAAAAAATTACTTGGGGGTCCCCCTAAATTCCATACCAGACCCTTCAGGTCTGGTATGGATTTTAAGGGGAACCCCGGCCAAAATTTAAAAAAAAAACGGCGTGGGGTCCCCCCAAAAATCCATACTAGACCCTTATCTGAGCAAGCAACCTGGCAGGCCACAGGAAAAGAGGGAGGACGAGAGAGTGGCCCCCTCCTGAACCGTACCAGGCCACATGCCCTCAACATTGGGAGGGTGCTTTGGGGTAGCCCCCCAAAACATCTTGTCCCCATGTTGATGAGGACAAGGGCCTCATCCCCACAACCCTGGCCGGTGGTTGTGGGGGTCTGCGGGCGGGGGGCTTATCGGAATCTGGAAGCCCCCTTTAACAAGGGGACCCCCAGATCCCGGCCCCCCCTGTGTGAAATGGTAGGGGTACAAAAGTACCCCTACTATTTCACTAAGAAACTGTCAAAAATGTTAAAAATCACAAGAGACAGTTTTTGACAATTCCTTTATTTAAATGCTTCTTCTTTCTTTTTTCTTCTATCTTCTATCTTCCTTCATCTTCTTCTTCTGGCTCTTCTGGTTCTTCCTCCGGTGTTCTTGTCCAGCATCTCCTCCGCAGCGTCTTCTATCTTCTTCTCCTCGGGCCGCTCCGCACCCATGGCATGGGGGAGGCTCCTGCTCTTCTCTTCATCTTCCTATCTTCTTCATCTTCTTCTCTTCTTCATCTTCTTTTCGGGCCGCTCCGCATCCATGCTGGCATTAAGGGAGGCTCCCGCTGTGTGACGTGTCTCCTCTTCTGACAGTTCTTAAATAATGAGACCCCGCCCCCCTCTGATGCATGGGACATGACAGGACTTCCCTGTGGCATTCCCCGTGACGTCACAGGGAAGTCCCGTCAAGTCACCGTGTGTCAGAGGGGGCGGGGTCACCGGTTGGCACCGCCCTCGTTATTTAAGAATCGTCAGAAGAGGAGACGCGTCACACAGTGGGAGCCTCCCTCCATGCCAGCATGGGTGCGGAGCGGCCCAGAGAAGAAGATGAAGAAGAGAAGAAGATGAAGAAGAGAAGAAGATGAAGAGAAGAGCGTGAGCCTCCCCCCATGCCATGGGTGCGGAACGGCCTGAGGAGAAGGAGATAGAAGATGCCGCAGAGGAGATGCTGGACGAGAACACCAGAGGAAGAACCAGAAGTGCCAGAAGAACCAGAAGAAGAAGATACTTTTGTACCCCCTTACCATTTCACACAGGGGGGGCCAGGATCTGGGGGTCCCCTTGTTAAAGGGGGCTTCCAGATTCCGATAAGCCCCCCGCCCGCAGACCCCCACAACCACCGGCCAGGGTTGTGGGGATGAGGCCTTTGTCCTCATCAACATGGGGACAAGGTTTTTTGGGGGGCTACCCCAAAGCACCCTCCCAATGTTGAGGGCATGTGGCCTGGTACGGTTCAGGAGGGGGGCGCTTTCTCGCCCCCCCTCTTTTCCTGTGGCCTGCCAGGTTGCGTGCTCGGATAAGGGTCTGGTATGGATTTTTGGGGGGACCCCACGCCATTTTTTTTTATTATTTTGGCGCGGGGTTCCCGTTAAAATCCATATCAGACCTGAAGGGTGTGGTATGGAATTAAGGGGGACCCCACATCATTTTTTTTTTATTTCGGCCGGGGTTCCCCTTAATATCCATACCAAACCTGAAGGGCCTGGTATGGAATTTAGGGGGACCCCCACATCATTTTTTTTAAATTTTGGTTCGGGGTTCCCCTGTGGGGAATTCCCATGCTGTTTTTATCAATGAACTTTTATGTGTATTGTCGGACCGGCAATTCATTAATAGCCGCAAGTAGTTTTAAATGACTTTTTTTCTTTGAAATGTCATTTTGCTGTCAGACTGTTCTAAACATGGGAAACATGCGCCCCTTTACAGGCATACTATAGACACCCCCCAGCTATGAAATTTAAAGGGATATTACACTTTTATTGTTTGACTTTAAGCATTATTAAAATCACTGCTCCTGAAAAAACGTCCGTTTTTAAAACTTTTTTTTGCATTGATCCATGTCCCCTGGAGCAGGACCCGGGTCCCCAAACACTTTTTATGACAATAACTTGCATATAAGCCTTTAAAATTAGCACTTTTGATTATTCATGTTCAAACTTTTTTCCTGTTCGCATGTTCTGGTGCGAACCGAACAGTGGGTGTTCAGCTCATCCCTAATCACTATCGATCCAGAGATGTGATCCGCTGTATGTACAATGCATATTCTGAAGTAAACATACATGAGATGAATGCAGCTCTTCTGGCGTTGATGTCCTTTATTTCAAGGTTCAACTTGACATAACCCGCCTCTCTTCTCTGATGCGTTGCGTGAGTGTCACGTCACTTTCTCAAAGGGTATAGAGACGGGTATGGCGGGGATGACTCATATAGCCAGAGGGTTACCATGGTAACCCCTGCTCTGCATACACTCAGCATAGCAATGAATGGCGCTCAGCATATAACATATAGCAGCATACAAGAACAGATAATGTTTTAGCATTTAGGAGAAAAATATATAAAAACTGTTTAAATGGGAAAAAAATGTTCTAAATAATGTATTAAAAAATCGGAGAAGGAAATAAAAATATAAAATTGATACACGCCCTCTAGTGGGCAGCCAAAATAATGCAAACAACCACATAAATGGATTTCTTACTCTTTACATTCAAACTGCCATCTAGTGGACAAATAGAATATTCCTGAGACCTGGCAGCATAAAGAATCAACAGTAAGAAAATGATCATGCATATAGCAGATAATTAGAATCAATTCTACGCAAATATTTTTAGCTTATTAGATGATTAGAATTAATTCTATGCAAATATTTCTAGCGTATTAGATAAATATTTTAACTTACAAAAGTGAATAAAAATATTTATAGCTTACTAAAAAAATACACAAAATACAAAATACAACCACTTTTCTAAAAAGCTACCTCAGAGCCAGGTACATAGAGGTTCAGATCGAACATCTATGTCATATAATATAGTAATAGAAATTCATATAACATCCAATAAAAAAAAAACTCTAAAATGTGTTCATTAATTAACAAAAAGGACAATAAAAATGATAGTTTCAATGAAAAAAGGAGAGGGTGAAGAAATTACTAGTAATGGAAAGTAGTGGAGTTAAGGTTGCATAATAAAGTTCAATAATTGGAAATGAAGCAATTTAGATCGAATTCCACATTATGCCCTGATGGCGCCAAAGTACGAAGCTCATGGATCCAACGCTGATCCAACCCTGAGGTGAGAGGCTGGGGGAACTACACCTTATGTACACCCTGAATTGATTTTTGGCACTGGGAATCTTTTGATGAACTATTTTCTCACTTGTTAATATTAAAATGATCACAATTGCTCAGCCCTGAGGTGAGAGGCTGGGGGAATACACTTTATCTACACCCTTAATGAGTTGATGGCACTGGGAATCTTTTGATGAACTATTTCCTTCACATGTTTTTATTGAGATCGTCACAATTTGGATTGTATTGTATATGGGACTTCATCTGTATGGCACTCTAGTTTCACTATTTGAAACACGCATTACTGGACCTTAATTACCTATTAGTTTATTTTTTTCACATTTGACAATTGTGGCATGATGTGATTACATGTTATATATATATTTACTTTTATGCTTTAATGAACTTTTTACAATTGCTCAATCTGCACAATTTTTGCACATTACTGTTTATACATCTGATTATTGTAAGGTGGTATTCATCGGCTTTTGATTTATTTATTCACATAATTATGTCATAAATCACGTTAGGCATTTTTATTTGATGCATTTATAGAAAATTTATCGCTAGATTCTCTTCCGGATACACTTACTCTCCGTCTGTGAGGCTCCATTATTAGTCGTTTTTGGGAGTTAGCTGTTTGGATCCATTTTTTGCAGTAACTTTGATTTACGTTTATCTTAGTCACTCAATGTAATGGAAGATTAATGATGTAGACATGAGTATTTATTGGATTTTCTGTCACTGAATTTCCATTTATATTTAGTTGTTTTACATATTTAATTGATTTGATTAAGCGCCACTTTCCATTGTTTGTTGGAGTTCCTTTATTGGTGTGGGAACACCTTTATGGTGGCAGCTATATCAGTTATTTGTTGCTTACTTATATTATTGGTCTGAGGTTTGTGGTTTACGCATTAGTACTTGACATTATCAGTGTATAGTATTATCACTGATCTCTGTATTAGTGTCACTGGTGATGTCAGTGTCAGCTAGTCAGTTCCCACCCAGCGTCCGCCGCACTATCACAGTCCTACTATAAGTCACCGATCACCACCATTACCGGTATAATAATAATAAAAATTCCAGTATATATCCCATAGTTTGTAGATGCTATAAAACTTTCACACAAACCAATTAATATACATTTTTGGGATTTTTTTTATTACCAAAGATAAGTAGCAGAATACATTTTGGCCAAAATTTATGAAAAAATTAGATTTTTAAAAAATATTTAATATGTATTATAGCAGAAAGTAAAAAAAAAAAATCAACATTTTTTATTTATATAAATATATTAAAAATTGTATTATATATATATATTTTATGTAATAAAAAAATGTTAAAAAGATTTGCATAAAAAAGCAATTTCCAGCGCTATTTAGCACAGCCCTAAATTCGAAAAAAATGGCCTGTTCATGAGGGGGGATGGGAACCTTCCAGAGCTGAAGTGGTTAACAAAGGGATTTCATATGATGGTCAGCTCCCTCTAGTGGCCATAATGAAGTCTTTTTCGTAAAAGGCTTCACATTAGTGAAAATACAATACCGCACTATGGCCACTAGAGGGAGCCAATGGTCATAGGAAATCAATGTATGAGATAAAATATAGACAACATTCCTCACAGCTGGGTGAATTCTTGTCATATTCATTCAACAATTTAAAAAAAAATGAGAACACTAAGTGATTGCAAAGCTTACATCACATATCAATGAAAGGCAATGACTCCATTTTTATAATTTAATAGTTTTTATTGGAAGTTCTCTTATTGAACAATCAGTTACAAAATACAAAGTGTTACAAATGACAAGTGACATTGTCCATCTTTGTTTAGATAGACATAGCACATTGACATGGAGTGATAAAACACAATATAAGTTGGATATTTGTGAGACAAGTCCTCCCTGTGTACGGGCCAATAATAAAGGACATCCAGGGACTCACACCCCCCTTCACACACTCACCACAAATATATCCCCCTGCTTCTTATATGATGGAGATCAGCCATGGAGTATATCTGAGGTGTATATCAGGGTGTGCTTCTTCCCCACATGAGAGCTGTGATGTCCAGCAACATTCATATAGAAGACATTTCCCGCACTCAAGTCACTAATACACCTCCGGGGTTGTGTGGGATCCCTGATGTACAGGAAGACAGGACTTCAATGAGGAACAATTCCCTCACTCAGGACAGGAATACGGCTTCTCCTCTGTGTGAGATCTCTGATGTGTGGAAAGATAGGACTTCTTTGAAAAACATATCCCGCACTCAGGACAGGAATATGGCTTCTCCCCTGTGTGAGATCTTAGATGTGTGGAAAGATAGGACTTCCTTGAAAAACATTTTCCACACTCAGGACAGGAATATGGCTTCTCCCTTGTGTGAGATCTCTCATGTGTGGAAAGATCGGACTTCCTAGATAAACATGTCCTGCACTCAGGACAGGAATACGGCTTCTCCCCTGTGTGAGATCTCTGATGGGTGGAAAGATTGGACTTGTCTGAAAAACATTTCCCGCACTCAGAACAGGAATATGGCTTCTCCCCCGTGTGAGATCTCTGATGTGTGGAAAGATAAGACTTGTCTGAAAAACATTTCCCGCACTCATGACAGGAATATGGCTTCTCCCCTGTGTGAGATCTCTGATGTGTGGAAAGATAGGACTTCTGTGAAAAACATTTCCCACACTCAGGACAGGAATACGGCTTCTCCCCTGTGTGAGATCTCTGATGTGTGGAAAGATAAGACTTGTCTGAAAAACATTTCCCGCACTCAGAACAGGAATACAGCTTTTCCTCCGTGTGAGATCTCTGATGTTTGGAAAGATGGGACTTCTGTGAAAAACATTTCCCGCACTCAGAACAGGAGTTACGGCTTCTCCCCCGTGTGAGATCTCTGATGTAAGGAAAGATAAGACTTGTCTGAAAAACATTTCCTGCACTCAGGACAGGAATACTGCTTTTCCGCCATGTGAGATCTCTGATGTTTGGAAAGATTGGACTTCTGTGAAAAACATTTCCCGCACTCAGGACAAGAATACGGCTTCTCTCCTGTATGAGATCTTGTATGCTCATTAAGCTTGGATTTATAATGGAAATACTTCCCGCACTCAGTACAGGAAAACCTCTTCTCTGTTGGAAGGACGGCACCGTCCCTCACAGTCTGAGGTTCCTCAGGATAAGAGGAATACGATGGTCCATCTACACTGTGTGGTGCCGGATGGACATGTGAGGTAGTCGGGTTTTCTCCTGGACTATACTGTGTGATGTCCTCATCTTCTACTTTACAGTCTGGAGACAAAGTGAGACAATCCTCTGAGGTTTTCCTCATCTCCCGTCCATCTACTAAAATAGAAATACAAAGATTATTATTAGACATGAGCAGATTGGTTCCCCTAAATCAGGACTCCGCCCACATCAGACAGCTTTGTCTCTGAGAATCTTACAATTCCCCCTCAAGGTAACTAGTAAATGGGTCTTCTGATCTCCTACCAGTTCATTTCTTTATTCATGGACCTTAGTCAGAGAGTGAGGACACAACGAGAACTGTCTTTTATAGGAGTGACAGTGATGAGGGGATTATAGGACGAGTGTCCCCACCCCCTCTATCACTCATTGCCATCTTCCCAACACAAGAAGTCCTGAACTCCCTGATTTAGTCATGAATAACAGCGGGGCTGAGCCCCACCAGAGGTCAGAGAGTGAGGATGGGGGGAGAACAACCAAGATGAAGACTGGACTGATCCTGAAGACCCCCATCATTGGGTTATTGGCTCCTCCCTCATTATCACTTTCTGTTTAAGGCTCCAAAGTTTGAGGATGTTATCACATTATTATCAACATGTAAACGTCTGTTCTCCAATCACATCATCAGATATAAAATCAAACCACTATAATCTGATTCCACCCTGAAATTAAATAAGTAATCAGGAAGCTGCTTACATAATACCCAGATATGAGGTATAACAGAATTCCTCCAAAATATGCAGCGCTGGCCCTTTAAATCATATACAAAAAACACACCACAGATGAGGTCATCAGGTGCGTGATCACGGATCCAATCCCTGATGTGGTGATGTCAGCACATTTGGCGGAGCATAGCAATCTAACGTCATCACGCCCATTACGGCAACAGAAGGAAGAGATCTTCAGGTCAAGGTGAAGCAATACACTGACCATATTAGTATAAGGCTGCTTTCACAGTGATGTGCTGCGGTGTACCCACACTGCGAGTGCAGTGCAGTGTACCTGCAGCTTTCCTGCGTGTTTTCTGTACTTATCCATAGACTTCTATTATATCCTGCAGGTTTGCTGCTCTTATACATAGACTTCTATTATATCCTGTTGGTTTGCTGCACTTTCTGCATGCAGGAGATTTGATAGGCTTTCAGAAAGTGCCCCACACCTGCGGGATATAATAGAAGTCTATAACAAAGTGCAGCTAACCCAGGACAGTTGCAGATGCACTGCGTTGCACCTGTGGTGCAGGTAAACTGCAGCACATCAGTGTGAAAGCAGCCTTATTGGGTGCTCAGAACAGTAAGGGTTCATTTACATTTGTAGTTTGAGGGGTGGTAAAACCCCATAGTAAAAATGTGTTTTTATCACCCCTGCCCCAACCACATCCCCTTTAGCTGCAGTGGCCAGGGGTGTACATATGTCGTAGCTGTAGCAGGAGTTATATGCATTGTCATGGTTGGTGGATGTCATGATTTGTGTATGTCATGGTTGGTGGGTGTCATGGTTGGTGGGTGTCATGGTTGGTGGGTGTCATATTTGGTGGGTGTCATATTTGGTGGGTGTCATAGTTGGTGGGTGTCATGGTTGGTGGTTGTCATAGTTGGTGGGTGATATGGTTGGTGGGTGACATGGTTGGTGGGTGACATGGTTGGTGGGTGACATGGCTGATTGGTGTCATGGCAGGTGGGTGACATGGTTGTTATGATTGGTGTATGTCATGGTTGGTGGGTGTCATATTTGGTGGGTGTCATGGCTGGTGGGTGTCATATTTGGTGGGTGTCATCGTTGGTGGGTGTCATGGTTGGTGGGTGATATGGTTGGTGGGTGACATGGTTGGTGGGTGACATGGTTGATGGGTGACAAGGTTGGTGGGTGACATGGTTGATTGGTGTCATGGTTGGTGGATAACATGGTTGTCATGGTTGGTGGGTGTCATGGTTGGCATAGTTGGTGGGTGTCATGGTTGGTGGGTGACATGGTTGGCATGGTTGGTGGGTGTCATGTTTGGCATGCTTGGTGGGTGTCATGGTTGGTGGGTGTCATGTTTGGCATGCTTGGTGGGTGTCATGGTTGATGGGTGTCATGGTTGGTGGGTGTCATGTTTGGTGGGTGTCATCGTTGGTGGGTGTCATGGTTGGTGGGTGATATGGTTGGTGGGTGACATGGTTGGTGGGTGACATGGTTGGTGGGTGACATGGTTGGTGGGTGATATGGTTGATGGGTGACAAGGTTGGTGGGTGACATGGTTGATTGGTGTCATGGTTGGTGGATAACATGGTTGTCATGGTTGGTGGGTGTCATGGTTGGCATAGTTGGTGGGTGTCATGGTTGGTGGGTGACATGGTTGGCATGGTTGGTGGGTGTCATGTTTGGCATGCTTGGTGGGTGTCATGGTTGGTGGGTGTCATGGTTGGTGGGTGTCATGTTTGGCATGCTTGGTGGGTGTCATGGTTGGTGGGTGTCATGGTTGGTGGGTGACATGGTTGGCATGGTTGGTGGGTGTCATGTTTGGCATGCTTGGTGGGTGTCATGGTTGGTGGGTGTCATGGTTGGTGGGTGTCATGGTTGATGGGTGTCATGGTTGGTGGGTGTCATGTTTGGTGGGTGTCGCACCTGCCAAGCAAAACCTATTCAAGTGAATGAGGCGACTCTGCAAGTGCCCTGCAACCTTGTGCAGTACCGAAAAGAAGGGGGTAAATCAGGCAGCATTGTTGCTTTCTCATCACCTGCTTTAACCCTTTGGACCTTACAGAAGCATGAAGTTGTGGGGCGCATGCAGAGTGCACTTATTTACATAAATGGGTTAAAATTGGCAGGCGGTACACTGCTGCTCTTCTAAAAAGCGATCCAAATGTGTTTGACAGGTGGTGAGGAGATGATATGTTGCCTCCTCACCACCTGATTTACACCCATGATTGCGGTGCAATGCACACTATTGTGACTCAGTAGTATGGCAATTAGAGGTTAAATCAGGTTTGAGGAGGTGACACTGGGCAATACTGTGCCCGGTGATCTTTGACTTCTCCCATGTTGTTCAGGAAGATCTCCTCCTCGTTAAGGTTGCCTACCTCTGCTATACAGACATATCCCTCCACCCGGCACTGCCAGCAAACAACAGAACTAGTAACCCCGGGAGAATTCCTCTGTCAGAGATCTCGCTAGATCCGGGTATGGGACAGAATGTAAGACACATACCTCAGATGTCTAAGACAAGCAACACCTATAGAGAAAATCAACATTTTACTGCCAGCTGAACCCCCAGAATCTCCATAAATCCATCCTAGATACATATGTGTAAAAAAGAGTGCAGCGCTGGATAAATAACGTAAGCAATCTTGTTTGTGAATATTACCAAAAATACAAATGAATAATGCAATAAAATATATATAATAAACCTGTGATCTAAAATGAATAATAAAAAAATATATATATATATATATCAAAAAAATGCTTCCTTTCAGCAGGTAATCATCATCTGTCATGAAAAGGAACTTCCTCACAGATATCCGGGTTACACTCCAAACTGCTCACCTCTAGATTGATGGATAGGTATTGGCAGAGTGAACCATATGCATTCACTATCGATCCAATCAGGAGGCCGCTACCAGCAGTGGTGAATGTCCAATAAAACAAAGAAGAAAGGCTCCAATGGTGCAGAGTGATAAAACTTTTACCCAGGGTAAAGACGCACACACGTACTGCGCATGCGCGAACCGTTCTGATATGAAGTGGAGCCTTTTTTAAAATATCCTTGCAAGGATTTGACTTTGTTCCTATGGATGCCTTATGTCAATTTTAAATAAAGGAAAGTTTTATCACTCTGCACCATTGGAGCCTTTCTTCTTTGTTTTATTGGACATTCACCGCTGCTGGTAACGGTCTCCTGATTGGATCGATAGTGAATGCATATGGTTCACTCTGCCAATACCTATCCATCAATCTAGAGGTGAGCAGTTTGGAGTGTGACCCGGATATCTGTGAGGAAGTTCCTTTTCATGACAGATGATGATTACCTGCTGAAAGGAAGCACCTAGGATTTCGATATTGGTGTCATCATGACTTTTTAAAAAGGCTGTCTGGTAAGCCTTCAATCTTTTCAAGGTGACGGGCGTTTGTTGCGGTGGAAGTCACATATATATTCAGCAACAAAGTCACTTTCGTAATTCTTTATTATTTATGGACACTTAATTTTTTGCTATATATATATATTTTTTTTATTCATTTTTGATCACAGGTTTATTATATATATTTTTTATTGCATTTTTTATTTGCATTTTTGGTAATATTCACAAACAAGTTTGCTTACGTTATTTATCCAGCGCTGCACTCTTTTTTACATATATTTTATTGGTGCCCCCTATCAGGGTTATAGTGTCCAGCTGCAAGTTACCTTTTCACAGGTTGTTTCATTTATTTATCATTTAACACATGTTCACCTAGCGCAATTTTTTCTTTAGAATCATCCTAGATACATGAACTGTGTCTGCAGCACAGAGAAGGAAGATTATCCGAGAGAAATACAGGACTACAGGACGGGGAACACAGTTCAGGAAAGTGACCAGGGTATTGCAGGCTGATATCACCCAGTCCCCACCCTACTCTGGACCAATCAGTGAGCAGTATGGGTGGAGGAATGTATTTAATGTTAATGACCCACCTGTGCTGATCTCTGTAGGAGTGTCCTCCTCTATAAATGTCCCCGTTATTCCATCCTCCTCCATAGACTGCTGATCATCCCTCACATACATCTCTTCTTCTTCTGCTTTAACCTCAAATTCTATATTGATTGGATCTCCACTCTAAATAAGGAAAATTAGAGAAAATATAATCTGCAAGATATAAGCTTTATTACTGTGACATCACATATATAAAATCCACACATCCCCATCCATGTTCTAGATGCTCCATCCCACCAACATTGTAATAATGATCGATGGTGTGATCTTCCTGTGTGGAATCCCATGAATACAGAGGATGGGAACATCTCTCTGGGGGGTTCATGTAGCTGGATGACTCCACCATGATGTCCTGGTACACATCTTTGTGTTCTTTTAGGAACTCTGACTCCTCCATAACCCAATCCTCATCATCCTCCTCTTGTATCTCTTCTTTAACATCAGCTTCAGAATCACTGAGTTTTCCACTCTGAATATATAATAAAAATGACATCAATTATAATGTAGTAAGGTCCCGGGCCCCCTTTGGTCTAATAAGAACCACCAGAGTTAGGCAGAGCTGACATCCTTCTATGCAGAGTACATTAAGAGGCATGGTGGGTGCAAGATAAGGTAGATTAATGGGCAACAGAGACTTCTTGAATGCAAAGAGATTTATTGTTTCTTGAACAGAACTGTGGGAGAGAGGGTTAGGCCAGGACACCCTTAGTAGTTGCAATGTTAATTGGCAGATTCAGAGACTTCTATAGGTAGACAGCCATGCAGGGAAAGGCATCCAGCAAGACACCACATCTGCACAAGTAGGGCCACCATCTTCTATGGCAACAGTCTTATAACAGTTTCTAACACACGTTGTAATGAACTTCTTCACTTACTCTACAATTTCCCCTTATAATTCTTCACTCCACTGAGCTCCCAGTCTCTCTCACTAGACTTGCTGATCCACTGCCACTGGATCCCCTGAGCTCTTTCAATCTTCTCACACAGTATCTTCCTCAAGCATCACCTCCGCCTCCCTGCTGGGTCCCTAGCTTGGCACTCACAGATACTCCTTAAGTGTCACCCCGCTGGCCGGTCAGTCCCTGGCTTGGCACCTGCTGAAGTTTCCCAATTCTTCACTGTCCCTGGTTGGTGAGAATGATACTCTGGTAATTGCTTCAGCTACTCACAGTGGTCCCTGGTAATAAGGTGGATGGTCCATTAGTGGCGACAGCTTCCCCTCTACCTCCGTCCACTACTGGTTCTCCAGCTGGCAGAACCATCACTTCTGGTTGGACTCCAACCCTTCACTGCTCTCTTGCTTCTGGATAGGCCCTCAGACAGCCTAGCAGCCAAATGTCCCTGAGATAGGCCTCAGGCATTGGCCTAGCAGCCCGGGGCCGCACAACATACATCCACCCAGACAGCTGTCCAGGTGGCAGAGAACACCATTCACCTGACCTCACCCAAATAAATAGGCTCTCCCAGCAGGCCAAGGGATTCAAGAAAATCCCTGCCCATTGGCTGAGACACCCCATCTATTCCTAATTTTTCCTTGCAATGCCCGTGTCTTATCTAATGTCACCAGTGAGAAGTGCAGCAATTTCAGAATTAGGGTGAAATCAATTGACCCCTAACAATTGGCCAAGGCAACTATCACTCGGCACATAAATTTAGGACAACCCTTCCTAAACATCAGGGTTCTACATCCTCCCCCTGCCTAGGAAACTACATCTCGTAGTTTGCATAAAAAAATAATAATTTGAGCCCTCAAGCCTGAGAGCGAATGTCCTGGCAAAAACTGGGATGGGTGGGGAAACAAGGAAAGGAATAATAATAACAGTAATACAAGGGGCGTACCACATGAAATAAACATATGTAACACATACATAAGTGAATGGTAGGTCACACAAGGCAGATAAATATCAGACATTATGTACAATTTATGTGTGGTATACCACCCAAACAATTGAAGGATTTTTTTATAAACAGGCAAAAGTCTATAGGACCCGAAAAGGAAAAATCAAAAGTGCTCATTTTAAAGGCTTTTATGTAAGTTATTGTCATAAAAAGTGTTTGGGGACCCAGGTCCTGCCCCAGGGGACATGTAACAATGCAAAAAAAGGGTTTTTTTTTTCAGGAGCAGTGATTTTAATAATGCTTAAAGTGAAACAATTAAAATGAAATATTCCATTAAATATTGTGCCTGGGGGGTGTCCTTAGTCTGCCTGTAAAGTAGCGCATCTTTCCCATGTTTATAACAGTACTACAGCAAAATGACATTTCTAAAGGAAAAAATGTAATCTAAAATTGCTTGTGACTGTAATGTATTTTTGGGACCCAACAATATACATAAAAATCACCCCCCCCAGTCCATTACCAGGCCCTTTGGGTCTGGTATGAATATTAAGGGAACCCTGCACCAAAATTTAAAAAAAAAATGCGTGGGGGACCCCCCAAAATCCAAACCAGGCCCTTCAGGTTTGGTATGGATTTTAAGGAGAACCCTCTGCCAAAATTAAAAAAAAAGAAAAATGCCCCCAAAATCCATACCAGACCCTTATCTGAGCATGCAACATAGGACATAGGCCCAATGCGATCCTTATAATCTAGCCAGTGGCGGCCCGTCCATTTTATTACTGGCCCTTTAAAAAAAAAAAGGAAAAAAAGGTCCTTAAGTGCACTGTGTTCGGACGGCAGACACAGTGTGACGCCGGACACAGTGCACTTATGGGAAGCGCCACATCTATGCAATCACGAGATTGCATACGTGGCACTGCATTTGTGGGCGTTTAGCCCGCCTTGCGGCATTTTCTGAAGCACCGAGTAGCTTCCGCCCGGCCATAGTAATAAATACTACAGGCGCTGGGCGGAAGCTACTTGGCGCTTCAGATTTGATTGACATCTGCCCTGAGTTAGATGTCACTTCCTGCTTCTCTCTCTCATTGCACCCGAGAGAGGAAACAGGAAGAATGCTGCTGCCAGTGTGAAGGATACACCGCAGGAGACCCAAGGTAAGTACCGCTGTGTGGATAATGGGGGTTTGAAGTGACAGAGGCTACATTTGGGGGGACAGAGGCTACATTTTGGGGGGACAGAGGCTGCATTTTGGGGAGGGACAGAGGCTGCATTTTGGGGGGCAGAGGCTGTATTTGTGGGGGGACAGAAGCTGCATTTGGGGGGAGGACAGAGGCTGTATGGGGGGGCAGAGGCTGCATTTTGGGGGGGACAGAGGCTGCATTTTGGGGGGGCAGAGGCTGCATTTGGGGGGGACAGAGGCAGCATTTTGGGGGGGACAGAGGCAGCATTTGGGGGGGCAGAGGCTGCATTTGGGGGGGACAGAGGCTGTATTGGGGGACAGGCAGCCTTTTGGGGGGATAGAGGCTGTATTTGTGGGGGACAGAGGCTGCATTGGGGGTATAGAGGCTGCATTTGGGGGGGACAGAGACTGCATTTTGGGGGGGACAGAGGCTGCATTTTGGGGTGGGGCAGAGGCTGCATTTTGGGGGGGCAGAGGCTGCATTTGGGGGGTACAGAGGCTGTATTTGGGGGGCAAAGGCTGCATTTTGGGGGGGGCAGAGGCTGCATTTGGGGGGGCAAAGGCTGGATTTGGGGGGGCAGAGGCTGTATTTTCGGGGGGGGCAGAGGCTGCATTTGGGGGGGACAGAGGCTTCATTGGGGGGGACACAGGCATGCTGCATTTAATGGGACACAGGCATGCTGCATTTAATGGGACACAGGCATGCTGCATTTGGGGGGGGCAGAGGCTGCATTTGGGGGGGACAGAGGCTGCATTTTGGGGGGACAGAGGCTGAATTGGGGGGGCAGAGGCTGCATTTGGGGGGGGCAGAGGCTGCATTTGGGGGGGGCAGAGGCTGCATTTGGGGGGGACAGAGGCTGTATTGGGGGGACAGGCAGCATTTTGGGGGATAGAGGCTGTATTTGGGGGGGACAGAGGCTGCATTTGGGGGGACAGAGGCTGCATTGGGGGGGCAGAGGCTGCATTTAAGGGGGGGCAGAGGCTGCATTTAAGGGGGGGGGCAGAGGCTGCATTTGGGGAGACAGAGGTTGCATTTGGGGGGACAGAGGCTGCATTTTATGTGACAGAGGCTGCATTTGATGTGACACAGGCTGCATGTAAGGAGGAACTCCGCTGGGGGCACCTGATGTAAGGACAGACTGCTGGGGACGCCTGATGGCATCTGGTTGTAGGCGACGTGGCTAGTGAGACACTCGGGGCTCCCACTGATTCTGCATTATGGTGAGTTGAATGATTTAATTTTATATTACAAAGTAATAATAGAAATAATGCGCTTCAATCATCCTGACACCATAACAACCATGGTGCCGGGATGATTGAAGTGCTAACACCAGGTGTTTGGAGTATCTTTATCTGCTGATTGCTAAACTTTCTTTGGGGGGGACAGAGGCTGCATTGGGGGGGACAGAGGCTGCATTTTGGGGGATAGAGGCTGCATTTGGGGGGACAGAGGCTGCATTGGGGGACAGAGGCTGCATTTTGGGGGATAGAGGCTGCATTTGGGGGGGACAGAGGCTGCATTTTGGGGGGCAGAGGCTGCATTTGGGGGGGACAGAGGCTGCATTTTGGGGGGGCAGAGGCTGCATTTGGGGGGGACAGAGGCTGTATTTGGAGGGGCAGAGGCTGCATTGGGGGGGGGGGGCAGAGGCTGCATTTGGGGGGGCCAGAGGCTGTATTTGGGGGGGCAGAGGCTGCATTTGGGGGGGCAAAGGCTGCATTTTGGGGGGGCAGAGGCTGTATTTTCGGGGGGGGGCAGAGGCTGCATTTGGGGGGGACAGAGGCTTCATTGGGGGGACACAGGCATGCTGCATTTAATGGGACACAGGCATGCTGCATTTAATGGGACACAGGCATGCTGCATTTGGGGGGGGCAGAGGCTGCATTTGAGGGGGACAGAGGCTGCATTTTGGGGGGGCAGAGGCTGCATTTTGGGGGGGGAAGGCTGCATTTGGGGGGCAGAGGCTGCATTTAGGGGGGCAGAGGCTGTATTGGGGGGGACAGAGGCTGCATTTAAGGGGGGACAGAGGCTGCATTTAAGGGGGGGACAGAGGCTGCATTTGGGGAGACAGAGGTTGCATTTGGGGGGACAGAGGCTGCATTTTATGTGACAGAGGCTGCATTTGATGTGACACAGGCTGCATGTAAGGAGGGACTCCGCTGGAGGCACCTGATGTAAGGACAGACTGCTGGGGACGCCTGATGGCATCTGGTTGTAGGCGACGTGGCTAGTGACACACTCGGGGCTCCCACTGATTCTGCATTATGGTGAGTTGAATGATTTAATTTTATATTACAAAGTAATAATAGAAATAATGCGCTTCAATCATCCTGACACCATAACAACCATGGTGCCGGGATGATTGAAGTGCTAACACCAGGTGTTTGGAGTATCTTTATCTGCTGATTGCTAAACTTTCTTGGGGGGGACAGAGGCTGCATTTGGGGGGACAGAGGCTGTATTTGGGGGGCAGAGGCTGCATTTTGGGGGGGCAGAGGCTGCATTTGGGGGGGCAAAGGCTGCATTTTGGGGGGCAGAGGCTGCATTTGGGGGGGACAGAGGCATGCTGCATTTAATGGGACACAGGCATGCTGCATTTAATGGGACACAGGCATGCTGCATTTGGGGGGGGAGAGGCTGCATTTGGGGGGGGACAGAGGCTGCATTTTGGGGGGGACAGAGGCTGCATTTTGGGGGGGCAGAGGCTGCATTTGGGGGGGCAGAGGCTGCATTTGGGGGGTACAGAGGCTGTATTGGGGGGACAGGCAGCATTTTGGGGGATAGAGGCTGTATTTGGGGGGGACAGAGGCTGTATTGGGGGGACAGGCAGCATTTTGGGGGATAGAGGCTGTATTTGGGGGGGACAGAGGCTGCATTTGGGGGGGACAGAGGCTGCATTGGGGGGACAGAGGCTGCATTTGGGGAGACAGAGGTTGCATTTGGGGGGACAGAGGCTGCATTTTATGTGACAGAGGCTGCATTTGATGTGACACAGGCTGCATGTAAGGAGGGACTCCGCTGGAGGCACCTGATGTAAGGACAGACTGCTGGGGACGCCTGATGGCATCTGGTTGTAGGCGACATGGCTAGTGACACACTCGGGGCTCCCACTGATTCTGCATTATGGTGAGTTGAATGATTTAATTTTATATTACAAAGTAATAATAGAAATAATGCGCTTCAATCATCCTGACACCATAACAACCATGGTGCCGGGATGATTGAAGTGCTAACACCAGGTGTTTGGAGTATCTTTATCTGCTGATTGCTAAACTTTCTTGGGGGTAACAGAGGCTGCATTGGGGGGGACAGAGGCTGCATTTGGGGGGATAGAGGCTGCATTGGGGGGACAGAGGCTGCATTTTGGGAGGGCAGAGGCTGCATTTGGGGGGACAGAGGCTGTATTTGGGGGGACAGAGGCTGCATTTTGGGGGGGCAGAGGCTGCATTTGGGGGGGCAAAGGCTGCATTTTGGGGGGGCAGAGGCTGTATTTTCGGGGGGGCAGAGGCTGCATTGGGGGGGACACAGGCATGCTGCATTTAATGGGACACAGGCATGCTGCATTTAATGGGGCACAGGCATGCTGCATTTGGGTGGGCAGAGGCTGCATTTGGGGGGACAGAGGCTGCATTTGGGGGGGGGCAGAGGCTGCATTTGGGGGGGACAGAGGCTGTATTGGGGGGACAGGCAGCATTTTGGGGGATAGAGGCTGTATTTGGGGGGGACAGAGGCTGTATTGGGGGACAGGCAGCATTTTGGGGGATAGAGGCTGTATTTGGGGGGGACAGAGGCTGCATTTGGGGGGGACAGAGGCTGCATTGGGGGGACAGAGGCTGCATTTGGGGAGACAGAGGTTGCATTTGGGGGGACAGAGGCTGCATTTTATGTGACAGAGGCTGCATTTGATGTGACACAGGCTGCATGTAAGGAGGGACTCCGCTGGGGGCACCTGATGTAAGGACAGACTGCTGGGGACGCCTGATGGCATCTGGTTGTAGGCGACGTGGCTAGTGACACACTCGGGGCTCCCACTGATTCTGCATTATGGTGAGTTGAATGATTTAATTTTATATTACAAAGTAATAATAGAAATAATGCGCTTCAATCATCCTGACACCATAACAACCATGGTGCCGGGATGATTGAAGTGCTAACACCAGGTGTTTGGAGTATCTTTATCTGCTGATTGCTAAACTTTCTTGGGGGGGACAGAGGCTGCATTGGGGGGGACAGAGGCTGCATTTTGGGGGGGCAGAGGCTGCATTTGGGGGGGACAGAGTCTGCATTGGGGGGACAGAGGCTGCATTTAAGGGGGGACAGAGGCTGCATTTAAGGGGGGGCAAAGGCTGCATTTTGGGGGGCAGAGGCTGTATTTTCGGGGGGCAGAGGCTGCATTTGGAGGGGACAGAGGCTTCACTGGGGGGGGACACAGGCATGCTGCATTTAGTGGGACACAGGCATGCTGCATTTAATGGGATACAGGCATGCTGCATTTGGGGGGGCAGAGGCTGCATTTGGGGGGACAGAGGCTGCATTTGGGGGGGCAGAGGCTGCATTTTGGGGGGGCAGGGGCTGCATTTGGGGGGGCAAAGGCTGCATTGGGGGACAGAGGCTGCATTTAAGGGGGGACAGAGGCTGCATTTAAGGGAGGGCAAAGGCTGCATTTTGGGGGGGCAGAGGCTGTATTTTCGGGGGGGCAGAGGCTGCATTTGGGGGGGACAGAGGCTTCACTGGGGGGGGACACAGGCATGCTGCATTTAGTGGGACACAGGCATGCTGTATTTAATGGGACACAGGCATGCTGCATTTGGGGGGGGCAGAGGCTTCATTTTGGGGGGGACAGAGGCTGCATTTTGGGGGGGGCAGAGGCTGCATTTGGGGGACAGAGGCTGAATTTGGGGGGCAAAGGCTGCATTTGGGGGGACAGAGGCTGTATTTGGGGGGGCAGAGGCTGCATTTTGGGGGGGCAGAGGCTGCATTTGGGGGGGCAAAGGCTGCATTTTGGGGGGCAGAGGATGTATTTTCGGGGGGGCAGAGGCTGCATTTGGGGGGACAGAGGCTTCATTGGGGGGACACAGGCATGCTGAATTTAATGGGACACAGGCATGCTGCATTTGGGGGGGGCAGAGGCTGCATTTGGGGGGGACAGAGGCTGCATTTTGGGGGGGCAGAGGCTGCATTTGGGGGACAGAGGCTGAATTTGGGGGGGGCAGAGGCTGCATTTGGGGGGGGGGCAGAGGCTGTATTGGGTGACAGGCAGCATTTTGGGGGATAGAGGCTGTATTTGGGGGGACAGAGGCTGTATTGGGGGGACAGGCAGCATTTTGGGGGATAGAGGCTGTATTTGGGGGGGACAGAGGCTGCATTGGGGGGGACAGAGGCTGCATTTAAGGGGGGACAGAGGCTGCATTTAAGGGGGGGCAGAGGCTGCATTTGGGGAGACAGAGGTTGCATTTGGGGGGACAGAGGCTGCATTTTATGTGACAGAGGCTGCATTTGATGTGACACAGGCTGCATGTAAGGAGGGACTCCGCTGGGGGCACCTGATGTAAGGACAGACTGCTGGGGACGCCTGATGGCATCTGGTTGTAGGCAACATGGCTAGTGACACACTTGGGGCTCCCACTGATTCTGCATTATGGTGAGTTGAATGATTTAATTTTATATTACAAAGTAATAATAGAAATAATGCGCTTCAATCATCCTGACACCATAACAACCATGGTGCCGGGATGATTGAAGTGCTAACAAAAGGTGTTTGGAGTATCTTTATCTGCTGATTGCTAAACTTTCTTGGGGGGGACAGAGGCTGCATTGGGGGGGACAGAGGCTGCATTTTGGGGGGATAGAGGCTGCATTGGGGGGGACAGAGGCTGCATTTTGGGAGGGGACAGAGGCTGCATTTTGGGGGGGCAGAGGCTGCATTTGGGGGACAGAGGCTGTATTTGGGGGGCAGAGGCTGCATTTTGGGGGGGCAGAGGCTGCATTTGGGGGGGACAGAGTCTGCATTGGGGGGACAGAGGCTGCATTTAAGGGGGGGCAAAGGCTGCATTTTGGGGGGGCAGAGGCTGTATTTTCGGGGGGGCAGAGGCTGCATTTGGGGGGGACAGAGGCTTCACTGGGGCGGACACAGGCATGCTGCATTTAGTGGGACACAGGCATGCTGCATTTAATGGGACACAGGCATTCTGCATTTGGGGGGGCAGAGGCTGCATTTTGGGGGGCAGAGGCTGCATTTGGGGGACAGAGGCTGAATTTGGGGGGCAGAGGCTGCATTTGGGGGGGCAGAGGCTGCATTTGGGGGGACAGAGGCTGTATTTGGGGGGGCAGAGGCTGCATTTTGGGGGGGGGGCAGGGGCTGCACTTGGGGGGGCAAAGGCTGCATTGGGGGGACAGAGGCTGTATTTAAGGGGGGACAGAGGCTGCATTTAAGGGGGGGCAAAGGCTGCATTTTGGGGGGGCAGAGGCTGTATTTCGGGGGGGCAGAGGCTGCATTTGGGGGGGACAGAGGCTTCACTGGGGGGGACACAGGCATGCTGCATTTAGTGGGACACAGGCATGCTGTATTTAATGGGACACAAGCATGCTGCATTTGGGGGGGGGCAGAGGCTGCATTTTGGGGGGGACAGAGGCTGCATTTTGGGGGGCAGAGGCTGCATTTGGGGGACAGAGGCTGAATTTGGGGGGCATAGGCTGCATTTGGGGGGACAGAGGCTGTATTTGGGGGGGCAGAGGCTGCATTTTGGGGGGGCAGAGGCTGCATTTGGGGGGGCAAAGGCTGTATTTTGGGGGGCAGAGGCTGCATTTGGGGGGGACAGAGGCTTCATTGGGGGGGGACACAGGCATGCTGCATTTAATGGGACACAGGCATGCTGCATTTGGGGGGGCAGAGGCTGCATTTGGGGGGGACAGAGGCTGCATTTTGGGGGGGCAGAGGCTGCATTTGGGGGACAGAGGCTGAATTTGGGGGGGCAGAGGCTGCATTTGGGGGGGCAGAGGCTGTATTGGGGGACAGGCAGCATTTTGGGGGATAGAGGCTGTATTTGGGGGGGACAGAGGCTGTATTGGGGGGACAGGCAGCATTTTGGGGGATAGAGGCTGTATTTGGGGGGGACAGAGGCTGCATTGGGGGGGGACAGAGGCTGCATTTAAGGGGGGACAGAGGCTGCATTTAAGGGGGGGCAGAGGCTGCATTTGGGGAGACAGAGGTTGCATTTGGGGGGACAGAGGCTGCATTTTATGTGACAGAGGCTGCATTTGATGTGACACAGGCTGCATGTAAGGAGGAACTCCGCTGGGGGCACCTGATGTAAGGACAGACTGCTGGGGACGCCTGATGGCATCTGGTTGTAGGCGACGTGGCTAGTGACACACTCGGGGCTCCCACTGATTCTGCATTATGGTGAGTTGAATGATTTAATTTTATATTACAAAGTAATAATAGAAATAATGCGCTTCAATCATCCTGACACCATAACAACCATGGTGCCGGGATGATTGAAGTGCTAACACCAGGTGTTTGGAGTATCTTTATCTGCTGATTGCTAAACTTTCTAGAATACACATTTCTATTGTTGTGTAGGATCTGGGTCTGCTGTCCCTCTCTCCCTCTCCCTCCATCCCTCGTTCATCTCAGATGCTAACCACACCACCTTAGAGCCATGCCCACTATTTTGCTGAAACCACGCCCATTTTCGCCAAGTGGGAGGGGTCAAAAAGGAAGGGCGGGGTCTGGTGCCCCCCATCCTAAAACTTCACCAGCCGCCACTGAATCTAGCATCACAGGCAAATTCATTGCTCTTATGTTTAAGAGTATAAACTGCTACAAACTTTTCTAGACAGGACATGGCTGCCATTATCAACAAATAATATGCACAATTTGTAAGCTAGATTAAGTTAAATGTTCCCCTGTACTATACAGTCACTTTGAGATTAGCATATAGAAGGAGGTAAAAAAAAACCAATAAAAACAGAAACTCAAATAGAATAAAATTCAGAAAATACAGTAAAGTGGAGAAAAATAAATAAATAAATATATATAGAGGGCTACCCACCCTATTTGATCCTGGTGGCCTTACTATTGTTCCCATTGCCCCCTGAGTCTATTGTTTTGTGGGTGTAGGCTCAGACAAGGTAAACTACAGGATATTGTGAGTAGATTTGGTGTGTCTCCAGTAATCTAAAAGGTTGTTTTTTTTGAGAGTTAAAATATATATATATATATATATAGAAGTATTTCCAGCTACTGTACTGTGTACCCTGCACAGTCTCACCTACAGTATAGCTACCTGCAGCCAGCTGCCTGTGTAGGCTCATTGAAGTATTTCCAGCTACTGTACTCCTCTCAATGATCATGTTGATAGCTTGTAAGAACATTTTTGGTTCTGGGCACCGCCACCAGTGGCTAAGGCCCAATTTTTCAGCCCCTGTTCAACAGGGGCGTGTCATTACAATTTTTGATGCAATTCTTTGCAGCAGGGCTCGTTCCTGAGCTCCAACTAGAGTATCTGTGAGGGGTTGCAGTGTTGTGGCACCAGCACCAGTGCCTAAGGCCCAATTTTTCTGCCCCTGTTCAACAGGGGCATGTAATTACAATTCTTGATCTAATATTTCACAGCAGGGCCCTGTGAGGGCTTACAGTATTGTGGCCACAACAACACCTAAGGCCCAAATTTCTGCTGAGTATATAGGGCAGGCCCCTACTTTCAAACATCTAACTTACAAACGACTCCTACTTGCAAACGGAAGGAGACAACAGGAAGTGAGATGAAATCTCCCCCTAGGAAGGGAAATTCTCTCCTGTAAGAGTTAATATGGGAAAAACGTGTCTCCTCTCCATTGATGCTTTATCACCAATCCTTGTTTCACTAAAAACCCCAAATTTTCAAAAAACTTTTGTCATTGGGACAGAAAGTGAGGTTCAATCTTCTGAAGAGGAGCACAGACAGCAAAACAAATGTCACAGGGGTGATAACCCTTCCCTATGTTTTCCAAAAAGCTTAAAATAGATTTTTTGGCTGGAGCTAAACACGTTAAAAATGTACCCGTTCAAAATTACAAACAGATTCTACTTATCAACAAACCTACAGTCCCTCTCTTGTTTGCACCGCCTGTATACTGCTGTTCAGAGTATATAGGGCCTGTGGGCCCCACACCTTTCCTTTTTTAATATGGGTGCGGGGTTCCCCTTAATATCCATACAAGACCCAAAGGGCCTGGTAATGGACTGGGGGGTACCCATGCCATTTGTCTCACTGATTTTCATCCATATTGCCGGGACCGGACATTACATTAAAGCCGCAAGCAGTTTTAAATGACTTTTATTCCTTTAAAAATTACATTTGGTGCAGGGACTGTTCTAAGCACGGGAAACATGCGCCACTTTACAGGCATACTATAGACACCCCCCAGGTACGATATTTAAAGGAATATTTCACTTTTTTTTACTTTAAGCATCATTAAAATCACTGCTCCCAAAAAAATGGCCTGTTTTAAAACTTTTTTTGCATTGATCCATGTCCCCTGGGGCAGGACCCGGGTCCCCAAACACTTTTTAGGACAATACCATGAAAATTAGCCTTTAAAATGAGCACTTTTGATTTTGAACGTTCGAGTCCCATAGACGTCAATGGGGTTGTAATGTTTGTGCAAATTTTCGGTCCGTTCGCAGGTTCTGGTGCGAACCGAACCAGGGGGTGTTCGGCTCATCCCTTTTGGTGAGCACAAAAGAAACATAATGACTATACATCTATGACTTTCCTACAGACTAAATAATATACACCAATTTGGGTTATTTTCACCAAAGAAATGGAGCAGAATACATTTTGTCCTAAATATATAAAGAAAGATTATTTATATGTAATATTTGGAGCATTCTATTGAGGTCTAGTCACCAATCCTCAGGAAGGATGTGCTGGAACTTGAGAGAGTCCAGAGAATGGCGACCAAGCAAATAAAGGGGCTGGAGGATCTCCGTTACGAGGAAAGACTACAAGTATTAAAATTATTCTCCCTGGAGAAGAGACACTTGAGAGGAGATATGATAGCAATATACAAATACCTCAATGGTGAGCTCAGTATAGAGTGGAAACCTTTCAGTTTCAGGGAGTATAAGAGGACATGGAGCCACTCAATGAGATTGGAGGAGAAGTGGTTTAACCTTAAACTGCGTAGGGGCTTTTGCACTGTCAAGGCAGTTAGGACATAGAACTCACTTCCACAATCGGTGGTGTATTGATACGGCTGGAAGTTTTGATAGCTTCAAAAAACTCTAGATGGGCATCTTAGTGAGCACATTATACAGGGATATGGGATATGATTTTTGGCATAAACACACACACAGGTTGAACTGGATGGACTGGTATCTTTATTCAACCTTACCAACTATATAACTATGTATATATAACAGAAACAAAGAAGGTGAAGGTGTTAAAGATAAGGGTTTTCAGGGATCACCTAAAGACAAGGTAGAAGATAGTCAGACAGATTTAGGTAGAGGGTTCCAGAGGATGGGAGAGGCTCTGAAGAAGTCCTGGAGGTGAGCATAGGAGATGATGACGTGGGATCTAGAGAGAAGGAGGTCATGTGAGGCGTGAAGAGAACGGTTTGGTTGGTATTTTTGGACAAGGTTAGTGATGTAGCTGGGGAAGAGTTGTCGAGGGCTTTGTAATATGTTGTTAGTATTTTGAATTTTTAATAGACAAGGGATTGTCAAACATGTTGAGTTAAGTTCCCCTGACATATTGCACCTCCAACAGGTAGGAAAGGTTGTGGGGAAAATTTTGTGTAAAAGAGTGGGGACTGTATACCATCTGGTCAGAATGTTATATCCGGACTCCTGGACAGTGCTGGAAAAGGAGGATTTGTGAGCAAAGAATAGAATATGATCTCTTTCTGTCTGGGTGAATGTGTGACCCAAATCTCTTCCCATTTCAGAAGGATTGGAGTTGTGAAATTTTTGTTTTGTTTGGTAAGGAAGTGATGATATGGAAATTGTGTGACCTGTTGGCTGACTTCATTTTTATTCAAGTCAAGTTAAGTCAACTCAAGCTTTATTGTCATTCTACTACACGTGAGGACATACTGTAGAATGAAATGTCGTATCTCACAGGGTATGCGACATACAAATTAAACATAATTATACATACATAAAAAACACAGTGAAGAGCTTAAAAAATTAAAAATAAAATTATAAACCTATACACAGATGTGTACTCCCAGGGATTTAGTACTGCTTACTCTCTCCACAGTCAAGCTGTCGATGGCCAGTGGGGGGTGATCAACAGAATTTCTCCCGAAATCCATCACAACCTCCTTTGTTTTGCTTACATTAAGGGGCGGGTTGTTTGTACTACATCATTTAACCAGTTGTGCCACTTCCTCTCTATAGAGTATTTCATCATTGTTGCTGATGAGACCTACCACAGTTCATCTGAAAACTTGATGATATGGTTGGAGATGAACTTGGCAGTACAGTGGTGGGTCAGCAGTAGGGATGAGCTTCGTGTTCGAGTCGAACCCATGTTCGACTCGAACATCGGCTGTTCGACCGTCCGTCGAATTGCGAACGATATGGGCCGTTCGCGCCAAATTCGTGTGGCGCGTCACGGCCCATAATTCACTGCGGCATCGCAGTGCATTGCTGGCTGATGATTGGCCAAGCATGCACTATGACCCGCATGCTTGGCCAATCACAGCGCCGTCAGTAGAGAGAGCTGTAATTGGCCAAAGCCAGGGTGGCTTTGGCCAATTATGGCTCAGGGGATTTAGTACACACCCCACACTATATAAGGCCGCCTGCACGGCGGCCCTGTGTAGTGTGTGTTCCGGTGTGCTGAGAGATAGAGAGAGAGAGAGACAGTGTCATTTGATTTGAGTTAGATAGATTAGGCAGAACAGTCAGTCAGTTAGCTGCACTTACAGTGTATTGTGTATATATATGCATCCCAGGTGTTGCATATATATATATACACTGTATTCAGTTTAGCTAGATCCGTTCCTGTTATCTTCTATCTAGACTATTTAGTGCAGTGTGTCCTGCTCACAGTGTTCAGCTAGATCCGTTCCTGCTATTTACATTCAGTGCAGTGCGTCCTGCTCACAGTGTTCAGCTAGATCCGTTCCTGCTATTTACATTCAGTGCAGTGCGTCCTGCTCACAGTGTTCAGCTAGATCCGTTCCTGCTATTTACATTCAGTGCAGTGCGTCCTGCTCACAGTGTTCAGCTAGATCCGTTCCTGCTATTTACATTCAGTGCAGTGCGTCCTGCTCACAGTGTTCAGCTAGATCCGTTCCTGCTATTTACATTCAGTGCAGTGCGTCCTGCTCACAGTGTTCAGCTAGATCCGTTCCTGCTATTTACATTCAGTGCAGTGCGTCCTGCTCACAGTGTTCAGCTAGATCCGTTCCTGCTATTTACATTCAGTGCAGTGCGTCCTGCTCACAGTGTTCAGCTAGATCCGTTCCTGCTATTTACATTCAGTGCAGTGCGTCCTGCTCACAGTGTTCAGCTAGATCCGTTCCTGCTATTTACATTCAGTGCAGTGCGTCCTGCTCACAGTGTTCAGCTCTTCCTACTGACAGGCAGGCTTGTCTGGTTACAGTATATAAAGCTACCTGAAGAAAATTACAGGTGTTCTTTTTGATCCTATTAGTACCACGGTCAGGCAGCTAGACTATTTACATTTAGTACAGTGTGTCCTGCTCACAGTGTTCAGCTAGATCCGTTCCTGTTATCTTCCTACTGACAGGCAGGCTTGTCTGGTTACAGTATATAAAGCTACCTGAAGAAAATTACAGGTGTTCTATCCCAGCTTAGTGCAGCTACAGGCCATTAGTATGTCTGGAAGGCCAAGAAGGAGAGGCAGACAGTCACAAGCCAATAAGAGAGGGCAAGCAGGCTCTGTGTCTAGTGCTGGTCGTGGAGACGGTGCATCCTCATCAGCACGTGGCCATGGGACACGCTTGGCCTTTTTTTCGGCAGCTGGCCGTGTTGAGCCGCAACATGCGGAAGACTTGGTCGAGTGGATGACCAAGCCGTCCTCATCCTCCTCATCCTCTCTCACCCATGCCCAGGGTGCTTTGTCTGGCAAAGCAGCGGCCTCTTCCCTCAGCTCAATGTCATCAGTGACTCCTTCCCTAGCTCCACCATGTCCTCATGAGGATTCCCTCGAACTGTTTGACCACAGTGTTGGGTACATGCTCCAGGAGGATGCCCAGCGTTTGGAAGGCTCTGATGATGATACTGAGCTCGATGAAGGCAGTAACATGAGCACGGACAGAGGGGGTGCCCAAGAAGGACAGCAATCTGGCAGTCATGCTCCCCCTGCTGCAGCATACTGCCAGGTTTGCTCCAGTGATGAGGAGGGAGGGGATGATGAGGTCACTGACTCAACGTGGGTGCCTGATAGGAGAGAGGAGGAGGAGGAGGAGGAGGAGGCGGCACATCACCAACGAGGCAGGATGCCCTCCAGGGGCCAGCCTAAGGGCAGCACATTGACTGCATCACACCCCAAAGCTCCACATGTGCAGGGCGCTGCAGTCTCTGCGCGTTATTCAAAAAGTTCTTTGGTGTGGGCCTTTTTTGAGACGAGTGCATCAGATCGCACCGCTGCTATTTGCAACATATGTCTCAAGCGTATCTCGCGTGGCCAAAACATCTCCCGCTTGGGTACCACATGCTTGACCAGACATATGTTGACCTGCCATGCAGTTCGTTGGCAAGCGTATCTGAAAGACCCACACCAAAGAACAAAGAGGATCTCTCCTTGCTCCTCATCAGCTGAGATTTCCAACCCCACTAGACCTTCAGTCCTCTCTGAGACCTGCAGTGAGAGGAATGAAGGTGTAGAATTAGGTGTGTCACAGCCAAGTACTTGTGGGCAATCTGCTTTTGGTACACCGACGTCAGATTGTACCAGGCAAATTTCCCTGCCCCAGCTGCTGCACCGCCGAAAGAAGTTTGCTCCCAGCCATCCACATGCCCAGCGGTTGAATGCTAGCTTGGCAAAATTGCTAGCACTTCAACTGCTGCCTTTTCAGTTGGTAGACTCTGCCCCCTTCCGTGAGTTTGTGGAATGTGCGGTTCCTCAGTGGCAGGTACCCAAACGCCCCTTTTTCTCACGGAAGGCGATTCCGGCTCTCTACCGGCATGTGGAAGGCAATGTCCATGCCTCGCTGGACAGGGCGGTCAGCGGTAAGGTGCATATTACCGCTGACTCATGGTCCAGCAGGCATGGACAGGGACGTTACTTAAGTTTCACGGCGCATTGGGTGACTCTGCTGGCAGCTGGGAAGGATGCAGGACAAGGTGCAGTAGTGTTGGAGGTTGTTCCGCCACCACGCCTCCAAAATGCTGATTGTGACACACCTCTCTCCTCCACCCCCTCCTCTTCTTCTTCCTCCATGGCCTCTTCCTCGGAACCAGCGGTGCTCCGTAGGCGTTCAAGGGGCTACGCAAGTACGCAGGCCAAAAGATGCCATGCGGTGCTTGAGCTGGTGTGCTTGGGGGACAGGAGCCACACTGGGGCAGAGGTTCTGTCAGCTCTGCAGGGGCAGGTTCAGAGGTGGTTGACGCCACGCCAACTTAAGGCAGGAATGGTGGTTTGCGACAATGGCACCAACCTCCTCTCTGCCCTCCGACAGGGACAACTGACCCATGTGCCCTGTTTGGCTCACGTCCTTAACTTGGTGGTGCAGCGGTTCTTGGGCAGGTACCCGGGCTTACAGGATGTCCTGAGGCAGGCCAGGAAAGTCTGTGTGCATTTCCGCCGGTCATATAATGCCAGTGCTCGGCTGACGGACCTCCAAAAGGAGTTTAACCTGCCCAAGAACCGCCTAATCTGTGACATGCCCACCAGGTGGAACTCGACGTTGGCCATGCTGCAGCGGCTGCACACGCAGCAGAGGGCCATCAATGAGTACCTGTGCGACTATGGCACCAGGACAGGGTCAGGGGACCTTGGTTTTTTTTCCCCACGCCAGTGGGCCATGATCAGGGATGCATGCACTGTCCTGTCACCATTCGAGGAGGCCACGAGGATGGTGAGCACTGACAGTGCATGCATCAGTGACACTGTCCCCCTTGTCCACCTGTTGGAGCACACGCTGCGTGGAATAATGGACAGGGCACTTGAGGCAGAACAGAGGCAGGAAGAGGAGGACTTCCTTAGCTCTCAAGGCCCCCTTTATCCAGACAGTGTTCCTGCGTGCCCGCCGATCACACAGGAAGAGGACGAGGAGGAGGAGGAGGAGGAGGAGGAAGATTGTGTCAGTATGGAGGTGGAGCCTGGCACTCAGCATCAGCAGTCTTTAAGGGATCAGTCCCAAGGAACACATGGACTTGTACGTGGCTGGGAGGAGGTGGCTGCGGACGTTGTTGTCCTTAGTGACCCAGAGGACTCCGGACCGAATGCCTCAGCAAACCTACGCTGCATGGCCTCCCTGATCCTGCAAAGCCTGCGTAAGGATCCTCGTATTCGTGGTATCAAGGAGAAGGACCAATACTGGCTGGCAACCCTCCTTGATCCACGTTACAAGGGTAAGGTTGCGGACCTTATCTTGCCATCGCAGAGGGAGCAGAGGATGAAACATCTTCGGGAGGCCTTGCAGAAAGGTCTGTGCAACGCGTTCCCAGAGACTGGGAGGTTACAAACTCCTGTTTCTGGACAACGTGTTGCTGAGGCTTCGGTCAGTCAAAGAAGGAGCGGTGGAGAAGGTGGCCGTCTGACCGATGCGTTCAGACAATTTTTTGGTCCGCAGCCCCAAGGTATGATCGGTTCCAGCAACCATCGCCAGCGTCTGTTTTACATGGTGCAGGAATACCTAGGGGCAAGATCAGACTTGGACACCTTTCCCACCGAAAATCCTCTGGGTTACTGGGTCTTGAGGATGGATCACTGGCCAGAGCTTGCACAGTATGCAATTGAGCTACTGGCCTGTCCTGCATCCAGCGTTCTTTCGGAACGTACATTCAGTGCTGCTGGAGGCGTGGTAACCGATCACAGGGTGCGTCTGTCCACTGACTCGGTCGATCGGCTGACCTTCATAAAAATGAATCAGTCTTGGATCACCACCAGCTACCAAGCACCTGATGCTGATGTAACTGAATAATTTTTTTCAGATCCCTTCAAAGACTGCCTATGCTGATGCTGAGTGATTATCCCTGAGTAATTATCCTCTTCCTCCTCAATCATCACGCTGATAGCTTGTAAGAACATTTTTGGTTCTGGGCGCCACCACCAGTGCCTAAGGCACAATTTTTCAGCCCCTGTATAACAGGGGCGTGTAATTACAATTTTTGATGTAATACTTTGCAGCACGGCTCGTTCCTGCATTCCAACTAGAGTGTCTGTGAGGGGTTGCAGTGTTGTGGCACCAGCACCAGTGCCTAAGGCCCAATTTTTCTGCCCCTGTCTAACAGGGGCGTGTAATTACAATTTTTGATGCAATACTTTGCAGCAGTGCTCGTTCCTGCGTTCCAACTAGAGTGTCTGTGAGGGGTTGCAGTGTTGTGGCACCAGCACCAGTGCCTAAGGCCCAATTTTTCTGCCCCTGTCTAACAGGGGCGTGTAATTACAATTTTTGATGCAATACTTTGCAGCAGTGCTCGTTCCTGCGTTCCAACTAGAGTGTCTGTGAGGGGTTGCAGTGTTGTGGCACCAGCACCAGTGCCTAAGGCCCAATTTTTCTGCCCCTGTCTAACAGGGGCGTGTAATTACAATTTTTGATGCAATACTTTGCAGCAGTGCTCGTTCCTGCGTTCCAACTAGAGTGTCTGTGAGGGGTTGCAGTGTTGTGGCACCAGCACCAGTGCCTAAGGCCTAATTTTTCAGCTCCTGTTCAACAGGGGCATGTAATTACAATTCTTGATCTAATATTTCACAGCAGGGCCCTGTGAGGGCTTACAGTGTTTTGGCCACAGCAACACCTAAGGCCCAAATTTCTGCTGAGTATATAGGGCAGGACCCTACTTTCAAACATCTAACTTACAAACGACTCCTACTTGCAAACGGAAGGAGACAACAGGAAGTGAGATGAAATCTACCCATAGGAAGGGAAATTCTCTCATGTAAGAGTTAATATGGGAAAACAATTTCTCCTTTCCACTGATGCTTTCCAATCCTTGTTCCACAAAAAAACCCAAATTTTCAAAAAACATTTTTCATTGGGACAAAAAAGTGAGGTGAAATCTTCTGAAGAGGAGGAAAGACGCAAAACAAATGTCACAGGGGTGATAACCCTTCCCTATGTTTTCCAAAAAGCTTAGAAAAGATTTTTTGGCTGGAGCTAAACACATTAAAAATGTTCAAAATTACAAACAGATTCTACTTAACAACAAACCTACAGTCCCTGTCTTGTTTGCACCGCCTGTATACTGCTGTTCAGAGTATATAGGGACCTTTCCTTATTTTAATTTGGGTGCGGGGTTCCCCTTAATATCCATACAAGACCCAAAGGGCCTGGTAATGGACTGGGGGGTACCCATGCCGTTTGTCTCACTGATTTTCATCCATATTGCCAGGACCCGACATGACATTAAACCCGCAAGCAGTTTTAAATGAGATTTTTTCCTTTAAAAATGACATTTGGTGCAGGGACTGTTCTAAACATGGGAAACACGCGTCACTTTACAGGCATACTATAGACACCCCCCAGGTACGATATTTAAAGGAATATTTCACTTTTTTTTTTTTACTTTAAGCATCATTAAAATCACTGCTCCCGAAAAAACGGCCGTTTTTAAAAGTTTTTTTTGCATTGATACATGTCCCCTGGGGTAGGACCCGGGTCCCCAAACCCTTTTTAGGACAATACCATGCAAATTAGCCTTTAAAATGAGCACTTTTGATTTCGAACGTTCGAGTCCCATAGACGTCAATGGGGTTCTAACGTTCGTGCGAACTTGCGGTCCGTTCGCGGGTTCTGGTGCGAACCGAACCGGGGGGTGTTCGGCTCATCCCTAGTCAGCAGTGTGAAGAGCAGTGGGCTGAGCACACATCCTTGTCGGACACCCGTGCTCAGTGTGGTAGTGCTCGACGTTCTGCAGTCAACACAGACTGACTGAGGTCTTCTGGTTAAAAAGTCCAGGATCCAATTACAGAGGGGCAGGTTGAGGCCCGGCGAGTTAAATTTGATAAGTTGCTGAGGAATTATTGTATTAAATGCTGAGCTAAAGTCAATGAACAGAAATGAACAGCATTCTAACATAAGAGTCTTTCTGTTCTAAGTGGGTAAGGGCCAAGTGGAGGGTAGAGGATACTGCATTGTCTGTGGAATGGTTTCAGCATGTTTGGAAGACTGGACTTAATGTGATGGACGACTAACCTTTAAAAGCACTTCATCATTATTGGAGTTAGTGCTATGGGACAATAGTCATTCAAACAGGACACAGGTGACTTCTTTGGCACTGGAATTATGGTGGTGGATTTAAGACACATAGGGACAACCGCCTGGCTTAGAGAAATGTTAAAGATATCTGTAAGGACATCTGTCAGCTGTACAGCACAGCCTCTCAGTACACGTCCAGGTATGTCATCAGGGCCAGCAGCCTTCCGTCGGTTGATCCCGAACAGGGTCTTCCTTACGTTGACTGGAGAAAAGCAGAGCACCCGGTCGTTTCGGGATATGGATAGTTTTTGTGAAGGTGTTTGGTTCTGCATCTCAAACCATGCATAAAAGTGGTTGAGTGCATCCGGGAGAGAAGTATCATCATCACTGGTCTGTGGCAGGGGCTTGTATGTAGTGATGGTCTGGATGGATTGCCACAGGGCCCATGTGTATCTTTGCTGTTGTTAAAGTGTTTATTGATTTTTTTAGCATATTGTTGTTTTGCCTTCTTGATGCCGTGAGACAGATTGGCTCTTGCTGTTTTGAGAGCTGCTTCATCTCCTAATCTGAATACCTCATCTCTGGTCTTTAGCAGCCCACTAACCTCTGCTGTCATCTATGGCTTCTGGTTGGCACGTGTGGTGATAACCTTGGTGACTGTCACATCTATGCACTTTTTGATGTAAGCAGTCACTGTTTCAGTGTACTCTTGTAAGTCTGTATTATTGTTGTAAGTGGCTGCCTCTTTAACCACTTACGGACTGCCCGCCATCGTTATACGACGGCTGTTTGAAGGAGGATATTGTTGTAATGGTAGCAGCTAGCTGCCATAACCCCGGTATCCTCTTCTTAAGCGGGCAATCCGCTACAAGATAAAAGTGGTCTCTGCGGCGGATTCGCCGCAAGATCACTTTTATTGGCGGCGGGAGAGGGTCCCTCCCGCCACGCTCCACTGCCCTCCACCGCTTACCGGAGCCATCGGCAGCGGCGGAGGCGATCAGGTCCGGTCACTTGCTGAGTATGGAGATGAGTGAGGGGAAGATGGCCCCCACCCGTCTCCTTACCATTGCTGGACCTAAGCGATGTCAAAACGTCACTTCCACCCACAGCTCTTAAAGGGCCATATTTTTTATTAATTATTTTTTTAAATGACCATTTTTTTTTATTGCGTTTTAGTGTAAAATATGAGATGTGAGGTCTTTTTGACCCCAGATCTCATGTTTAAGAGGTCCTGTCATGCTTGTTTTCTATTACAAGGGATATTTTTTCTATTACAAGGGATGTTTACATTTCTTGTAATAGGAATAAAAGTGACAATTTAAAAAGCAAACAAAAAAAAGAGTCTAAAAATATAAGGTATAATAAATAAGGAAAAAAAAATGTAAACGTGCCCTGTCCCAACGAGCTTGCGTGCAGAAGCGAACGCATACATGAGTAGCACCCGCATATGAAAACACATGTGAGGTATCGCCACGATCGGTAGAGTGAGAGCAATAATTCTAACCCTAAACCTCCTCTGTAACTCAAAACATGCAACCTGTAGAATTTTTTAAATGTTGCCTATGGAGATTTTTAAGGGTAAACATTTGTCGCCATTCCACGAGCGGGCGCAATTTTGAAGCATGACATGTTGGGTATCAATTTAATCGGCGTAACATTATCTTTCACACTATAAAAAAATTGAGCTAACTTTACTGTTGTCTTATTTTTTAATTAAAAAAAAAGTGTATTTTTTCCAAAAAAACTGTGCTTGTAAGACCACTACGCAAATACAGTGTGACAGAAAGTATTGCAATGACTGTCATTTTATTCTCTAGGGTGTTAGAAAAAAAATGTATAATGTTCGGGGGGTTCTAAGTAATTTTCTAGCAAAAAAAAATCCTGTTTTTAACCTGTAAACAATAAATCTCAGTAGGAGGCTCAGTCCTTAAGTGGTTAAACATGTTCCAGTCTGTGTGCTGGAAGCAGTCCTGCAGTACTGGGGTAGCATTGTCAGGCCATACTATGATTTGTTTTTTAACTGGTTTCACAAGTGTAAGCAATGGTTTGTATGGTGGAATTAGCATAAGAGAGATGTGATCTGAATACCCAAGGTGGGGGTGGGGTTCAGCCTTGTATGCATTTTTCTCTGTTGTAGAAACAAAGTCCAGTATGTTGGTTCCCCTTGTTGCAAGATTAACATGTTGGTAGAACTTTGGCAAAACTGTCTATAATGAAAAAAGTCACCAGGGGTGTTTGTTTGATGTTCGCTGATAGAGCTGTAAAGTTGACGAAACGCGTCCTTAGCGTTTGCACACGGGGGAATGTAACAATAACAATGGCTGTGAACTCCCTCGGCAGATAAGACACTTCACAAAGATAAACTCTACCAGCGATTCAGGAATTCAGGTCCATTGCAGGAATCCATTGTCACCTGACCTGGCTGTAACACTCATTAAAAAATGTCTCATCAATAATCACATAATCCACTTACCAAATGCAATACCTATATACACCTTGCAGTTTTGAAGTGGTTTATGGGGGTTATGGATGAAGCCGGCAATTCTATTTCTCATAAAAGAGATCCGAGCAGCTGATTGGCCGCTGGATTGGTGTTTCTTGGGTTTACTGTGCTTACTGGAAGCGCCTGGAATATGATCTGACAGTTCGTGTGGCTGGTCACGGAGATGAGGAGAAACCAGATCATCTCTGATCACCTCTATGATCTAGGAGGACCGGAGAGATGTCATGACATCATTTCCAGTCTAGGATGAAGGTAACCATTTTTTTTTTAAAGCAAAAAAGATCACATTTTTTTGCTTTCAAAGGTAGACCCCAGTTCTCTCCATGAAGAGGACCTGTCACCCTTTTATTTCTATTAAAAGGGATGATTACTTTATTTATAATAGGAATAAAAGTAATAAAAAAATAAAATAAAAGAACAGTGTAAAAAAAGTAAATAAATTAAAATCAATAATTAAATAAAAAAAAGTTTGCATGCAGAAGTGAACACATTCTTAAGTCGCGCACACAGATGTAAATGCTGTCTGCACCACATGTGAGGTATTGCCGTAAATGTTAGACTGTAGACATGTGCGGTTCGGTTTATAATGAATAGATTTTGGTACGAATTTGTTAGTATTCGTACATTCGGATCAATTCAAACATCCGAATAGCTGAAAGAACCAAAATACGAAAATTACGAAATTACGAATAAGCAAAATAACGAACACATGAAAATACGAACTTACGAACTGACAAACTTACGGAAATATGAAACTCCGAAACAGTAAAAGAAAGAAAATCCCATTGTTCATAATTTTGCATTTTCATTCGTGTGTTCGTAATTTTGTTTGTTCGTGTTCTCTAATCGTTCTTTTGAATGGACAGTGTAAGTGTATCTTTATATGTATGTTTGTAATTTCGTATGTTCGTAATTTTATGTTCTTGAATCGTTCTTTCGAATGGGCAGTGTATTAGTGAGTGATGTATCTTACTTAATATCTTTAGCCAATCAGCTTATCCCTTTTGTGAGTCACACGGCATTCCTGAATCTTTTTAGATTCAGTTGAGGAGGAGACGGAGTCCGGTCTGGTGACTGAGGGAGTGGACTGGAGTAAGTACAGGACTTCTTAGAAAAGCAAGCCTAGGATTATTATTCTTTATTTGCTACGAAAGTACGAATCAGCGAAAACGGCGAATCTCACAAAAGTAACAATTACTAAATTACGAGTCGTGTACCGAATAAATGGAAATCATGATCTAACAAAATTAAGAATTTTGAATCAAAGAAAATTAGTCTAACGGAATTACGAATCATTCCGTATCAACGAAAATATAACTGTTACGAAAATACGAATGAGTCTGAATATGAAAACTTGCGTCTTACGAAATTAGGAATCGTTACGAATCAAAGGAAATATATACAAACATAACAATTTTTTCTGTTGTGCACATGTCTATTATGCAGCGTACATACGAGCGGACTTTTCGACCGGACTGGTCCGGCGGACAATCCGATCGTGTGTGGGCTTCATCGAACCTTCAGCGGACTTTTCCAGTCGAAAATCTGACAGACTTTAGATTTGAAACATGCTTCGAATCTTTCCGATGGACTCGAGTCCGGTTGAAAAATCTGCTCGTCTGTATGCTAGTCTGACGGATGAAAACCCACGCTAGGGCAGCTATTGGCTACTGGCTATCAACGTCCTTATTTTAGTCCGGTGTACATCATCACGTACGAATCCGTCGGATTTTGGTGTGATCGTGCGTAGGCAAGTCCGTTTGTTCAAAAGTCCATCGGAAGTCCGTCAAAAGTCCGTGGAAAGTCTGTCAAAAGTCCGTTGGAAAGTCCTTCGGACCAGTCCGGTTGAAAAGACCGCCCGTGTGTACGCGGCATTAGAGTGAGAGCAATAATTCTAGTGCTAGACCTCCAATGTAACTCTAAACAGGTAACATTCTGTAAAAAACTTTTAAAGCGTCACCTATGGAGATTTGTAAGTACCGTAGTTTGTTGCCATTCCACGAGCGTACACAATTTTAAAGTGTGACATGTTAGGAATCTATTTACTTGGCATAACATCATCTTTTATATTTTACCAAAAAAAAATGTGGTTATATTTTTTTTGCATTAAAATAAAATTAAAGTGCACTTTTTCTCAAACAATTATGGTTAAAAAACCGCTGTGCACATACCATGTGACCAAAAAAATGCAACAACCATCATTTAGGGTCTCTGCTAAAAATATATATGTAATGCTTGGGGGTTCTAAGTAATTTTCTATTAAAAAATACAGATTTTTACAGAAAAGGCCTCGTCAGCAAGTGGTTATACTGATTAGTGGATGTCCGACTTCAGTGGTGGGGGGGGGGGGGGCACCTGGATGTGGAATCTGCACTGGATCATACCAGGCCATGTTTTCTCCACATGAGAAGGGTACCCGGACAGAGGCACCCTAGCAAAGCACCATGTCCCCATGTTGATAGGGACAAGGCTTCTTCCCCTAACTCTGGCCCAGTGGTTGTGAGGTTTTGCAGGAGGGGGTTTGTCCAAATTTGGAAGCCCCCTTTAACCACTTGCCGACTAGCCGCTGCAGTTGTACTGCGGCAGAATGGCACGGCTGGGCAAAACGACGTTATGTAACGTCGCTTCGCCCTGTGCCCACTAGGGGCGATCGCCCACAGAGCCGATGCGAGTGCCAGGCAGTCGCAATCCCCGCCGGGCTCCCGCGATCGCTCAGGGCACATGGAGAACCGGGATCTGTGTGTGTAAACACAGTTTATAGTTCTCTGAGGGGAGAAGTGATAGATTGTCTGTTCATACGGAGTATGAACAGAGATCTATCTCATCCCCTACACCGTCCCCTCCCCCCTTCAGTTAGAACACACACTAGGGAACACATTAACCCCTTGATCGCCCCCTAGTGTTAACCCCTTCTTTGCCAGTGATATTTTTACAGTAATCAATGCATTTTTATTGCACTGATCGCTGTAAAAATGTCAATGGTCCCAAAAATGTGTCAAAATTGTCCGACGTGTCCGCCATAATGTCGCAGTCCTGATAAAAATTGCAGATTGCTGCCATTACTAGTAAAAAAAAATTCATCATAAAAAATGCCATAAAACAATGTGCCCTCTTTTGTAGACGCAATAACTTTTGCATAAACCAATCAATATTGGCCTAAACTGAGGAAAAAAAATGTTTTTTTATATATTTTTTGGGGATATTTATTATAGCAAAAAGTTAAAAATATTGCCTTTTTATTTTCAAAATTGACGCTTTTTTTTGTTTATAGCGCAAAAAATAAAAACCGCAGATGTGATAAAAAACCACCAAAAGAAATCTCTATTTGTGGGGAAAAAAAGGACGTCAATTTTGTTTGGGTGCAACATCGAACGACCGCGCACTTAAAGCGACGCAGTGCAGAATCGCAAAAAAAGTGCTCTGGTCAGGAAGGAGGTAAAATCTTCCGGGGCTGAAGCGGTTAAAAAAGGGGCCTCCAGATATCCCGCCCCCCCCCCTACTTGAATGAGTAAGAAGTACATAGTATGCCTGGTTACTTATTTACAACAAAAACACAGAACATCACAAAGTCCAAACAACAGCAAAAGAAAAACCTAAGAAATCCATAATTAATCATGACATCCAGCAATGTAGATCCCTCCAATGTGCCAAAGAAAAACACACTGACCGGCGGGATTATCTGCTCCCGACAGAATCTCACTGCAAAGGACATTTCCCATACAGACAGATGAAAGTAGAGTAATGGGCTCCCAGGTGACGTTATGGATTAAATTAAATACATTTTAACTTCTTTATCGCTAAATCACATATTCCTGACCACCTGTGTTCTAGAACCCAGTAACATTGTGCTGTGCCGTGTTATTGGTTGCTCGGATGCAGGCATTTACTTTGCTGCCACCTACATCCCAGCAACCAATGATGTCATTGGTTGCTAGGATGCAGGTTGGCAGTTCGCACAGCATCATTGGTTGCTAGGACAGTGGTGGCTCCAGCATCCATAGCCACCAAACTGGAAGTTGTCATTTATCCGCAGTAGAGATATCACCACTAAATGAATGAGTTCTGACTGCAGCAGAGGTTTCATGGGTGGGAGATCAGAATGGACAAACTGGTCAATACATCAACCTTCTAAAACATAGAGAATGTAAAAGGAAGAGCGGACCTCCCAGATCTGAGACACAGAAACATGATGATGAAGAAGTCCAAGAACTACTCTAGTGGTGTGGGTTGTAATGGGAGGAGGAGGAACTTTATCACACAACTCATAGACCTGCAAAACAATCTACTGAATCCACTAAGAACCAATCAAATCACTTAGTAATAGCGGATCTGGAATATGGAGAACCTTTTTTTAGCCTCTGGAATATTAAACAGGGAATCCATCTGCTTACAAAAAAAAACAATTTTCCGAGAGGTGAACCCCGACCGTTCCCACCACATCCAGACAAAGGAGAGAGATCTACTCGGGGTGAACTAGTGCCAAACATGGGGGGGGGGGGGGGGGGGTATTGCAATCCATCCATTAAGGTGAAAAGCAGAGACCAGTTTGGGTAAAAAAATGAGATCCTTGGTCTGAAAACATCCTTGTGACCTTTTAGTCAAAGTGATGGCCACAAGTAAGGTCACCTTATGGGATAACAATGTAACAAAAATGTCCTAAATAGGTTCAAAATGCAGGTCTTTGTAACACCAACAATACTATCTTTACCTACCACAATTGGAGTGGGGCTGAAGAGGACAAGGAACATGTGAGGTACATTGAATGAAAGTTCAAATTAGTGAATTAGTAGCTGGAGGATGTTGAAGAAGGACGGACAGGGCAGACATGTGACCCCTGATAGTGCTAAGGGTTAAATAGTTCTCTACCCCCAACAAACGAAAATAAATAATACTTACTGAAAAGGCTTATGGGAAAACTCCCAAAGTCTCAAACCAACAAAATGAAACCTTCTGCATGCGGTGATAAATCTTGCAGGAAATAGATTTAGGAGCTTTAAGGAGGAGCTCCAGACTCCCCCCAAAAAAATAAAGGCAGCAGCTACAAATACTGTAGCTGCTGACTTTTAATATAAGGACACTTACAGTACCTGTCCAGGGATCCAGCGATGTCCTCACCCAAACCAATTTGTCCATTGGCTTCGGATGCAGGCTCTGCCATCTCAAGTAAGTTACACAGGAAGTGACGCCTTTCGGCTTCACAGCCAGTTTCCAACAGCACACGCGGGAGCCGCTCTGCACGTTGTGAATGATCTCGCAGTCTTCTCGGACCTGTGATGTGTCCCAGAAGACAAAAGAGAGGAGGATGAACTTCCAGCTAAGATCACCACGGCAATCTGAGCTGGAAGTGGCAGCGGGTACCTGCCAAAACCAGGTACCCACTCCCCCTCTCTCCAAAAAAAGTGCCAAATATGTCAGTGGAGGGGGGAGGATGCAAACAAGTGGAACTTCTCTTTTGGGTGGAGGTTCCGCTTTAAGCATGGTTGGGATAACCAATTTTATAATGCCTCTGTCTCTCAGAAATTGGGTTTCAACAGCCAATTCATCAAAGCCAGTGACAGAGAAGCAGGGTGAAAAATCGGACCTTTAGATAACAGATCTGAGCCGTCTGGTGGAGGTCACAGAGCACCGTCTGACAGATAAATGAGGTCAGTGTACCCCACTCTGCGAGGTCAGTCCTAATCTATGACAATGACTGGAATGCTTTCTATCCATTAAAGCCAAGCTCCAGCTTTTCATACACTTTACATAGTTTGGGCCAAGCTGGTCCAATGTCCCTCACCAACATGTGAGGCCGCTGGATGTGCGGTATAAGCTGTATAAGGATGAGGCTACATACAGTATATAGCACTGTGTTCCGGGTTTAAGCCGAGACTTCCTGTCTCATACCCGGAACACAGTAGAGTCTATCTGATTGGTGCTCAGCCATTCAGAGGAAAGCGATGTGACAAAAGCACCACACTCCACTCCAAAAAAAAATTCTAGAGCTTCTTTGGGATGATTGTTGCGTATAGGGCATTACATTCCAATGAATGGTCTACCCAATGTATGATGAAGGAAAACACTCAAAACGTAAAAAAAAAACTCCTCATGCAGGAATGAGAGTTCCCGCAACGCAGAGATGTGAATGTGGCTTGACAGCTGAGTGATTCCATCCACTCCCTCCTATGTACTTATATAAAGCTGGCCATACACTATGCAATCTGATTGTAGAATTTCCGTTAGATGTACCATCATCAGATTGTATAGTGTATGGGGATCATTACAGAACCCAGGACATACTTCTCCTGATTTCAATATTACAGCTCTATCCACATCGGGTGTTATCTGATCGCTCAGCTCCTGCACACTCTGCCAAATTGAACGATCTATAACTGTGTATTTAGTGAGAACGGTGATCAGTGATTGCATAGGAAAAACGTGCACCTGATGAGGGGGTGGAAGGGGGGAGGGTAGGTGATGCAGGGTGTGTCACATCCCAAGGTGTGTCCCTGTGCTGAGTTTTACATCCCTGTGCTGAGTTCCCGGGTCTGTACACCTGCTGTGCCCCATTATGAGGGGTTCCCACCATCCCTGTGCTGAGTTCCCGGGTCTGTACACCCGCTGTGCCCATTATGAGGGGTTCCCACCATCCCTGTGCTGAGTTCCCGGTCTGTACACCCGCTGTGCCCATTATGAGGGGTTCTCACCATCCCTGTGCTGTGCTGACTTCCTGGGGTTTTAACTTTTAGGTCCCTTATCTTTTCGTAACAATTACGAATGTTCTTTATGAATTTGGATCCGAAATTCGTAAACAAAATTTTGTATTTCATACAGAATTCATGTGCATAAAAATTTGTATTTCGGATTCGTACAAAACTAATCACACATGTCTAGTGGGGGGTCAGACAACACACGGGGGGATCACCTTCTGTTGTATATCCACAGAAATCACCCAGCACGCTGGCAGATTGTCAGGAGAACCCCAAGTTCACCAGCCCAGACAGGGTAACAGCTGTATAACAGCACACACACTCTATTATCCCACCACTGCCACACACATGACAAGGATGGAAGACCACGGGAACTAGAAAACCAGGAGAGGACCTTGTATGGTGGAGGAGGGAAGGAGAGGGAGATTATTGTGATAGACTTGGCACAGCCTGCAATACCTCTGATCACCACTAGAGGAGACTCCACACATATCTAGCTGGCTGACCACACACAGGCAGATACAAATCTTACATACAATCTGGTGCACTATGAGGGTTGGGGATCAGTCTAGTAATCAGCACACACTTCTGGGGTTCCTCAGGCTCCCCTACAAACTAGAATCTTCTTGTTACTCCCTCTTCCCACTATCCATGTACACCCCACACCACACACACAACATCGGGGCAGTTAGGGGACAGGGGGGCAGTTGGAGGGGATAGGGAAGTAGATGGGGAAGTCGGGGAAAAAGTGCCCATTATTTGTGGTCACTGTGGGGGAGGGGAATGCCTGCTGTTATCAGTTGAATAAATAAATTGGTGATCATTGGGGGGGCTGTTGGGCATTAGTGCTTAGTAGGAAAAATGCGGCAAGAACAGGGGGGCGAGGTTATAAATAGAGAGACAGGAGGCACTGGTGCTGAGTGGTTGGACGGGGCATAAGTGAGGGGCCAGAAGTGTAAAAAGGGGGCAATAATGGGGCAGTGAGGTGGGGAAGGGGGCGATGCGGGGGGCAGGGGGTGCACAGGAGAAAGTGAGGGACAAGTGGACAATGGAGAGGATGCACAGTAAACTAGGAGGCAGTGAGGAAACAAGGAGCTGGATAGGAAGGCAGTAGGGGGATGGGAAGGTAGTGGTGCTCAGAGCGAGATGAATACCTGTCTGATGGTGTCCTGGTCTGGAGGTGATATGGAGCTCCTCTGATGAGTCTTCTATGGTTGGGGTCCTCTTGGATGGTCCCTCTTGGCTCCTCTGATGAGTCTTCTATGGTTGGGGTCCTCTCGGATGGTCCCTCTTGGCTCCTCTGATGAGTCTTCTATGGTTGGGGTCCTCTCGGATGGTCCCTCTTGGCTCCTCTGATGAGTCTTCTCTGGTTGGATGATGCCTGACTCTTCCCAGCACAGTTGACATGAAGTGGGAAAATCTCTCCCAACTCTCGGCTTCTCTTCCTCCTGCTCACAATTGTCCACAATTAGGGGAAAGTTCTCCTCCGTGTCCCCGATGGAAGATGGAGGCTTCTTGTCCTGGCTGAGAGGTGTGAGGGACGTTCTGTGTCTGCACTACGGATCTAGAAAGACTCCTCCAATCACATTGTGGGCCAGCTTCCTCACAGGGGGCCCCTCCCCCACAGACCCCCCGGGGCCACACTGACTACAAACACAGTGCGGGGAGGGGGATTCACAATAAAGGACCCCTCCCTCCATTCTCTGGGATGACACAAGAGAATCTCATTCCAGATTGGTCATATGAAGGTTTGTTGGATGTTCTTCTGGTTAGTGGAGGGAAATCAACGTTGATTATTCAGCGCAGTGAGGAGAAGACGGGGAGGAGCAGGATGGGGAATTTTTCTCCAAGGAATTTCTAGCAGCGAATGTGGTTTTAATTCAGTAAATTCCATTCATTCCAAAATGAGATGATAAAAGGAAATGAAATGTTGAACTCCTTCTGATCGCCATTCATCAATCCATGGAATGTAGTGAGAAGATTTCTCCAAATTCTCCTTCAATAATCTCCTAGTGTATGAGGAGCTTTCCCTTTCTTGTGTCCTCTTCCTTCCTCCCCTGATCACACTGGTGTCTTCAGAGAGATCCGGAGCTGAGATCTCACATCTCTCAGGACTCTCATATTGCACACACCGGGGGATCACCTCATACACTTCATCTTCTACATGTGCTGGACGCCATGACACTCATTTCTTGGGGAAAACGTTCTCCGGAGATCTTGGAGGAGATGAAAGGAATGTTGTACGATGCATGTGTGAGACGAGGCACATGACATCACACGCTCCATCTCTGCATGCGCGGTATAAAAAACATATTCATAATGGCGGTGTGGGGGAGGGGACACAGGTGGGACAATATGGAGTCACTATGGGGGAGGGGCAGTACCGGGAAGTAGGTGACAAGCGACATATTGGGGGGATTCTGGAATAAAATCACACAAACCTAACGCTGACCACACACTATACAATCTGCTTTAGAATTTCCAAAACAATGTAATAGGAGGACACACCCAAACCTTCCATTCAGTGTGTATGGGATCGGGCAGATCCTTGTACTATGTAGATGATGGAAGATGGAAAGGAGATTGTACAATCAGATTGTATAGAGTATGGTCACCTTTAGGGCTCATTCACACCAACAGTTACTCTGGACATACACGAGGAGATTTTCAAATGAACGTCTGTATGAACATTGACACCAAAGTCTCCTCAGTACCTCCAATGATGAATGTTGTTCTCATTACTTGGAAACAATCGAGTGTTTGGAATGATTGGACTTTCCTGAATGAAATCTCATTCACTGCTAGAAATTCTTCATTCCAGAAACATTTTCCATCCGACTCCTTCCAATTCCTCATCACCGCCATCACACACTTCCATTTCCCTCCACTAACCATAAGAGAATGGAGGGAAGGATCTTCAATGAAAAGATTGGAAGGAGATTGTACGAGTGTATGGGCAGCTGAACAAGGCGATGTTCCCGATGTTCTATGGCTTCCGTCACCATCAAAGAAAACAATGTGAGGTTGTATTGTTTGTGCCGATCGTTCCCACACCTTGTATAATATTACAAAGAGCCCATAGAATTCTATAGAAGAGAGCCTAACACCTCATTACACCGCACAACAGCGCCCCCACACTGCACACCAGAGAACACGTATTATACACACAATACCATGGGCTGTGTGCTGTGACTGAGCCCCAATGTTACCACCCCCCTCCCCTCCCCCTCTACTGGAATTGTCCAATCCTGTCCTCTAATATTAGAGAGTGTGTCTGTACTTCTCATTACATGTTACCGCCCCTCCCCCATACACATTCCTCCCCAACTTCTCACCCCTCCCCCATACACAGCCCTCCCCAGAAAAAAAGTTCTCACAACTTGTATAATTTCCCTGTGCACAAAGATTGCAACAGATATACTTATAGACCAGATACTTCCTAAATATAGAACCATTTATCCAACTGTCCATCCAGAGCCTCTGGTTTATCTCTGACACATCCGGTGTACACAGTTGGTTGCTGTCTGTGTGCAGTGGTTGGGGGTTAGCAGAAATATGGCTCATCCACGTGTTTTTACTGTTCCCTTAGTTGAAAATGTAAATGAGCTATTTTTGCAA